>OZ038490.1:32847003-33447003 GCA_964036315.1 Acanthosepion esculentum | reverse complement strand
AGTCAGCACTTGGGTATGTTTTGCAGTGTAAAACTGCATTTTCAAATCTCTTATTTGTAGATATATAGTCAATTTTTGCATTTTCGTATCTCTTCCTGGGTTTCTCCATGTCCATATACATCTTAATATTCTTAAAGCCAAGTGTTGGTTACTAGCTGATCATTTGCCTTGAACTAATGGATCCACATTTCTCTGCATTCATTGCGAATTCCTAATCTGAATGTGCCTATTATTCTACCATCTCTCTCCTTGCCTACTTTGGCATTCAGATCTACCTTAACGATTGTAATTTCTTGACATTTGCATTGAGACTTGGCGTTGTCTAGTTTACAGTAAAACCTTTCATTCAATTTCTTCTATAATTTGTGCTGTCGGTACATAAACAAATACGATGGATATGTTGGAAGGCTTTCCTTTTAGTTTAGTGACAAGAATTATTTTAGATAGTTGACAGTATTGCAGAACACATTTCTTCAGCCTTGATCTAATAAGCCATACTCATCTTTCATTTTTCTTTCCACTGCATATCTGCGTTTGTCAATGATGAAATTTCCGTTGTTTGCCTATTTTATTTCACATATACCTCTAACACTTTCGCCCCAGTTCCTCAACCTCCGACGTCTAGCTCTCTGGGTTGAGGTGTCTACTCGGTCCTAACCGAACATAAGGGAGTGGCCGTAGGTTCCCTGAGCATCCGTATATTATTTGCCCGGTCCACTGGTTTAATCCTGCTTTCTGCCCACGTTGTGATTTGTTTGATCCAGAAAGCAGAAGTGACGTTCATCCATTCACGGTCGACTGAAAATGTAGACACGGCTGGAGAGTCTGCGCTAAGAAATTTAGAATGCAGCAAAAAAAATATATCTGCAGAAAGCCGGACAAACATGGTTGAATTGCTAATGTTTTTTATATAGCAGAAAAGAATAGTATAGAAAAGAAACGGGTTACAGAAAGGAAAGTATTTGACGTAAAAACTCTTACACTGGATTCTAGACAGAGAGACAGTGTATTGTGATTAACTTGTTAAATCGTCTTAGAACGATATACGACTCTTGCGATGGAGGGATAAGATTTCTGTGCTTGGCTTAAAGTTTATAGTGGCGTTCCTCCTCGGCAGTAGTAACAGTAGTAGTAATATTCGTGGTAGCAGAAGCAGCGGTACTTATATCAACAGTACATGTTAGCGGACGCTTCGTTCCAATCTCTGACGTCACTTCCTCTCCTCCTCGAGTCTCCAACTCGACTCTCCACTGTCTCTAGCCCAACTCTTGCCCGGGCTAATTCTCTTCTCCAGTCTCGCCAAGAAATTTTCTCCCGTCTCTCACTTTCTCAGCATAACTACGCGTTTATATAGAAAAACCCGGCTGATCATAACCGACTGTTGGGGCGCACCCACCTTCACAACCATAATAGACTGATCCTATTATTATAAATAGAACAGTAGTTCTAGTAGTAGTGCAGTGCAGAGTGAGACTTCTGTAGTGATCAGTTACACTTCCGTTTCTCGACCGGAAGATACCATTGGACTTTATTACTATTACTTATTGTTACTACTAACCTACGTTCGTTCTACTACTAATCTCTCTGATGTAAATACCTCTCTGAATATACCAGTATTTTTCCCTACGACTGTGTTTGTTCGTTATTACCATATACTCACGTGGAAACACTCAACATCTCAACAGTGGCGACGAAGGATGTTTTATTGATCTCAACAGTTTTATTGATCCCAACAGCGGCAACGAAGGATGTTTTATTGATCCCAACAGGGACTTACGTTGAAAAATAAATATCACAATAGCGAAGAGAAACGATTTCAATACGGGAAAATTCAAAGAGTTCAAGCGTTTTTTCAAAGCAAAGGATTGAAAAATTTATCGACAAAAGAAAAAAAACAAACTGTAAGTTAGATATTAACTTATTCATCTATTGGAACATATAAAAAAAAAAAAAATTTTGTCGTGCCAGAGAATTTGTTAAATTATTTTTTGGCCCCCCTCAGAAGAGAAAAAAAAAACACACATAATTTCGTTTTCTTTTTCTTCTCTACACATAAATAATCATGGAGCAATTTCAATCAACTATGCTGGAACTCATTAAGTGTCAGATTCAGAGACAACAGGAGAGTGAAGAACGTTTTCAGAAGGAACTACTTAATTTACAGGAAAAACAAAATAAAATCCAAGAAGAAAATGAAATGAAACAGTTATCAATGACTGAACTTATACACAAAGCTATACTGTCTAAGCAGAAAAACTCGGATGAAAATATTTTTTCTCAAGACACAATATGGTCGACGATCGAAAGTTTTACCTATAACCCAGAAGAAGAAAAGACTTTCGAAAGATATTATCACAGATATCAGGACTTTTATGAAGTCGATTGCCAAACATGGTCAGATGAGAAAAAAATAAGATTATTATTACGAAAACTGGGAACGGCAGAGCATAATAAGTTTACAGATTTTATCTTACCTAAAAAAACAAGAGATTTAAAATTCAACGAAGCGATTGAATTATTAAAGGAGCTCTTCAACCCCAGATTATCATTATTTCACAAAAGGTGGAAATGCCTTAATATTCAAAAAAGCGAGCAGGAAGACTACACAACTTAAATAACAATCGTAAATAACACGTGTGACGATTTTCGCTCGTCCGAATTATCGGCGGACAACTTTAAGTGTCTAATATTCGTGCTAGGCTTAGTGTCTAAGAAAGACAGTGAAATGCGAAGACGCATTTTAGCAAAGCTCGAAAATGAGCAAAACACGACGTTACAAAAGCTAGCAGAGTACTGTCAACAATGCGTAAGCATTAGGCAAGATTCAGAGAAAATTGAAGAAACTGCTATCGCAAATGTGAAGAAAGTAAATAGAAAGACGCGTTTCCGTTCTCCATCGCCTGAACGGAAGTGGTATCCTACTACAAGAAGGAACAGAGAATATAAGAAAAAAACCCTCCGAGTGCATGTTATGGATGCGGCCAGTGGCACTGGTATTATACCAGTGCCACTGGCCGCATCCATAACATGCCATATAAAAATAACTGTCCATATAAAAATAAAGCTTGCAGAAATTGCAAGAAAGTAGGACATAAAATGTCCAAGTGTAGAAAATTAAACAGTAGTCGAGTAAAAGTTACTAAGTCAGATGAAGACCATTCGGAAATATTTACATGTAAAAGTGTACAAGAAGGTTAAAATGCAACTGGATTCAGGATCTGACATTTCTATTATTAACACACAAACATGGAAAAATCTAGGAAAACCAACTCTATTAAAGTCCAACAAAATAGCCAGGACGGTAACGGGAAAAAGGATTACTTTTGTAGGTGAAATATGGGTGAACATTAATTTTAACAACAAAACAATAAAAAT
Organism: Acanthosepion esculentum; assembly: GCA_964036315.1. Classification (NCBI taxonomy): domain Eukaryota; kingdom Metazoa; phylum Mollusca; class Cephalopoda; order Sepiida; family Sepiidae; genus Acanthosepion; species Acanthosepion esculentum. Next base: position 33,443,628 of record OZ038490.1, on the reverse strand, counting down.
GAAAATTTTTGTGATGAAAAACACGAACAACCTGTTTGGGACTGACGCAATCACTAAGTTCAATCTATGGGACGTGCCCATTAGTTCTTTTTGTAACAACATTACTGAAAGCAAAAATAATATAAAAGATTTGCAAACAGAATTGAAAATAGAATTCCCCGAAGTTTTCGCTGAAGGACTTGGACGTTGTACGAAAGCATCAGCAAAAATACAGCTGAAGAAAAATGTTCAACCAATTTTTAAGAAAAAGCGGAGTATTCCGTTTGCAGCATTAGAAAAAATTGACCAAGAACTCGAAAGACTAACGAGAATTGGTGTGATTTCGAAAACTGAATACAGCGACTGGGCAGCTCCAGCTGTCTACGTAAAGAAGAAGTCGGACGAAATTCGCGTCTGCGCCGATTTTTCAACCGGTTTAAACGACGCAATAGAAGAGTATCACTACCCACTACCAAGTCCCGAAGAAGTATTCGCAAAATTAAATGGCGGAAAAATATTTTCTAAAATAGACCTTAGCGAGGCATACTTGCAAGTGCCCATGGATAAGGAAAGCGCAAAGTTGTTATGCATTAACACGCATAAAGGCTTGTTCAGATACGAACGTTTACCGTTTGGAGTGAAGACAGCACCCGCAAAATTCCAACAAATCATGGACACTATGTTATCCGATTTAGACTACACGATAGCATATCTCGACGATATACTCGTGAAAAGTGAATCGGTGAATGAACACAAACACCATTTACGCAAAGTTTTTGAAAGATTAAGAAGCTATGGTTTTAAAGTAAAAGAAAACAAATGCGATTTTCTCCTGGAAGAAATCAAGTATCTGGGACATATTGTGAATAAAGATGGGAAAAAGCCAGACAAAAATCGAGCAACAGCAATAAAGGATATGCCTGAGCCAATGGATATTAAATCTCTACAAAGTTTCTTAGGCTTGGTATCATATTACCAGGATTTTATCCCAGACCTCCACATTCCACGAGCTCCCCTTAACGATCTACTAAAAAAAGAAAAACCGTGGTTATGGACAAAAGAATGCGAGCAAGCATTCAAGAAAATAAAAGAAAAACTAACATCAGATCTATTTCTAGTACATTTTAATCCAAAACTAGATATCATCGTGGCAAGCGATGCCAGTACTCATGGTGTAGGAGCGTGCATATTGCACAAGTGGAAGGATGGTAAAGTTCGACCGATCGCTCATGCAAGCAGATCGTTACTACCTGCTGAACAGAATTATTCTCAAATTGAAAAGGAGGCATTGGCAATTATTTTCGCCGTAACAAAGTTCCATCGTTACATACATGGACGATATTTTACGCTGCAGACAGACCACAAGCCTCTGGTAACGATATTCGGTTCTAAGAAGGGCCTGCCAACATACACCGCAAATAGATTGCTTAGATGGGCGACAATTTTGTTAAACTATACTTTTAATATAGAATATTTGTCCACGCACAAAATTGGTCACACAGATGGTCTATCAAGACTCATTCCGAAAGCAACAGAACCTTTAGAGGATACGGTAATTGCATCCCTCAGAGCAGAGGACGAAGTTGAAGAAAATTTGGCAAACACAATTACACGAGAGTTACCAGTATCGCTTAAGGACATCAAAAAAGAGGCAGTAAATGACAAATACATCATTGAAATAAAAGACAAACTAGCCAAAAAAGACGTCAAAATTCAAGAAACATTCTCTCTATGTGATAATGTTCTAATATACAGTGAAAGGGTAGTAATCCCTAGTACACTCCAAAAAAGGATACTGAAAGACTTTCATGCAAGTCACCCGGGCATAAATAGAATGAAGAGCCTCATGAGAGCATACGTCTACTGGCCAGGTATGGACAACGACATCGCGTCTATGGTCAGCAGATGTAAAGGCTGCACTTTGGCTTCAAAATCACCACAAATTCTACAGAAGCCATGGCCAAAAACCGACAGACCATGGTCAAGGATTCATATTGATTTTGCGGGTCCAGTTGACGGATGGCATTATTTGGTCGTAGTTGACAGCTACAGTAAATGTCCCGAAGTTTTTCAAGTGAAGAGGCCAACATCACAAAATAAATTACATGAATTATTTGCAAGGTTTGGAGTGGTAGATACTATAGTTAGTGACAATGGTACCCAATTCACAAGCAATGAATTCACAGAATTCTGCCAGAATTTCCAGGTGGATCACGTGAGGATTCCTCCGTATCATCCACGCAGCAACGGACTAGCCGAAAGGTTTGTCGATACCTTAAAAAGGGCTCTTAGGAAAGCAACGGGTACACCGACTAGAAAGGCATTACAGTTATTCTTGCAAGTTTACCGCATTACCCCAAATAAATCTGCCCCATCAAGTCTATCACCTGCGGAGCTAATGTTTGCAAGGGAAATCAGATCTGCATTCGATAAATTGATACCAAAAAATAAAATACACACACCAGTCGCAATGGTTCCTAAGAGAAAATTTTGTATAAATGAAAAAGTTTTTTTAAGAACTATAAAAATAATTCAACATCGTGGGAACCAGGAGTCATTCAAAAGCGGATTGGGAATAGGATATATATGGTAAAAGGTAAGAAATTTACCCATAAAAGGCACATTAACCAACTAAAGAAAAGGAGTACCGAAGAATCGGAAGAAACTCCACAAGTAGAAGAAGGATTATTCGAACTATATGATACGTTTGACCTACAAGTGCCACAGACAGAACAAAAACAGCGCAGATCTGGGAGAAAGCGAAAAGCGACTAAACAATTCATTATGGATCCGAAAAGAAAAAAAATATTGAAGAAGAAAAAAAGATTTTTTTTTCACATCGAAAAAACAATTTTAAGGTGGGGGGCACCCACCTTCACAACCATAATAGACTGATCCTATTATTATAAATAGAACAGTAGTTCTAGTAGTAGTGCAGTGCAGAGTGAGACTTCTGTAGTGATCAGTTACACTTCCGTTTCTCGACCGGAAGATACCATTGGACTTTATTACTATTACTTATTGTTACTACTAACCTACGTTCGTTCTACTACTAATCTCTCTGATGTAAATACCTCTCTGAATATACCAGTATTTTTCCCTACGACTGTGTTTGTTCGTTATTACCATATACTCACGTGGAAACACTCAACATCTCAACACCGACCCATGGCCCTACAACTTCGCACGCGATTATCACGGGGTTCTGGCTGCTTCAACCAAATTCATGTGAATTCCAAAGTTCCTTATAACTTACTAAGCTGTTTCAATTTTTAACCGATAAAAATTATTTCGACCATTTTCATTGTCTTCTAATGACCCAGATCCAATGGGTACAACTTCTGCCCTAGATCAAATTTCCCATCAGTAAACAAAATGCTGTGATCTAATCTCGCTACTCAGATATACTCTAATTTCAATAAAAAAAAATATACGTGTGTGTGTATGTTTCCCAGACTCTCTCTCTCTCTCTCTCTCTCTCTCTCTCTCTCTCTCTCTCTCTCTCTCTCTCTCTCTGTCACAACCTAAAATATTGACATTTTCCAAATTTACACACAAACAGCTATATGCACACACACACACACACACACACACATATATATATATATATATATATATATATATATATATATATATAAACAGTGCTGCGCAAAAGTAAGTGAATCCCTAAGATACTATTAAAAAAGAACTCTTTTTTCCAGATAATCAACAAATCTTAATTAACTATATATTCATTAAGAAAAACCTTTATTAAACGAGTTACAACAACTTTCAATATTTTTTTATCAAGTTGGAATAAAAATATTAAATAAAAATTAAATTAAGATGCGCAAAAGTGAATTCTGTGTTTTTGTCTTAGATTGTTGTTAGTGCAAATCATTTTTTGTGCACGTGTAAAAATCAAAATTACACGTATTCATTTTTTTGGTAAGTTGTGTATACTGCAGTCAACCAATATAACTCTTTGGGCATGCAAAAGGTTGCAGTTAGAAACTAAATTAAAGACATATATGCCAAGATAAAAAGAACTTCCTGAATCTTTAAAAATTATATAGTTGAAGCTTATAATGATAGAAAAGGCTACAAAAAGTTATCAAAACTATTTGAAGTGCATGTCTCCATCATACGATAAATTATTTATAAATAAATGACAGCATCAGAAAAGTGTCTGTCCGCATAAAATAAGTGCATGGCCAAGTAGACATCTAGTTCGGTAAGCCAAGACGAATCCTGCTGTGACCTCTGTAGTTTCCCCAAGGTTCCCTGACCAATGTCGGAATCAAAGTGCATACGTCTACAGTGTGACGAAATCTGAACGATGCTGGTCTTCATGGCAGAATGCCTAGAAAAAAGCCACTGGATATGAAAAACTACAAAGAAGTTTAGCTCAATTATGCTATATTAATAAGCTAGAATTGTTCTCACAAAAGATTTTATAATTAGATGAAACTAATTTAGAGCCATTTGCGAGGAACGATAAGCAGTATGTCTGGAGAGCTTATAATATGGCTTTTGAAGATAAGAATTTGGTTAAACAGTTAAGCAGTTAAGGTGGCAGCATTATAATTTGCGGTCCTTTGCGGGAATAGTGCGGATTCACGGCACATCATGCAATTTTGAACGAAGGTGTCTTGCCCTCGGTTCGAAATTTGGGTTTAGTTTAGGAGTGGATCTTCCAACAGGACAATGAACTGAAACATCAAAGCAAATCCACAAAAGAATGATTTCGGAAAAAAATGAAATGGCAAGTCTTGGAATATCTTCAGGTGATATACGTTAGAATTTCGAACCGAACACTTTACTTAGTCCAAGGGGGAAGATTGTTCTAGTTTCAGCATGCCATGTCTTTTCTGGATATCTTAGTTTCAGTTAATTCCCTTTTAGTAACTCAACTCTCAAGATTTTGCGGCTAGGAATTGAACTCACAAGTCTTTGGATTAAGTCACTTTTGGATTACTTCAACCAACGCTTTTATCCACGGAGCGTGTGGCCCTTGTCCATCCGTGAGTGAATTTGGGGGGCTTATAAACCTAATGTCTCAGTAACGATTTTTTTTCAAAACTCATATTATAATTTTTGTTACTATTGTTTTTTCTCTGACTCACTGTATTACTGGTTTCCACATTGTATTCATGTCTATGCTTGGCAGGCTTAGGAAACTTTTGTGGTCTAACATATGCCCCTATTCGTTAAGTTTTTGTATTTTCCAGTGAATATTCTGTGTCTATTATTTCACCTTCATACTATAGATGGCGGTGATCTCCCTTTTCCTCAATATATGGTCAACCATGCCTGATTTTTCTATTTCCACTCGTGTTACATCTTTACGGTGTTCCTGCAGTCTTATCTTAAGGGAGTGGCCTGTTTCTCCTTTATGTTTTATTGCCACAGCTGCGTGGGATGGCGTACACACAGTCCTTAATCATGTTAGACTCTGTGGAAGGTCTTAATCGGAAATGGTGTCTGCGTAGTTTTGAACCGCTTCTGAAGGTTTGCCTTATGTTATATAGATCTTTTGCATTTTTTCTGATAATCCCTTCATATAGGGTAGGCAGAGCGAGGATGTTTTCTGAGTGTTGTTATCTTCTGACACCCTTCTATCGTTGTGGGAGCTGCTGTCATGTACCCAGGGTAGTTGTTACATTGTAGTGTACTGCTTATACTGACCATATTTTGTTCATATATTTTTTTAAATCATTTCATCCCGTGCAAGGTGAAAATGCCACTAGTACGCAGGGGGTTACATAGAAGGAAAGCAAGATAAAAGACTGCGTATAGAGGGACTGAGAAAATGATAAAAGATGAACGGTATTCAAGAAGATAGAAGATTGCGATTGGGGTTGCATTTAATTTTTTGAAGATTGTAGTTATCAGGAAAGCAAGTAAACAGAAAGGAGTTCCAGAGGTGGGCGGTGTGAGAAAAGAAACACTTGTAGTAGAAGTTGCGGTTTCGACAGTAAAAGGGTGACGCCAATCTAGTAACACGCTTAAATTCACTTATCGAGGCACAAGGTAAAAAAAAATCTCGTCAGAGCAGTTGTCATAAAAATATTTGTAGACAAGACAGAGGGAAGCCCCGTCACTTCTGTGAAAAAGTGACTAAATTCGAGATGCCAAGTCAGGATAATTACATTGCAGATTCTTCTTTGGATTTTGTAAAGAACCTCGAGATATCCAATGCACGTTCAAATGGTAGATTTGTAAGTGTGCAAGATGGACGCTGACGAGAAAAACCTTCTAGCAACTGACCCAACTTTCCTTCCAATAGATACAGCTATTGATTCGATGTAGTCGTTCCACCTCAAGACAGTTGAAAATGTGAGGCCAAGAAGACGCAGTGTGTTGCTCACCAGTAGTCTAGCATCAGCCATGCTGATGGTGGGCAAGAAAGCTTCTCTATGATGGTTAAATGAGAGAATTTTCGTTTCGGATCCATTAAAATTTACAAGCCATTTCCTGCCCCAGTTAAACACTGATTGGATGCCCTTTTCAAGAGCAGCCAGATTAACTTTGTAAGATCTGACGAATTTGCTATTGAGACAGGAGTAAATGGTAGTGTCATTTGCATTAATGCCTACTTGGGAAATTATGACATCAAGAAGATTATTGATGAAGATCAGAAACAGCGTAAGGTCCGGTATAGAGCCTTGGCGGACGCCCGCGTCTGTGTGAAAGGATCTGGAAGCGAGCCCATTCAAAACGACCTTCCTTTGAAAGGAACGATTGGGTTAAATCAAACAATCGTACTGTAATAAGGTAGCCCTGGGGCTTGCGTAGAAGACCAGCGTGTCAAACCCTGTCAAACGCCTTTGGGATATCAAGAGCCACTAGCTCTAGCAAAATGGAAGCCATATTGTTTGTCAGAGTAGGTCGTGAGAGGTAAGATGCTTAACCACTTCAGCATTGATTAAAGCCTTGAATACTTTGCCGAAAAGCAGCAGAAGACTAATAGGGCAATAGTTAGAGAGGCCTGAAGCTTTTCCAGACATCTTAAAAACAGGAACTACAGAGGAGGACTTCCAACAAGCTGGAAAGCAGAAAGCAGCGAGACAATATTTGTAGAATTTGGAGATAACTGGAACCGGCTCGGAAGCACATTTCTTTAGGACGACGGTTGGGATCCTGTCACCTCATCTTGCCTTATGGGAGTGTAATTTAGAAATGATGTCTGAGACCAGTGGCAGGATTATGCGCATATCACTCAGTAGAGACTCTGTTCTAGTGGGAAATCAGTTGTGGGTTGACCAAATGAGTCTAGTGTTAAGTTGGAAGAGAATTTCCGAGCAAAGCATTCAACTTTATCTGCTGTAGATGTCAGGACTTCGTATTGATTGAATAAAGGTGGGATTAAAGATTTGCTGTTCTTCACACACAAAGCCGCTAATAATCTCTAGAACCGAACTTGCGAGATGCTATACGGTGTTTCATTCTATCAGCAAACAGTAACATAGCTTCTTTGGGGAGACGCTTGCACTCATTACGAGCAGAGACAAAGAAACGTCTGTTCCAATCAGACGTGTCGCTCTGATACAGCCAGCAAAAGTAATTTGTGTTGACTATAGTGTCCGAGCAAGCAAGATGAACGCGATTTAACTTGGTATTTCCATGCTGAAATGAAAGCATTGATAGCGGCTTTCACCCATAAGGAGACTAAAAAATTAAAAACTTCATTCCAAGGGACGTCACGAAGGAAATCACTGAACCAGTCCCAATCCGCTCGTTGATAACAGAAAGATATTCTGTTGGTAGAAGGTTCTTGGCTGATGGGGAGCGGAAAGTGATGTTTACGGATACTACCGCATGAACAGAATTGCCAAGAGAGCAGATCTGCATAATAGAACAGGAATAGAGGTAAAAAGAGATCTGAAAGAGAAGCGTGTCCATCAGGGTTACTGTGGAAACGCGTAGGGAATTCCACCACTTGTGTGAGAGATTGAGAAGTTCAGAATTTGGACATTAAAGTCACCGAACACAAATATATTTGCAATTTGTAGGAGAGATGGCCTTGTCTATATTATCAGAATTACTATCTAGCATGCAACAGTCATGAGAGCAAGGGGATCGGTAGAGAAAGAAGAGATAGCTGACTAAGTTTAGTAGAGAGGGAGAGAGACGGAGACATGTAAGAATGGTCTGGAGATTCAAGAGAGAGTTTCTAGTTAGCGGGAGATGTTCTCAGGCATAAACTTCCAGGCCATGCATGTGGGCATTAAAGTTTTTCGTAAGGGGAGGAAGATAGCCAACAATCGAGAAATCAGAGGAGGGTATTGAAGATTAAGGATTAGTTTCGTAGAAAGCAAGAATGTCTGGAGACTTTTCGAAGAGTGACAATTCCACATTGTTGAGTTGGTTTAGTTTTAAATCTTTAGTTACTTATAGTCATGGTTTGTTATATTATGTAAGGAAAGGCCTAAAGTAGTAGTGGCAGCCGGTCAACTAATGTAACATGTGCAGGAAGGGAACTGGCGCAGAGTGCAATATGGTGTAGTTTCGATGTTGCCCACCGGAAGTTCTTTCAGGGACAACCTTCCATGTATGACATGGCACTGCAAGAACCCCGATATTATACGACTGTTGATCGGAGCAGCCTCTCAAGATGCTACGCAAAAATTCGGGAATAGCAACCAGAAAACCGCTAACCCGGTAACCTCAGTATGATATTGACACCATCCACACATATCATAGAAAATCCATGATAGTACCACTACTAAAGCCCGAGAAAATGGAAAGGAACTGGGAACCCCTTCCTAAACAGGAAGCAAGAGATGAACCTCTACTTCTGTTCAAGAGAAGGGGGAGGAGCATGGACTGAGCGATAAGAAATCGTGGTCCACATTTATCTGAGTCGCCATGTGACTTTTGCTCGATGTTGTTGGCAGCGAACGATCTATTTCTTTACATTGTATGGATGGTGGGAGTTGAAGTTGAAATATTGTCCGGTGAATGTTGGCTTGTGATATACTGAAGTCTTAAACCCATCTTCTGTTCGAGATATTAGTACATCCAGGAATGTTGAAGAAGGCCTTGACCCTCTGGGAGATATACGATTGCAACTGATGTTTTATACAATGGTTTTACTGGATTCTTTCTCAGACAAGGGCATGTCCCGTTTTTTCTGTAACCAGATGGGCTTGGTACCAAGCCTGAAGGGATGAGTCATAAATCTCTGCATCAGTGTAGGAATGTCAGATAGTTTAACATTCGTGCTAGGTTTTGGCAATTGTGTGAGTTTTGCCAAGAAGAATGGTCAAAGATTGATGCTCACTACTGCCAGAAACTTCTTAAAAACTATAGGAAAAGACTGGTCGACTTTGTGACCTCAAAAGGAAGAATCACCAAATATTAGATGTAACGGTTCACTTAATTTTGCACATCTTAATTTTTAATTAACATTTTATTTCAGCTTGATAATGTTTTAAAGTTGTCGTAATTCGTTTAATAAAGGTTTTTCTTAATAAATATATAGTTTAATTAAGATTTGATAATTATTTAGAAAAAAGACACATTTTTAAAATATTAGCTTAGGGGTTGACTTACTTTTGCGAATCATTGTACATGCATACATACATACACAATAAAACTTAATACTTATGCATATACTAGTAACAAAGTTCAAAAGATAAGATCTTTATATCTCTCACACATATTTCTTTGATATTTGTGTTTACACCAATAAATCTTGCAAATTTTCTATCTTCTTTATATTTCTTTTTTTTTCTGGAAACTGACAAAGAAAGGGAATTTAAGTCCATTAACTCTGGAAACAGCATCATGGAAAAAAGTTAGTTTTTACAATTGGAATTTCATGTTAAATCTTGCTAACCTCAAATCAATGGTCATTTAATGAAAAGTGTGGGTTTAAAAATAAGTCTCCATTTCAGGGACCAAATTCGCCGTGGTTGCTTAGGTTTTCCAAACAAGCAAGACGAAGTAACTTTGGGGGAGGACTTCTATGATTTCATAGTGACCAACCCTTCCCCAAACATTGAGAATGGCGACTTTGCGTTTCAAATAAAATAAGACAAAAGGAAAAGAAATCAAACATTTTTCTTCATTTTCCTCGCTTTTTTATCGCTTTTTAATTAGTCTCCTTAATTGCTAAAACGAACGTGAAGACAAATGGATCCAATGGTGCACGGCTAATGACCAGGTAAACAGCCAACACGTGGTTCCAAGAAGATCCGAGACGATTATGGACATGGAGGAGCACAGGGGGAGAAACTAAAAACCAAATTGACGACATAACTATCAAAAAAAGATTCAGGAATGCAATGGTTCACTACAAAACCTTCCCAAGTGTCGACTGCGGAAGCGATCATATGTAAACTAAGAGTGAAACTGCAGAATGAGATCCGAAGACGTACTGAGATGGCCAAAGACGCATTCCAAATGCTGGGCAGAGTACTGCGAGACAGTAGGATTACTTTGGTAGCAAAGAAAAGAGTACTACTACGTGACATCTACCTTCCTTTTAATGTTGGACGGTCTCCTCAAAGATGAAGAAAAGACTCGTGGCAATGGATGTATGTTTCTGCAGAAGGCTGCTAAGGATATCATGGACCGAGCGATGAAGATTTTGGAAAGGATGCAAACAAGGAGGAAGCTTATACTTAACATCAGGAAGAGGCAGCTGAAATTTCTGGGACACGTAAAGAGAAAGGAAGGCCTGGAGAATCTGATACTCACAAGTCGAATAGAGAGAAAGAGAGACAAGGGAAAGCAACGCTTGACTTAACCTGGCAGGTTTAAGGAAGTAGATGACAGAACGTGGTCTGAGAGAGGTAGTAGAGGGACGAAACTTATTGAGAACTACAAGGGATAGGGGGAAGTTGAGAGCCATGATCGCCTACGTCCCGAAAGGACACAGAACATAAAAAGAAAAAGAACCCTGGAGATCCCCCTACAGGTTACAACAGTGAAAAAACACTGTATTAACTCCATAGTCGGGATTTCAGTACCTATTCATGGAGATATTTTCTGGTCTATCTGCACTGTAATTGCTTCGCAATCATTGATTGTAAAAGGCATCTGTATAATAAGGTTTTAGAAGTTATTAAAATTCACAAAATAGAAAGAATATTAGAACAAAAACAGAAATAAAGAAAATCGTTTTTAAATTAAATTTTAAATTTTCCTCTAAAAAATAAAATGATTAAAATATTTTATTTTTCCTTACCCAAAATACCTGTTCCAAGAACCGATGACACTGTTATAAAATCTACAAAAGAAAATTTAAGAGGTTAAGAAAACAAAATTACTTATGAAATACATTCATATACAAGGAGGTTCTGAAAAACTTTTGGATCAAACAAGAAGCTCTTCCAATAAGAGATCTGACACTTTGTAAGATTTTGAGAAGTGGGTCATAATAACTTTTCAACACTCTCTCATATGTGAAACAATCATTTTATTTTTCAATCAATCAGATCAGATTAACAAAGGGCATCTCTGAAAATTTGTGTAACAGTTACCAGTATATTTGATTTAATGTAATAAATTCTATGATTATGACATCCCATTTGCAAGTGGGTCATTGCCAATTTCTTTTATTTCTCCTTTATTACTTGCAGTTTTTAAGTCAATATCCACACTCAATAACTTTTTTAAAATGCCAAATAGCAAGTTATTGATGATAAAAATTGTACAATCAATGAAATATGATAATTTCCCCTTCTCTATCTAAATATCTAATTAATAATTGATCTACTTTGCCAAATACCTACTGGAAAAATATCAGTTGGTAAAGTAGAGAAGATGACCAGATAATATCAATCCTATAAAAAGAAATTATTTAAGATATTTATGATTTAAAAAATTAATTTTAACTTTTGATGTTTGGGAACAAAAAATCCCAATATTTTATTTACCTGCCATTTAATGATGAATTTTATGAATTTGAGGACAATTTAAGCCTGAGATATATAGATTTCAGGTATGTATATTAAACTAAGTAGAAAAAGGTTTGGTAGTTTGCAGGAAAAAAATCTGAATAGATTTTTGCCTTCTAATATGACTGTCTGGCAGACATTTTGAGAACAGATGAAGAGGTTATGAAATAAAGTTAGAATAGTCAAACAAATTATTTGAATAAATTAAAATTTGATATTTTCATTATGCAATTATTTATTTTATAAGCATTAAACTGAAAGCAGAAAAGTTATTTATTTTAGTTTGAAATTAAATTCCTTTTTAATATTTGAGCGATAATGAGTCTCCACAATAAAGGACTGTTCGGGCTTTGACGATATTATTTTTTCAAATACTACTGATGTTTCTAAGTACTTCATGAGAGACATTCTTTGAAAAAAATTGTTATCTTCATTCATAAAATTACCACTCAATCCTTTCATTGTAGTGCATTTTATATGTGGTCATCTCATAAATAACATTAAAAAAATCTGATAGTTATCAAGTGATTAATATTTTTGTTATTCTAAAATATCTAAATGATAACAATGCATGTTTGTACAAATGTTTTAAAAACAATGATCCCAAATCGGATTTTCGGGTGGGAGTCAAACATGCCAGATTTGATCCTTAGGCAACCATTTCATTCCAGATCTAAATAATTCAATGTCTGAATTTTTGGTATTATAATAGTCATGTGTGTCTATTTTCAAAATGTAATTGGTTTAATTAACTGAAACTGTTCAATGGCTCTCTCAGAGTGTCAAAATCACCCAAAATTTTGCACTTTGAAATTTAGTCTTTCATTATTATTTATTTGTAATGTATTCCTGGAGCAGGTTGCATGTACAAAGTTTCAAAGGTTGAAAATGCCGCAATCTTGCGATATTAGATGTTAAATATGGTTTCCGATTCAGCTTCCATCACAGAATCACGTTGTCTAATGATAACACATCAGCCAAGTATTCCTTCTATGCTGACGATGTGTCTGTGTTCGCAATGAACCCTGCCGAAATAAATGAAGTCAGCAAAGAAATGTGCAGGTTTGCTATGGTTGTAGGGACCAAAATCAACCGCGATAACTATGTGGGCTTGCGGTTGGGTTAATGAAAGGGAATTTTTCTTCCAGATCCCTTCAGTTTGGACGAAAGGGGAGGACAGGATACTTGGTGTCTGATTCAGTTGCGACTTACGACTGGAGATGAATTGGTCGGAGGTTCGGAAGAATATCGACGAAGCAGCACGTCTGTGGACTCGAAGGAATCTTTTCTTGAAGATTACCGACTTTCCGTTCCTCCACTCCCGTATACCGAACTAATGGATTTAGTTCGAGACTTTTTTACTTCCTTTGACGAACCAAGTTTCCTCTGGTACGTCGGGTGATCTGCTGCCTTCATCCTGTCAAAGGCAGTGTGGGAATGTCAAGCGTTGAGATTCGTTAACATGGGACTTTTGAAACAGAAGGGTAATGGCGGATTCTGGAAGGACGACGCGCGCCGATCTTTCCTGACCCTTAAAGGGATGCATACGTACGAGGAGGAGACCCGCCGATTGCCTCGAATTGAATGCTCCTTTTATAAGGAGTACCGAAATGCTCTGCGCTTCCTCTTACGGTTGAAGGATCGCCTCGCAGACATCCGAGCGTTGTCTCCGACGGCGGTATATCAAGTGTTAGTAAGGAGTGGAGCTGCTAAATATCGTCTGATTAACGAGCTCGGCCATATGAGGTAGGAGTCTCATTCCACTTGGTCTTGGACGCCCGGGTTGAATTGCCTCAATAACGATGAGGCATTGCTCATCTGGCTGATGTTGTGTGGGGGCACTCAAACACTGAAATAACTTTCCAAGAAATGCAACTTATTACACTAAACCTCGTCACACCGGCTAATTTAGAATGTTGCATTTTTAAAATGGTTGATGCTACTTTTAATTCATAAAATCTTAATAGAACTCTCCCTCGAGATAACTGTCTCACTTCCATAGACAATAAGAACTCGAGAACTTGAGAAGCATCCATTAAGGAACATCATTCTGCAAATAATCTTAATTGCAATGGCCTGCTTCTTATATAATTAATAATTCTAATAGTATTGTCGTCTAAGACATTTTTAGGCACTAATGATTTTGATGTTATCATTGCTCTGTGTAAAAACAATATTTGGATTCTTTTTTGTGCAAGTGTAACCAATCCTTTTACATTTCCAGACATAGACGGGGCTCCATCCGTATACTTATGCAGCAATCCCAAGACAAGTTATTACAATTGAAGTAATTATCGATCAAAGAAAAATATCTTGGCTCTTTGTTTTTTGGGGGGGGTTTTTTGGGGGGGGGTAGTATTCGACATTGATTTCTTCTTTATGAACAAATCTACTGAATGCTAAAAGTTGGGATTTACCTTATATTGTATTACCTTCTCAAAGTGTTTTTTTCCATTTTTCAAATATTGTTCTGTAAATCTTTTAAGATTATATTTTGATCTGTTATTTGCCTCATAGAAGACGCACGAAAGGAAAATATTAACGTTTTCAAATTGTCAGTAACTTGAACATTCCGAGTTTATCGAAAACTCACTTGTGCTCTGCTTCAAAGTTTATGCTCACATCACGCTGCACTCAACTTTAAACTCTCAATGCTCGTTTATCAGCAAAAGGTATAGCCCAAGATGCGACATAAAAATCAAAAGGAAAGAGATTATTACATAAAGTAGTTAATTAAAGCAAAAAGAATGGACTAAACATTGAGTGTGTATCTGGGATGTAAAAATCAAACAGGTATGTAACTGTATCGTATAAAAACGGACCAGGGGAATTTGACAATGACTTAATTCACATAGGATATTGGAAGTTGCCTCTCAAAAATTAAGCAATTATTAAGTTATTGGAAAATGTCCTTAGGAACAAAGGGAAAAATTCTAGACTGCAGTGCAATATTCTATATGGCAGGAGGAGCATTTCGTCATATATAGACATTATGACTTCAGGCACAAGACTTTAAACAACATAAATCTGATTCTATCAATGAATGATAAGAAAACCATGGACAGAGTAGGTGAGAAACAAGAAGATTTTAAGGAAAATAAGACCTACGAAGAATTTCCTGCTAACAATCAGAATGAAATAAGACAGTTGAAGTTAGCCAGTTGTATAAAGAGGAAAGGCAATTTGGAGATATTTACACTCTAAGGGGAGATTGAAATCAAGAGAAGTAGAGGAAAACAAGAAGTAATCTACATGGTAATTTTGAGTAAAGGGATGGAGGAACAAATATTACATAGCCAAAGAGTTCTGAAAGGAGCAATTATTACTTAGAGCAACAAAATCCTGAAAAGTTGTAGAGAACTGTGATCATCCACCTCATGAAGGGACATGCAAAGAGAGAAAGAGACTTTGATTCTTCATTCAGCATTCACAAATGAAATAAATTTTTCACTTAAAATCGTAAGGAATTTTGAAAGTTATATCATAACTTTCTGCGATTTTTTGAGTAAATTTAGAACAAATATTTTTCAAGTATGAAACAAAAATAATAATAACACTAAGTTCATTTTTGTCATATTCTACACTGCCTTTTCTCTTGTCATGTCAATGTGACAATTTTATTGAACGAAGTGTTCTATAAAACATTATTGAAAAAATAAGCATCTGTTTTTTTTTTGTGTTTTGGGGTTTGTTTTTTTTCTGCAATAATAACCTTATATTTTCTGTGTTCTCTCCGGGCATTGTTTTGTTTATTTTTCTTTGGCTTATGAAAGATAAAAAAAAAAAGACTATAACCACTTTCCATTCTCATCCCAGCAGGTTGTGACTTGTTTGGTACATAAAATAAAAACATTTAAGAGTCAGATTTTTAATTTCGATTGATTGCTGACTTAAAAGATTTATCACGAGAATTGATATTATGCTTTGTTGTGGAGATATTTGCTAATAAGGGGAACACAGATAATGTTTTTGTTCCCGTTTAGTGTTTTTACCAATAATATTCCCTGATAATATTCCCAAAACAAAATTCATGTGTTCGACTAGTAGCACTTCGCTACTTTGACAGTGTGTCAAGTCGCCTTTTGAATTTATTCATAGTCAGCAAGAAATTGCAATTAAAACTTAAATATTTATATTTATCATGAATAATTGATAACCTTCGAAAGTTTAGAAAATGTGGTTTATGTTTTTCTATTGGAAATTCTTCCTTGGGGAAAAAATGGAGAGAAAAAATGAACATACTTTCATGACATTATTAAAAAGGTGACATCTTTAATTGTTGCGTAATTTTTCATAAAACATTTGAAAAAGAAAGTTCATTTTTAAACTGGAAAATAAAAGTTCAACTCAAAATTAAGAAATGACAACAAAAATAAATAAAAAATATCCAACTTACATATTTGAAGATAAACAGTATTCATGATGATGAAGAACTTTGTGGAGTCAATATTTCAAACTGAATTATGATTGATGTTCTAAAAATCTATGTTCAGTTGTAATTAAGGAAACTACGTAAAATAGGGTTAATTTAGAAATTATTAAATTCAAGGTTACTTTCTTGAAAGCTACAACTATTGAGTGAAAAGCAAATTTATCAAGACTAAAATAACACGAAATTGATGGAAAATGTTTTAGTTAAAAGGTGAGATAGAAAGAGGCAAAGTTTGTCACGTCTGGAAAGTGCTCAACATTTTTAGTTTTGACAAATGCCTGCGAAGATTAGTAATATATTATGTTTATTCAGTGCGTGTTTTTATTTTTTTTTTTTTTTCATAGCTCTCGCAACATGCTCTTTATTCCAAATTAATCGATTGGAAAAAAATCTATGTCGAAGACAAATATCGTAGATCCGAACGTTGATTTGATTATCACCGGTTGCCCCACCCTTGTGACAGCTTATTTTTTTTAGGATTGGCTTTAATAATGCATTTTGTAGTATCTGTTGTGGATTCCGGGATGAAATCCGGTATCAAATAATAACAAACGCCAAGAATGAATATAGGAAAATAAATGTATTAACGTTATAATACAAACTGGTAATACAGGTTAGTAGTTTCAGGAATGCGGGGTTAGTAGACAAATATATATATAGTCTTTGATATCGACGTATCACTGTATGACTTCTTACTGAGTCTACGTGCTTGTTACTGTGACTCTTGCACCATCTCTGTGTGACTCTTCTACTACTACTGTTCGGGTATTCACTGGCAGTAGTATATATATACCATGGGTGAGTCTATTTGTGTAAAAAGGGGAGACCACTCAACACCCCCGATCCTTAGATCCCTTTGGGAGGGAGTTAGTATTTTTTTCCTCTTATGGTCGATAATCAGAGGTTCGGTAAAATTTCTCTTCCTGTTTGACCTTCTAATTTTTGTGTCTTCCTGAGGTCTTTGAATCTCATTTTGTATTTGGTCACTATGTCTTCTGTGGGTAGACTTTTCGCCTTGTACTGTGTACATCACATTTCCTAGTCTGTTAATTATTGTACCAGGTTCGAATGATCTCTTGAGTACTATAGGTGTATGTTGGTTTTTGTTCTTGTTCGGCAATAACTTATCAAACACAGATCGTATTCTGCGGGCAAACGGCACGTTTCGCTTCTTTTTTACTGCTGGTTTGACATTTTCTTTTAATTCAATTCTAGCGGCAAACTTGTTACCTCGTCCCAAACAGCTCGAGAATACTTCGGGACATTGATTATGTAATTCTTCCTTTAACCTTATAGCTTCTGATGGTTCGCACTTTATCTTGTCGCAGTTAGCTCCCCCTCAGGCCCTTAATCCTTCAACAGGGGTCTCTCCCCTGGATATAAATACTGGCTGATCCTTCGCCTCTCTCTCTCTCTCTCTTTTCCGACTCAGGCCTTGGGCCGCCACCTCGCGCGGAGATGAGGAAAAATCTCTCTTTTTCGACTGAGGCCTTGGGCCGTTACCTCGGGCGAAAGTGAGGTAAAATCTCTCTCTTTTTCACTTAGGCCAATATGTGACCTCTCTCAGATACAGCATTTCCCAAATTCTGGGAACACGCTAAGAACAATACACGTACGTACGAACACTACAACACACACATAATTTCTCCATACAAACTCTATGTAACAGTCCATGTCTTTGTTTAACTTGTTTTGTTATTAATATATATTTGTTTACCCATATATATCGGTCTTGTTTGTTTTCTTTGTCTTTTTTGGACTTAATTAAAGTCCAACATTCACATGTAGCTGGACCCGCTAGTAGAAAAATTTAACCTTCTGATAGTACTTCACATCTTCAATCCACGGTACGCAACATAATGGTGACTTCCCGACGGGATTAAATTTTCAACTCCTGCTAACACACACAAGACAATATATATGTACAAGCAAATTCTTATACAAACCTTCCAAATGAGAGCCAGTCAAAACAACATAATATTGGAAACTTCTTTTCTATCCTACGCACGCCGTACACTATTAACGAAAGGACTTTTAATTCACTACAACATGTCAACAAAACAATTTGCTCCTGCACGGCAAAAAGAATTTCTCCTACAGCCCGTGGAAACTGCAATTACTACTATGAGACGAGCCTTACAATTCTTCCTTCCCACTGGTCTATATTTGCTTGACCTTTTCTTTCTCTCGGCGACGTTTGACCTTTATTTCACCCGGCTTACCAAACGGAAAACGCAACGCCATTTTTAACTACATTCAACTCTCTTCTTCTAGACTGAAATAGATAAAGTGTGAACCACATCTCAAACAAAGGCGACTCACCTGCAATGATGCAACTCGAATTATCTAAGAATTTGCGAGAACGATATTCTATCGTCAGTAATAGCAAATTTTCTTAAAACATGCATTCGACACTCGGTAGAAAGTCTATATCAGCTCAAGTGGAACTCATACATACGATCCATTGCTAAGAATGCAGGTAAAATGGTCGGCTCTCTGTACTGCTCTAGTAAGTACCTATCTCTTCCTATCCTCTACCTTGAATGAGCCAGATCAGGTAAAAATGGAGTACTATTATCATATTTGGGCAGGAGCTGTCCTGACCTTACTTTCTAACGTTGATACGGTCGAAAGGCGTCTCCGATACCTTGTGGGGGACGAATTATTCTCCACCCTCCAACCTCTCTCCTACAGGGGAGGATATGTCAATCCCCTCGCTGCTTTATCGCTACTGTCACAGAAAGTCTTCGGACGAAATACATTCCCTGGACCCGCCAATTCAAACCTTCACGACTAGGACCCGCTCTGCCACTTATTGTTATGGGTCCTTACCTATAACTACAGAATGAAGTCTTCCTAACACTATGTATACTACGCCGCTCAAGAGACAGGGTCGAATCTAGTCGAGCCAATAGTAGTTCACTCCAAACCAGACTGACAGTCATACTAACACCTTCCACATCTTATATTATTATTCCGTGTAATATATCTTCGTTATTTCTACTCTTGTGTTCGTGTTGTTCTTCCTTGGTCCTAACCTGGACCATAACAGAGGCGACGGAGGTATTGAGAAAAAAATAATTTATTACACCAACCTTAACAGTGGTAACGAAGACACGAATTTTATCTGGCAACCAGAACAAAATCGAATTCTACGCAGGAAAATTTTTTCGTACTAAGGTTCCAAACAATAGGCGACAAAGACCTGAAGTCTACACTGTGAAAAAAGGAAAAATCGTTACACAAAATTACGGTGTAAACGTGGAAGACTTTAAGGCAACCATATTGGAACTAATGAAAATGCAATTCGAGCAGCAACAAAAAAATGAGGAAAGACAGACTAGGCTCGAAGAAAAACAATTAGAAATTCAACAGAAAAACGAAGAGAAGCAACAGGAAAACGAAGAAAAACTATTGGAAATTCAACAGAAAAACGAAGAGAAGCAACTCGAACTACAAGAATTACTACTACGGGCAGTAACAAATAAAGGACAACATTCTGGAAATGAAGCAGCATTTTCGCAAAATGCTATATGGAGCTCTATCAAAGACTTCACTTATGCACCGGACAAAGACAAATCCTTCGCGGCTTACTTCAGAAGATATGAAGATTCATATGAGTTTGATTGCGGGAATTGGCCAGACGCGAAAAAAGTACGTCTACTACTGAGGAAACTAGGGTCAACCGAATACACTAAATTCGTAGACTACATCCTACCGAGGAAAACGAATGAGTTGACTTTCAAAGAAGCCGTGAAACTTTTAACGGAATTATTTAGTCCGAACACTTCACTATTCCACAAAAGGTGGAAATGTTTAAATTTAACAAAAAAGGATAGCGAAGACTATATAACATTCGCTTCCGTAGTAAACAAACACTGCGATGACTTTAAGTTATCTGAACTCAGCCCTGACAATTTGAAATGTTTGATATTCGTCCAAGACCTGGTTTCGACGAAAGATGCGGAGATCAGACGGAGAATACTAACAAAACTTGAGAGTGAACCAGAATTGAAGCTACAAAAATTGGCTGAGGACTTTCAGAGATGTATAAGCGTAAAAAAGGACTCGAAAGATATCGAAGAGTCTGGCGTCGCTCACATACGAAAAGTACAACGACAAACACGTTTCTCTCCCTCCTAAAAACAAACCAAACAAATTATTTTACTACAAAATGTTAAATGAAACCTCAGAAGAAACCATCACCCAGTCCATGCTATCGCTGTGGGACTTTGCATTGGTACAAAGACTGTCCATACCGCTATAAGACTTGTCTGTCGTGCAATAAAGTGGGACATAAAAGTTCGCACTGTAGAACAAAGAAAGAAACAAAAGGTGAGCAAAAGCCACGGCAATAAAAAAAAATGCCGGCTCCAAAAAATTTAGCCGAGTTACAAAGCTCCTTGGGCTTAGTAAATTATTATCAAGAATTTATTCCTAATATGCACAAATTACGCGCACCCCTAAACGAACTGTTGAAGAAGGAAAAAAATTGGGAATAGTCATATGAATGTCAGAAAACTTTCGACAAAATCATTAAGACTCTAACAGCAGATTTATTTTTAGCGCATTATGATCCAAAATTGGAAATAATAGTCGCGAGTGATGCGAGTGACGCGAGTACCTATGGTGTTGGGGCATGTATACTTCATAAAATGCCGGATGGGACACTAAAACCCATCGTGCATGCGTCAAGAACGTTACTACCAGCCGAACAAAATTACTCGCAAATCGAAAAAGAAGGGCCGGGGATTATTTTTGTGGTTACGAGATTCCACAGATATATTTACGGTAGATTTTTCACCTTACAGACGGACCACAAGCCGTTATTGACAATATTTGGATCAAAGAAAGGTCTACCTGTCTACACTGTTAATAGATTGCTAAGATGGGGGGGACGATTTTATTAAACTATAACTTTAAATTGGAGTATCTTCCATCAAACAAAATCGTACATGCAGATGGTCTTTCGAGACTAATACCAAAGAAAACGGAGCCATTAGAAGATTCCGTAATTGCAGTTCTACGATATGAGGAAGATATTAGAACATCATCATGTAGTAAAATTCGAGACCTCCCCGTCACATTGCAGAAAAGAAGCAGTGAATGACGAATTTAGAAAGGAAACGAAAACAAAAATTGTAGGAAAAGATAAGCATATATCAGACAGTTTTTCGTTATGTGATAATGTTCTGCTATATAATGAAAGAGTGGTAACCCCGAAAACGCTACAAAGGCGGATCCTCAAGGATTTTCACATGGGCCACCCAGGAAAGAACAGGATGAAATCCTTAATGCAAAGTTACGTGTACTGGCCAAACATGGATCAAGATATTATATATATGGTGGACAAATGCAAGAGCTGTTTCTTAGCAGCCAAGGCACCTCTGATCACTCATAAGCCATGGCCTAAGACAGATCGACCGTGGTCGAGAATCCATGTAGATTTCGCAGGTCTATTAGAGGGTTTCTACTACTTGATTGTAGTAGACAGTTACAGCAAATGGCCAGAAGTATTTCGTTGTAGAAAATCTACTTCTGAGACGACAATAAATTGCCTTTACTAGCTGTTTGCTCGTTTCGTAGTGGTTGATTGTTTAGTCACCAATAATGGGACACAATTTACATCTGCGGATTTTCAAGAATTTTGTGAAACTTTTCAGGTGAAACACATCAACTCCCCGCCATATCACAAAAGATCAAACGGTCAAGCGGAGAGGTTTGTAGATACATTAAAAAGAGCACTAAGGAAAGCTTATGACGTACCAACAGAAAAGGCTTTACAACAATTCTTGCAAGTGTATAGAATTACATCGAACAGTACTACGCCATCGGCATTATCGCCGGCGGAAGTAATGTTCTCCCGAAAAAATTTGATCGGTATTCGACAAATTACTGCCAAAACAGACAAAGCAATCACCAACGTTGTTTTCACCAAAAAGAAAATTTAACCCAGGGGAGAAAGTTGTTTTTAAAATGTTCAAAAACAACACATCCTATTGGGAGTACAATAGAGAAACGAATCGATAACGTGATTTACATAATTCAGGGTCCGAAGTTCTCGCATAAGAGGCACTTAAATCAGATCAGAAAGTGGCTGTTAGAGGATTCTAACGGTTTACCTCAGGAAGAGGAGGAAGTAATGGACACAATATTTGACACATTCAATATGCAAAGGCCTCAAACCATTTCAGAACCGCGGAAATCAAGCAGAAAAAGAAAATTTACAGAGCCTTTGATGATTAATCCGAAGAGGAAAAAATATTAAAGACCCCTGCGTGGTAAAATCTTGGGAGGGGGTGTTATGGGTCCTTACCTATAACTACAGAATGAACTCTTCCTAACACTATGTATACTAAGAGAGTGTTGAATCGAGTCGAGCCGATAGTAGTTCACTCCAAACCATTGAATATAAAATACAAAGTCTCTATTCATCACCTCTGGTAGTAGAGCCCCTCCCCACAGGTGAACTTTTAACTTTTTTATGAAACAATTTTTTTCCTCACTTCGAAATAGACTTTTACTAAAAAGCAAGTTGGATCCGTTGTATGTTTAGAGGTGCATTCACAGATTCCTCGTTACTGTTAGATACCATGTGTTGCTCTCTCTCTCTCTCTCTCTCTCTCTCTCTCTCTCTCTCTCTCCTCGTTACTGTTAGATACCATGTGTTGCTCTCTCTCTCTCTCTCTCTCTCTCTCTCTCTCTCTCTCTCTCTCTCTCTCTCTCTCTCTCTCCAGTCTTTATTTCCACGTGGGAGAAGTTGCCTTCTTTGTCGGTTACACAAATTTTACCTGAAGTACTCGGAGTACTAACAAAAGAATAAACAAAATGAGATAAAAATATCATTCTACAGGAAATCTTTGCTAAAAATGAAAGAGTGAGTAAGGTGAGGAACATTCTTGTTATAGTCCCTTTAGAATAAGTAAATGGTTGAACTTAACGTTGCTTTAAGTAAGTGAGGGAGTGTAATGCCTAGGCCAGGCGTTGTTTTCTGGGAGCGCAGAAATTGTCGTCTATCTTCGTTCGTGATGCTACTCGAAAAGAATTACCCATTTTAATATTCGTGTGAAATTCGAATGCGAATTCGAATAGCCAAAGATGCATTTCAAAAGCTAAGAAGGGTATTAAGGAACAGAAATATTTCATTAGGGACAAAGAAAAGTGTATTGAACTGTTATATGATATCTGTTTTCTTATATGGCAGTGAATGCTTGAAATGTCCTCAAAGATGATGAAGAGACTTGAAGCAAAAGAAGTGTGGTTCTATAGAAGGATACAGAGGATACCATGGACCGAATATGTGAGCAATGACAAAGTTTTGGAGAAAATAGAAACAAAAAGGTATTTGTTTTTAATAAATTTGGGGAATTTTTCATCATGGTATTGTCATTTTTAGCGAATTTGTAGAGGCACCTAAATAAAGATACGAGTAATAAAAAAAATGTAAAATTTAATACCATTTCCAAGTGTGAACTTTTTTAAAAGAATTTTAATTTCTTTTTCATATTTTATGTATCGATGCTCAAAAAATAATTATGTACCGCCACGGAATAACACATTTTTATATTTAAATTACATTTTTTTAACTTAAATCTCGGTTCTATTTGAAAAATAATGATTTAAAGCTAATCCGAATTAAGAGAAAAATTAATTTCCGTGTATAAACAAACTTTTTACGCATTCTTAAAATATTAATACATTTTTCGCATTCTTTTTTACGCATTCTTAAAATATTAATACTTTTTTCGCTTTTTTTAAAATTCTCTTTTAAATACTATTTTTATCCTAGAGATGTGTTTCAAAATATTTTAGTAAATTCAAAAATTAATTGACTGAACTTTCTAAAAGTAATGCTTACCTTTTACTTAAAACAGAATGAAAATAACGTTTTATTTACGCACGCTAGCCCACGAAGGCAAAGGACAAGGTAGAAACATACTAATTCTCCACTATGCACAAAATGCGCAGGAAAAAGTAAAAATAAAACCTAAAGAAGGACGGAACACCAGCAGTACAATAATCAAGAATTTGCTATTTATGTTTAAAACTAAATTTTCTTTAACGTTAACCAATAGTTTTTATTTTATTTTATACGCTTTTATTATAAAATATATTTTTTTTATACGGACTGAATGGGAGATATGAAATTATCATAATACTTCTCCGTAAACATTAGTCAGTGAGCGATATCAAAATTACTCCCTTTTAGTAAATCCTCGCCAAAAATAATCTAATAGCTGCTCAATTGAAAAAATAAAATATAATAAGGTTCACACTCGAAAATGACATTAAACCTTAGATTTTCTGAATCTTCAAAAAGGTCTTTATTTAATAAAATAAAATCTTGTGACGAACAGCAACGGGATTATTTTCAAAATTGTACTGAAAAATTACAATTATTTTAAAAAAATAAATATTAAGACTTAATCTAAATTTAATAATTAAGTTTTTTTTGTTGAATCTGAAAGAAAATAACATGTTTTATGCTAGCGCTAATTGTCAAAAGATATTTTTTGAATATTATTATTTTTGGGAAGATGTTGGCCGAATTTTCCGTATGTTAACACTTCACATTTCATAAGATTTTATTGAAATAATATCTTCAGGGATTTCTTTTTATATAACTGCAAAACATCTGGACGAACTAAAATTAAAAAGCACATACGCTATATTTGAAAGGAGGGATGAAACAGCTACACCCCGCCCACTGAAATATTTCTCCAAAGTTCTTTCATAAAATAACATTTTCAGTAAAATATTAATTCACTAATGAATAAGTCCTGAAAATTTGTTTGAATCGGATAAATCCCTGATTTTTGGCAAGTATTTTAAAAATGGGGGTCACGATATTTTGTTTTCATTGCGGAAAAAGTATGAATTTTGGAATTTAGTATGACATTATGCATAAAAAGAACAGGTTTTGTCATTTTTGTTTATTCATAAGTGAATTTCATTGCTTGCTAACAAAAGAACGTATTCTTGTCGCGGTTGATATACTGGCCCGCAAACACATTGAATGACGGAAGACAAAACGAAGACTTGAGTAGGAAATATATTACCAAGTTTATTATTGTTAAAGAAAATTCATGAACAAAAATAAGGTTACGGTGCACGAGGTAAAAAATATCTCTGCATGTTCAAAATTGATCAGCGCGGCTTCATCGTCATCTTTTACACCCTCTAGGTTTGTGCGGATCAGATGCAAGTTGCTCTGAATTGTCCGGACTTTCACAGCACAAGTTTGCTCCGGTCCCAACATAATCTCGGCAACTGACTGCAACCGCTTCATCAGGACCATAACCAAAATCTTTAGCTCTGTATTTAGCAGAATTATAGGCCTGTAGTAGTCTAAATCCAACCTAACATACTTGACTTTTTTCAAGAATGTAATCACGTCCCGGAGATTAGGTCGGGGCGGACCCCTGCCTGAACCAGTTATTGAACATCATTGTCTAAACCGGAACAAGGATGCGCGACAGCCTCAAGTACAATTCTTAGGGCAGATTATCAAGTCCCTCTTCAATTCCTCGTGGACTTCGCCATCTGTGATCATCGCCTCACATTCAGCCAGTTCAGTCGACGAGAGTCGAGGAAAATCGGCCAAATATCTGTGAAACTCTTCGTCACAGAGACCAGACTCCGTGAAAAACCGATTCAGGAAATGCTGCTGAAATGCCTCGCACATGTCGTTGGTCGAGTGCGGGATACACCCGCCCGGGTTGTCGACCTCCCCAATATAACGATCGGAACCTCGACGAATTTCCTCCTTACCCAATTCTGCGCACATTTTCAGGGCTTCATTAGACATTTTGTTTAACCTATGTTTAACTACCTGACCCTGGTAGTGGTCACTAGCTAAGACTATCTTTAAGGTACATAGACTATCTTTATGTGCCTTCATCTAGTTAACCTTAAGGCGAGTCGTTGGCTAAATTCGGTGGTGAAAGGCTGAATCCTATCCTTAAGGTTCTCCCACCACTTATTCCCAATAACCAATAATAGTCAGCTGTAGACGGAAGTCCTCCCTCTCCAGTAAGGGCCCGTTGAACTTCCAATGTCCAGCCAATCTCGGCCTAGCGTCTAACGCCACCCGGCCACAAACGAATTTGTAATCCGAATTGTCTAGCAGATCTAGATCCACCCTTCTCACTAACTGGTTACCCGGGTAGACGGCCACTTAAGAGTCCACATCCACATCTCCCACCCCGGGTGATCGACCCGATATCTATCGGCGAGACCAAATTTGTCGACCAGCCTAAGATCACTCAACCTCCCTCTAGCTCCCCGCCTCTACCTAACTTAGGGTCCAGGATACACCAGGAACGATCCCAACTGACGGAAGAATAAAACACACTCCATCTTGTCGTTGGGTGTATAAACCGCAACTAGCCGAAACGGCAATATCACCACGGTCAATGCTCGCATCGACATGGACAAGGTCCACCCTCGCATCTAGGGTACTCTTAACCAGCAAGGAAACACCTCTGTCCTGAACAGCCTTGTATCAATTTTCCTTTTTACTGTCTGGATCCTTCCCAAAATTCCCAATTACTCCTCATTGCCTCTCAGAATTTCAGATAATTTCCCTTTAAATTCATCCGGGACCACCAGCTCAGTTTTCATTAATTTAAGTGGACTTATTTCTACCAACTGTCCTTTCTCTCTCATTCGACAGTGTCTTTCAGAAAACAGAAACCTTAATTTACACACGGTGGTTAATCAAGTCAAGGCTCTCTATTCAGCCCAGAAAAACTCGGAATCGTATTCACACTGACTATTGGGACCATAACAACGGGAAACAAAGATGCTATTTTTGTAGCGCGTCTCACCACAGTCACAAAGTCTGCCCGGCCAAAGAGGCTACGTGTCACAAATGCAAAAATGGCAGTTTTCCAAATATGTTGCTCGTCTGACTCTTCGGTGGCAACCTTATGCACTAGCAACTACATCAACCTGATTGTTAAACCAAACCACGATGTACGTTTTGATTGGCAAAAACGTGGCTCCAGCCCGAATGGACACAGAATCATTTATTTCCCTCGACTACGCCAAAAGACATCAGATAAAAGTAAAACCTGACACAGGAAACGTTTTCATGATTCTGGTCGTCACTTAACACTTCATTAAAAAAATAGTGTAACTTCAACTTAAATCTATTAGGTGAGTGGTATCTGAGTGTTCAAGTTTCTTTCTTTCCCAATCATTGTTGTGACATTATTCTCGGTCAAGACTTCATTCTAGCATGTCGTTTGCATTTGGCATCCCTAAGAAAATTTTCTCTATTTCAAATCAAATTGCTTGCAGTCTATTGTCTGTTTTGGTAGATGTCCCTTATTCTCAAATCTTGATCCTAACTGCAAACTTATTACTACTAAATATAGACGATTTGGAAGTGCTGACAGGCTCTTTATTGAGGCCGAAGCTAATAAAATTCTTTGAGATAGGATTATTGAAAAAAGCACATCCCCTTTGCGAGCTCCAGTTTTAATAATACCATTATCCCCCTAGTAGTCGATTCTGACGCTTCTGATACAGTCATTGCTACTGCTTTGAATCAGGCCGAACGTCCAGTGATTTCTCAAGAACACTAACTCTGACTGTACGCTTCAGTAGAAAAGGAAGATTCAGCCATAATAGAAACTGTAAAAAAAGGTGGTCTCACTACTTATCTGCTCGACGTTTTCCCATCGTCACGGGTAAGAAGGCAATGGACTCCATGTTTAATACGAAGAGACTTGGTAATATTAAAAATGATAAAATCCAAAGATAGAGAACGAAACTAGAGAGCTAGGATTGCGATATCATAACGCGTACCTGAGGATGCATTCTCATGTGTCTAGGCGCTATCTGTCGCATTGTAAAGCTATCTGAGTTACACAACCGTCTTTAACATCTTCGTATAACTAGGTTAACATACTTTATCAAAATCAGGAATATTCCATATTCTATACAGGATGTAAAAAAGTATGTGCGATGTCAAAGTCACACAACCAATGGAGCGACTAAGTCAAAATTTTAAGCGACTCCTCCACTCTAATCGCGAATCTACAACTTTCAGAGAACAAAAGACTTGTCCTGATTAGAACCCTGCAGAAATAAATTAATATAAGTCTGATACGCACCATAAACTACTGGATAACACTGAAATCCATATCCTTGTGCTTAATTGACTCCGAGAATCCACTTTGTTCTTTTGATCCCGAAGATACAGTGACACTAAGACGATTTTCACGGAATCGTCGAAAAACGTTTCGATATCTGTAACAATAAAAAAGAGGGGACAATTGTTATATACATTGCTTCCCTTAATTGGAACTCTTCATGTAATTATTACCTCCTTTATTACTCTCTTCGATATATATTTCTAACCTCCTTTGGCCTGTTCTTTTTTCTTATTTAGCGTTAGCGCTGTCGCCGAGCGCATTGTTTATTAAAGGCTTTATTAAGGTATTTCCCAGTCCTGTTGTCCACAAGCTAAATCGCTGGCATCCGACATCTTATGATATACCTTCGCTCTTTATTATTATTTCCACCGTCGTCTTCCCGTGAGGATTTCCGCCTTTGATTATGTCGGGTATCTAACTTTTCACTGCCATCATTTTTCCTTTTAGCTCTATTTTTATTACCAATATCCTGACAACTCCTTTCTTTCACAACCAGAGCACAGTGTCCGACTAGTTGGAATAATAATGTTAACAAATTATACAAAATCTTCATCTTTGAAGTGAAATGAATTTTTCTTACTGAGCAAGAAATCACAATCAGAAAAGTCGCTGGAGAAAAGGAAGTCATACGTATGTGTGTGTAATTCAGACAGAGGAAAAAACGGATTCGATTTTATTTACCAAACCTCCCCACTAAGGTAGGATATTAGTAAAGGCCGTTTTTATGTGTAGAGTCCATACTTGTACATATGGAAAAAAATGCACGTGACCACTTTTACGCAGGTATCGCTATTACACCGACCCCAATTAGTGCAATAATGCAGCGTTGGAATCGATGTGACCAGGTATCTTTTATCTAAAATGAGGAGGAGAGATACTACGCTACAACTTTCCATATATAAAAGTTAGTCTGATCAGGTAAGCTAATTTTTGTTAGAGTTTTTCTGATTGTTCAATAAATCTAAGGAAGGTATTACTTTTCAAACTATACCAAAATATCCGAATTTTGTCAATTGAATTCTTTGAAGCCAAAATTAGAATCTTTAGTTCAAAATAAGCTTGTCTTATTGTCTCGAAAATAATTGTTTATTAGATTCGAATTTGGATATGCTTCAAGTTACCACAAAGCAATGAATATATGGTGGGTGGTAGAGATTATCTTATAACAACGTCCGTTCCCAACATATATAGATCCTGTGTAAGGATTGAAAAAGAAATGACCAGCAAGTTAATATATATAAGATACATTTTTATATAGCATAATATATGTACAGAAGAATAGAGTGATACGTTGGAGGCTCAGGGGTTCAAATGTAAATGTCATGGTGCATACGAGAGAGAGAGAGAGAGAGAGAAAGAGAGAGAAAGAGAGAGAGAGAGTTTGAGATATGTATTTGGTTGTTCGGAAAATAATGTCCGATTTTAGAATCAACTTTTATTCCTGAATTAATGTATTTAAATAGTGTTTAAATCAGTTAAAATAAGAACCCTGAATATCTATACGTTTCTGCCATCGAGTTACAAGCCTATTTAGGCCTTTAAAACTCGAAAAGTTTTGACACTAAGGAATCCTTGAATGCTGTTTCTGCATCTTCTTTGCAACGAATATTTTTTCACTGAAAAAATTGTGAAAATGCTTGAAAAAGTGGTAGTCACTAGGCAAGTGATCAGGGAATATGGTGGAGTTGGCAAAGTCTCGTATTTCAAGTCGGTGAGATTTTACAATGTCATCCTGGCAACATGTGACTGAGCATTGTCATGAAGCAGAATTTAACCTCGTCGAGTAACTAGTGCCAGTCGCATTTTGCTTAACTGAACGTGTATTTCATCCTGTTGCTGGCAGTAAAATTCGGCAGTGATGCTCTGGTTAGATTCGAGAAATCTGTAACGGATAACGCCAATGGCAGACAACGAGAGAGACATCATAATCTTCTGTTAGTACAATTTTCGTTTTGGAAAGCGTTTGGGTGTTTCGTCATAAAACCATTGAGTATATATATTATAAAGGATCCATGTAATCAAACTTAACTATTTGATCAAGTGGATCATTCGAATTTCGAAAATTAACATCGGACACACATCAGAACGGCAAACTCCGACTTTCACTGGGTTCATTGAATCTCTTCACCTTCTCAATGTTCTTGAGACGCCCATTATCGAAAACATTTTTCTGAGACTTTGATGTGGATTTCATTTGACTAGTGTTTTCAGATATTGATTGTCAAGTGCAGATGGAATTCTGAAAGAGATTGATGTAAAATTAACAAAGCTGAGACTTTAATCATTTGAAATGAGTAATATATTTTTGTGTAATGATTATAATAATATATTAAAATTATTTTCCGAACAACCTAATATATATATATATATATATATATATATATATGTGTGTGTGTGTGTGTGTGTGTGGGTGTGTTTGTTTGTTTGTTTTCAAATGGGAAAATTGCAACTACTAATCAACGGACTGCGAAAAACAAAAAGAAGCCGTAATAAGCTCATATGAAGAATCTAAACCAGAGATACTCAACAAATTGATGTCACCTTCCAATATAACAGAACGTCCATCATTATATCTAAACAAACTTGTCACCAGCCAGTCACACTGGAGTTAGTGATACAAGTTTATTTAGGTATTACCATCTTCAATCAAGACAGTAATAGCATCCAAAACCGATCTAGAAAAAGATAGACTTGGAAAATTGGCAAGTGATCTTCTGTTGTATTGTAAGAAGAAGCTAAAACAAGTTCAACAAGTGATACGTGACAGGCACAGTTATAGCAGAAATACGAACTTGTCAGGGGAGAACAAATGACTTCCAACCCGGTATTCGACTTTTTAACAAAGACTAGATGCCAAACATTTGTTGTGCTCATTTATATTTTGCTGAATGTGCAAAATTCTTCAAGCAGTGGTGCAAGCAGCCGGACAAAGGGAACTTTAAAATACAACCTAGTTCCCTTCACCTGCTGAGACATCGGAAAATTAATTCGGCGGGATGTATTAGCTTCCACTTATCCGCTACTTCTTGAAGTCGCTGCTCGGCTAGCGGCTCAAAAGATTAACTTTGCTATGGACAATTATACCAAAGAAATATTTAGATGGAATAGTTATCTACCCAACAAATATATCCACAATCTCAGACGCACAATGCCAGACGCGAGTTCACTTGGATGTTTGTGATCGCAGATACCACAAAACCTCTTCTAGGTTATGATTTCTTAAATCATTTTGGTCTGACAGACGACTGCACATACAATAGACTGATTGACACAGCAACTAACGCAAAACCGACTCTTGAGATTATGAAAAACACAGATAACCAGGATAGTACTGCTGACATGACGGTACAGAGAATTGTGGAAAATATTCAAACATAATTTCACCTCATCACCAACCTAATACAGCAAAATTGAACATGTTTCATAGGATTGATACTGGCAGCAACCTTCCCGCATTTTATAAAATACAACTATCGGCACAGAAATTCGACATAGCGAAGGAGGAATTTGAGAAACTCCAATATGTAGAAATAAGCAACTGAATAAGCAACAAAAATAGATCAGTACTAAGTACTGAAGATAAAGTCTTTATTTTTCAGAAACTGATTGATCATCAAATTATCAGTTCTAGTCCACCCTGACGATGTATGTAAAAAAGCCATTACAACACTTTTTGGTTTGTTCGAGTACAATTACATGTCTTTCGGACTACAGAACGCATCGAGTACATTTCAGCGGATGATATACATTTTCCGTGACTTTAGTTGTGCATTCAAATACATCAATGGCATCCTCATCTTCTCGAATGACGAAGAAACTCATTCCAAGCACCTCGACCAAGTTCTACAAAACTCAGTAAGTACGATCTTTCAGATTGTTCTCAACATTCAAGCGATGGTATTAAACCCAGCGCTTAGAAACTTGCTGAGTTAAATGAATTTCCTCCGCCAAACAACTCCAAATCATTGCGCCGATACCGTGGATTGGCTAATTTCTACCAGAAGCTAGTTCCACGTTTTAGCGATTTTATATTCTCACTCAAAGAATACATATGTGTGAATCCAAAGTCAAAAGACCAAACATCAAAAAAAGAAATGGAATATTTTGAAAATATAAAGAAGACTTTGTCAAGGTAACTGCCCTCGCCTAACCCAACTCACAGCCTAATACTTAGCTTGTAACCGTTCTAATCATGCTATAGGTGCAGCGTTAAACCAAATGATCGACAATTAACCGGTTCTGATCGGTTTCTTTTCCCCAAAATTGTCAAAGACGCAACAAAAATATTCCACTTTGACAACTACCTACCTCTTAGTCTTGCATTTTAAATACCAGATAGCAGACAGGGATGAGCTATTATTAACGAACCAAAAACCTCTTTGTAATGCTTTCAAAAGTCAAAATTCACTGGCAGCCAAGAATGTCACTTTTGTTTTATAAGTGATATTTCACATATAAAAGGTAATCAGAATATAGTAGCTGATTGCTTATCTCGACAAACTAATGCAGCTACTTTAATTTAAAGCCACTATAGATGTATTTGATTTTCAAAGATGCTCATTTTTAGATAATATTTGGCGCTACCTATATACGAGCATACATTATGAAAAAATGCCTAAAGCTTTATAAGAACTAAATTTTATCGCCGACATTTTTGTGTTATTATTAAAAGGAAAAAATCAAAGAATATTTTGATGTAAAAATTATTTTTTATCCTTTATAGAACTTTGGAAATTTTGGTTAAATTCTTGTTTTTCTGGCGTTAATGTAGGACTGTAAATTTGTACGGGTAATTTGAGCGTCTCTTTTAGATGAAACGGACATTGATTTGGGAATTGTTGTAAAAATCCGATAATTGTCGGATTTTAATGAAACTTTCAGGACTTGTTTCCAAATGAATGGAACACATACCTTCATGTCTTGCTCTAATACGAGACCTACTCTCATTTTTTCACTTCGCCCTGTGTTTGTCATTGAAAAATTCCCCATTATTTGCCCACCTAATTTCGCATGCGCCTAAAATACTGACATCTAACCTTCTTGCTTTATATTCTCTAGCTGGCTACATTGATTTAGTGTCCTGACGTTCCATTTTCGTAAAAATATTTTCTGTTTGATACGAACGGTCACTGGGTGACGGTCAGGTGATACCTGTTGAACATGTCCCGCTTTACCGAGCGAGGAGTTAATTTCAGTTTACTTAACCCCACTCACGCCGTTATATTTTATAAGAATATTGTCGAGAGTCATGAATATTCTTGAGATTGATAGTGGAGTGGTTTCCCGTTGCTTTCACCACGGTGATTTTATTGAGACAGTATCTCTAGTTAGCTGTCCGTTGACTCGTCTAATCCCTTACATTCACTAATACCCTTGGGAAAGGTATTAATTCTCTTCTTCTTCTGCTGAGTAAATAGCAGGACAGACTGAGTTCTAGAGACTTGGGTGGCAACTGATCTAAGAGACGGACAACTATGAATTTAAAATCTGCGGAGGGTCGTTTGGGGACCTTGTGGCACGTAGTGTACCAGGTCTTTGTATTAGGCCCTTCAAGAAGGTTGGCTGGTTCTGCACAAAGCCTTCACCACTATAATCAAATCATATGTGCTGGTGTCTGTGCTGTTGGTTCCTAGGGACCTCGCTGCTTCACCCTCATACATCGAACACAACGAGAGAGTCCACCATATATATGAATTCTGTTGTTAGTTAAATTTTATTAAGTCATTTTTTTCTGATTCTTTTTCCCTTTACTCAACTTCCTTGGAACCGGGAGTTTGTGATTTGAATTCCCACCCATACCTATAAAACCTGGTAGAAAATTTTAGAAGTTTCCACAGTGTTTTATGTTAAATCACAAAAGTATAAAATTTTAAAATTAATATCGGATAAAATCCTTTGGGTAGTTACAACAAAATGTTATAAAAAATGCATCCACGTCGTATTCGTCATTTATTTCTTCTAGTTATTGCTCTCCTTAGTTAGAGTTTTCAAATATCAGACTGTCAATAAATCGCTTAACACCTCAAAAACACACACTCCATCTTTTTAAAATAAAAGTAATATTTGTATCAATTCAGAATAATTTAACTCTAAATCAGTTATTTTTTTTTCAAATAACGGCTCAGAAAATTATATTTTATTATTGAAATATTATTTAGTAAAGAGAATTATATAGTGTTGACAGATTTGTCAATATGGACGATTTTATCGATTTTACTGATAATCAGAAAACAAAATCATTCCAATCAATGTAAATTCAGTTTAAAATACAATAAAGTAGTTTGCCTCTTGGAAATATTAAATTTAATCTATTAGCTTGGAATTGAAACTAAAATAAAAGCTTCAAGAGAGATTTTACATTTTTAAAATGCATTTTAAACCTTAAGTATATCTTCGTTTTAAAGGTACCTATGATTAAAAATATACCAACAAAATTTCCTTGTTAATTAGTTATTTATCTAATGTTCCTGATTATTTATTTGAAAATGAAACTGCCGGCATAATAAAAACTAAAACTTTTGATAATGGTTCACTCTAGCCGAAACTAGTCAAACATAGGAAAATACATTTTAACATATGAATAAATCAATCAAAAAAGTTTTCTGCCTCCCGAGTACGCGTCCGTCTCGCACGTGTGCGTACCTCAAAACAGCCAGATAAACGACTTAGGACAATCAAGACTCTGAAAACGAAGTCCTGTTCTTCAGCAAGTTTATTAAAAGTCGAAAAGTTAAAACTGGAGGGTAGCAAATGCTTTGTTTACATGAATATGTATAAGATTTACTACAAGAATACATTTCAATATTGCAGTATAAATTCTCAGAAAGGAAGCAAGTTACATTTGGGAACAGTGTATAAAAAGTGAACACGTGATAAAAAGGATACTTGAGAGACACAAACGTAAAATAAATGTATACAAAGATGGCTACCTTAAACAATGTTCAAATAATAACATGACATTAAAGGCGACCAATGTAGAAAGAAATGGTCTTAAAGTTACGTCTAAAGAGTACCGCAAGCGTCAGTATCTGCAGCTGGCACGATGTCTGCCTCTCTGCCGTGCTTGGAAATAGGAGCTGCTTCCATTGTCCGAGGGGATGGTCTGAGATGGGGAGCAGTGTTATGCTTCTCACAATCACACTCTGTGCACCTCATTTCATACTTATGTACAATATCTAAAGCAGATTCTCCTCGTGAATCGTGCAAAATTTCTGTAGGGTGTGAGTGTCGCAAGTGTCAGTATGAGAGTGTGAGACCTCTTGCTTATGAGACATTGATTACCATGGTTCTCAGTGAAGTATTAATGGGTAAAGAATAACATTTATTCGGTAGATGTTAGAAGCCGGATACTCATACATAAGTAGTTCAGTGTGTATTAATGCGCATGCAGTTAGTAACATATATTACAACTTCCTTCCTGTTTAGTTATGTATATGCGGGTGTGTGAAAGTTTGATTTAATTTATTGCAGAAGGTTGGGATAGATGTAAGGGTGTATAGACCGATTCATTTTTTGTTTTGTACATTGGTCAGTACATGGTTATTGATTGTTCATTTTTTTCGTGCAGTATTGTCTATTTTGTAGGTGTCTGCTAATGGTGATATTTGTTGAATAGTCGTAGGCTATTTCTATGATCTTTGTTGTCTATATTGAGTCTTTCAATCTGACAGACATTTTTCTCCCCGGAATCGATCCTTCAAGTCTATAAATCGACCATTCGCCCTTGCATGGAGTATTGCTGCCATATATGGTCTGGGGCCCCTGCTGTTTGCCTCGGGGTTCTTGATAAGATCCAGAGACGGATAGGCAACGTGATTGGCCCTGATCTGTCATCTCGTCTGCAGTCGCTCTCTCATAGACGCGATGTTGCTTCGCTCTGCCTTTTTTACAAGTACTTCCACGGTAATTGCTCTGAGGAGTTGCGTTCGCTTGTCCCCAGGCCTCGTGAATTTAAACGCCCCACGAGGCTGGCATCCCGCTCCCACCCCTACACCGTGGAAACTGTTAGATGTAGACGTCTCTTCTACTCCAATAGCTTCATGTCTCGCACATCTTGCCTATGGAACTCCCTTCCCTATTACTGTTTCCCTGACAAATACAATATCCAACGGTTTAAGTGTAGCGTCAATCGACATCTCCAGTTGCCTTGATCTATCCACTTCCCTTCTCCACATCCTTTCATTTTTCATTCCTATCTGCTCTCGCTCCGGATCTTCTGTGGCCCCCTTGCCTTGATCGACCTTCTCCACATCCTTTCATTTTTCATTCCTATCTGCTCTCGCTCCGGATCTTCTGTGGCTCCCTTGCCTTGATCGACCCACTGTCTTTCTCTTTCACCACATCTCCTCCCTTGCCACTCCTATCTGCTCTTCCTCCAACCCTTCTTTAACCCCTTGCGTGATAGTGGCCTCCGGCCTTGCTTGGGGTGATACGATTAAAAAAAAAAAAAAAAAAATTATGGCGCGTGCAGATCTAGTGCGGATTGAGTTTCTTCGGATTTGCTCTTCATCTGGTGTGCTTTTTGTTTCCCTATGGGGGATGAATCAACGAAGTAAACTTCCTTCTTCGCCGTTGGCACCGGTACAGCACTTAGGTGAGCATGGTTAAATGGAGTTTTGTTCCAGTTGGAGTTTCTACAATATAGCTTCTTGGGGTATCATCCTTCTTGATGACAGTTTCAGGGTACCATGTTTTGCCAGCTTTATTTGTTACTGTCACGTGCTGGCCTGGATATAGTGGTAATAAATCGTGGTTTATTTCCATTTCGGCCGATCTTTCCACTAGTCGTTGCCGGTGTTCTTCCCTTCCAGGCTCTACTCGACTGGGTAATGTGGCTATTAAAACCCGTCCGAATAGTAGTTCGGCAAGTGATGGTAATTTGCTGTCCATAGGGGTATCTCTGATCTATAGTAATGTTATCTACATGTCACCTTTGATTTGTTGATTGTGGACTTGATGTGTCGCACATGCCTCTCAATGAATCCGTTGCTTCTTGCATATTGAGGTGAGCTGGTAATATGGTTAATACCTCATGATATGATAAAGCTTTAGAAAGCTTTCCTGCGTATTGTGAGTCGTTATCACTCATTGTCTCATCTGGTCGCCCAAACAGAGATGCGTAGCTCTTTTTTTGGTCATCTATTGCCTTGTGGTTAACAGTTTGGATATCTCGTTCACAACTGGATATTTTGAGTACCTGTCAACAGTTAGGGGGTATTGCTGTCCATTGATCTCAAACAGGTCTGATACCATGTACGATGGTCGTGATGAAATATCGCGTGGTTCGAGTGCTTCTATTCTATTTGTATCGTGTCGTTCCTGTCAAAGTATGCATGACTGGCACATCTTTTCTCGATATTTTGCCAATATACACGTTCTCTGGCGAGTCGACGAGTTTTCTCGGTACCTTGATGGGCTTGATGAAGCTGGTGCAGAATGTCCTCTCACATAGATTAAGGGATCAGAACTTGTTATCCTTTGAAGATTCCTGCTTCAACTGCTAGATCATCTCGGAACGACCAGTATGATCGGATGTCGACTGGTTCATCTAGGATAGTTCCTGGCCATCCTTGAAATACGATTTCTTTGACAAGATCCAGAGCTACGTCTCTCGCTGTCTCACTGCATAACACATTTCATTTTTTGTTGAGAAATTGATGATTGCGATAATCTGATGCTCGTCATCAGCTTCTGCGTCTATGCCATTGATCCTCTCGTCTAATTCGACTACGTTGCCGTTTTCTGGGTTGGGTAGTCGGTTTAGTGCGTCTACAATATATTTATACAAGCACTTCCATCGACGATACCTCTTGTAATTGCATCACAGAAGGATTTAACACCCACGTGCCTAAGACAATTAGCCGATGAGTTAATGCCTCTTATCCGCAATAATACCTCCGTGTATATGACACATATACTGCTACGCCACGGCAAAATAAGATACAAATAACAGAGCAAGCAGGTTGCATACCAACAGCTACATAACAAATGCACTTCAACCTTTCGCGGAAACCCCAAAACCGAAAATATGCCGTGCACATATATATTTTGCTGATAAAGCTCGAACTTGTAAGCCATGGTACAGACAACAATCACCAGCTAACAGTGATTCGGAAAAGTAGTCGGGATAGCTACTACTAGAGAAACAGACAAAAACGGGGCAACTAAAATAACATTCATTGTCGACAATGGTGCAAGCGTTTCCATTATTCCTTTCAGAATAATTAACGAGATATCTTCAGAGCCAACACCCGTAACATTATCAACGGCTAACAGCACGTACATTAAATATTATGGGCAAACTAAACTGGATGTCGGAGTTCCAAGCCTTACAAGATCATTTTCCTGTAGTGGGGGATGTCAATAATCCCCTACTTGGATTTTATTTTCTGAATAACTTCGGACTCCTTGTCGACTGTAATGAGAAAAAAACAATAGACCCTACCACAACGTACACAAAGACACTTAAAACACGTAACTCAGAAATCAACAGTGATTAACTACAATGTACCAGACCTTATCCGAGCCATTATTAACGAATATCTTAACGTGGTTTTGCCACACAAACGTACTGATAGTGAATACAACGGAGTGTACCACAAAATTGACACTGGCAGTTCCCCGCCTACATTTGCTAGGGTCAGGAAACTGTCAGAGGAAAAAACAGAAGCAGTACGTAAGAAATTTAGAAGTTACAAGCCGACGGTATAATTTCACCATCTAAAAGCCCTTTGCATGTGGTTTTAAAAATGACGGTTGTATCGGTTTGCGGTGATTATCATGCCCTAAACAGCGTTACCAAGAACGGCAAATACCCAGTTACCAATATCAATTAATTTGCGGCAAAATTAGCAAACAAATCCCGATTTTCAAAAATCAACTTTGTGTCTGCTTACCACCAAATCAGGTTACAGACAAGACCGCCATAGTATCACCCCTTGGACTTACACGGATACAATTTCGTGCCCTTCGGTCTTAAGAATGTATTGCTACATTTCAACGGTTTATGAACAAAATATTCAGAGACGTTAATTGTGTATTTGTCAATATAGATGATATTCTGATTTTCAGTGACGATCAATCATCACACAAGAAAGACATTCAAACTGTTATTGAAGTTTTGCATAATAATAATTTAAAAATTCACTAACAAAATCAACTTTCGACGTTGACTCTATAGATTTTCTCGGATACAATATTAGTGTAGAGGTATCATGCCAACAACTAAAAATGTTGAGGGCCTAAAATCCTCCCCACCGCCTAATGATAACAAAAGTTTATGTAGAATCCTAGGCATTATTAATTTCTATAGAAGATTAATACCCAATCTCACTGAAATTGTGCTACTCCTTAGCGAACGAATACGACAAAACTTAAACGGTGCATTTACGCTTAATACATGTGAATTAGAAGCATATCATGCCATCATCAAAATTCTATGCGACTACCCCATATTAGCACACCTCAACCTGAGTGCGCCACTTATCAATTGGTGACCGACGGCAGTAAATACGCAGTCGGTGCTGCATTGCACCAAGTCATTTACTTGGTGTAAAACTCAATTTGGTTTTATACTGTTCATCTCGACATTGTTGAATCCCTTTCCCCAGTGAAGAATAACAATGATGCTTATAAGCCATATCGTTACTTACTGACATGCATCGACCGTACGACTAAATGGTGTGAAGCCGAATCAATCACAGAAATAACAACGTGGACTGTCGCCTGAGCCTTTGTTAACGAGTGGATCGCATGTGGGGGCGTGCCGTTTTACATTATTACATACTGTGGTAGACAATTTCAAAGTGAACTATTCACAGAAATAGCAAAGATAATTGTTTTTTCTTCATAATATATGTGTATTCATTGTCCTTTTTCCGATCTGCCGGATGCGGTTTTTGTTACTTTTGGATGAGAAGAGTCAGTTTTGTTTTCTGGTGTTTCTGTTGATTGGGTTGATATAAGATTCGCTAGCGGCGCGTAGAAGAAGTAGTCAACTGCTAGAAATGAGTCAAGTGAATTCCACAATGAATCTCCAACGGCAGGATATCTACCAACCACCCAACGCAGTCAGATGTAGCACAAGGTCGGATTTAGTTTGGGGGATCCGAGCCGTAGGCTCTTCCAAAAATTCTCCGTAAACCCACTATAAAATGGGGTCTGGTAGCTGTTTCTCGAAACGAGACTCTGCCCTTCGACATAGCCTCATCTGGGAATCCTCTCTGCCCGGAGGCAGAGTTTGACTAGCACAGCGGGAGACGAATCTCCAATTGCAGATCAAAAATACAGTATTCACTACTGTATTTATGTGAATGCTGTCATACTCATTATCGTCCGTAGGTATGCTACAATACCCCCCACCTTTTTGGATTTACTCTGGACAGAGTCAATATTTTTTTCTTTTTTTGGTTTGGCTTCGATCCTTTCTGTATCCCTTTTTCTTTAATTCCGTCTCTTTCGGATTTTTATTTCCGGAGCTTTCTGAGGGATGGGCAAATCGAAACTATCAGAAATAACCTCCATAGGTTCAACTCGTCTAGAGTAGTGTTCTCTTCAGTTGAATACCTACTTTTTATTTGATTATAGTACCTCTTGTGCACCATTTCAGGACCTTTTACTAGATACACCATCCTGACAATTCTTCGGACGACAGTTCCGACTTCCTAATATTTTTTACTTGACTGGTACATACAGTAAAAACATTTTGACCAATTTTATAAAAAAAAATTGTTTTATCTTATTGGGTATAAGTTTATAAGTTTGTCAAAAACCAATCGTATTTTTCGCGCAAACATAATTTCTGCCAGAGTCATGGCCGAATGCGCATTTCTATTCGGTGTAAGCCAATAGACCTGAAAAAATTGCTGTAATGCAGCACCTGTGGATCCGCATGACTTAATTTACACGATGATAAGAATTCCATTTTAAAATCGTAATTTAGTAAAATGGCTCCCCATCGTTCTAACCTACTAACCGTATGAGTCGGTAATCCTTTTTTGGGCCCATAAATAGCTATCAACGGAATGTGATCTGTTTATAGAGTAAACCTTCTCCAGTGAAGGAATCTATGAATTTTTTTCAGATCAAAAACAATCTGTAAACTTTCCTTTTCAATCACGGAGTAATTTTTCTCAGCTGGAAGAAGCGTCCTGGATGCGTGTGCGGTTTAATCGAGCCGTCTTCTAGTTTATGCATAATGCAGGCTCCTATGCCGTACGCACTAGAGTCACTAGCTACAATTACAACTTTTTGGATCGTAGTGTGTCAAGAACAAGCCTGACGTTAGTATTTTTTTAAAATTTTCTCAAATGCTTCTGGAATACGTCGTCCAAGACCATTTCGAAGAAAGCTCATTCAACGGAGCTCGCAAGCAATGCATATTTGGTACAATTACATTATAGTAAACTTTGCAGGGTACTGACATTTACAGGAGTAGGCATTTCCTTTATACGCACTGGCACGTGTTGGGTCTGGTCTCCTACCCTTCTTGTCAATTATCTGACCTAAATATTTAATTTTGTTCATAAAAATTTCACGCTTTTCGTCCTTCAGTCCTGAATTCTTCTGAAAACTTCGAAAATATTTTTCTTGTGTTCTTCAGGGTTTTCACTTTTCAGCAAAATATCGTCAAGATACGCAACGGCAAAGTCCAGTCTACTCAGCATTGTGTAAATTACTTGCTGAAAAATCGCTGGAGCAACCTTTATGTCGAAAGGCAAACGATTAAATTTGTAGATCTCACGATGTGTATTTATGGTCAGTAATCTTGAACATTCGTCGTCTACAGGAATCTGAAGATACGCGTCACTTAGTTCGATTTAGAAAAATATCCGAACCCCACTAAGCTGCGCAAAAACCTCTTCCGGCCCCAAAAGTGAGTAATGATATCTTTTGAGGGCATCGTTTAAGCCTGTGGAAAAATCCGTGCAAACACGTATCTCTGTCGACTTTTTCTTGATATAAACGATTGGCTTCGCCAATCGTTATATTCCACCTTCAATAAAACACCCATTTTTTCGAGTCTATCAAGCTCGTCATCAATTTGTTTTAGCGAAGTAAATGGTACATTTCTTTCGAAAACTGGTTACGTTTTCTTTTATCTCGTATTTAGCTCTCATTTTCTTGCACCTGCCTAACCCACCAGAAAATTTGTCTGCAAATTTTTTTTTTTTAATTCTTCTTTCAGACTTTCTGCTTCGTTAGTAAAATCTTTCACTTTTTAGCAAAACGAATTCATTGGACTGAT
Organism: Acanthosepion esculentum; assembly: GCA_964036315.1. Taxonomy (NCBI): domain Eukaryota; kingdom Metazoa; phylum Mollusca; class Cephalopoda; order Sepiida; family Sepiidae; genus Acanthosepion; species Acanthosepion esculentum. Next base: position 33,400,920 of record OZ038490.1, on the reverse strand, counting down.
CCATAAATTAAACTGTTCCATTCAATCTGTTACAAACAGGTTATTTGTGTTTTTCATGACAAAAAGTCTTAACTTTATCTTTTAACGTTACATTCGTCATAAATTTGCCTTCGAATTTTATTTTCTGTTCTGTAACACTCCGAGCGATTTTTTTGGTAGCCATTAACGTTGGTTTACCCAATTTTCTCCATGTGTAAACATTTATACTCAAATCAGAAACACTGTCGAGTTGCAGTTTGATGTTTTTGTTCAGGATTTTTACCTGCACCAACTTTCGTATAGGAGATTTATCCACATTAGTAATTTTAATGTAATTACTCATTCGTTTTTTTTTTAAATTTCGTCTTAAGTGCTTTTTATGTCCTTTTTTCCACACCGAAAACATTGTTTCTTTTTGTAAGGACAATCCTTATACCAATATAATTTTCCACTAAAATGTTGTATTTTGGCCAATCCTTGTCAAAAGTTGTAATTTTGGCTAATCCTCGTCGCCAAAATGTTGTAACCTAGGGAAGATTACTGAATAGAATAATCACACGAAGGTTGGTAATGAACGATAATATTTAGGACACGAACAAGACATTTAAGATTTGCCAGCGGCGCGTAGAAGTAGTAGTCAACTGCTACAAGTGAATCAAGTGAAACCCAAAATGAATCTCCAGCTGCAAACCAACATGCATGTTTCTATCAGTCTCCTACCACTGTTCGGCAATGTCTTCAAAGCTTTAATCAACGTCGAAGTGGTTAAGCACCTTACATCCCATGATCTGCTCTCAGACAAGCAATATGGCTTCCGATTTGCCCGATCTGTGCTTACGGCCATCACTGAAACTGTTTAATAACGGAAAAGCTCGTGCCGTGACTCTAAATATCTCCAAAGCGTTTGATAGGGTTTGGCATGCCGGCCTTCTTCGCAAGCTTCAGCGTTATGGAATTTCAGTTCGATTGTTTGACTTAATACAATCATTCCTGTCAAACCGTGTATTGAAGATCGTTCTCAACGGATTCTCCTCAAGCTCCTATCCCACGAACGCAGGTGTTCCCCAAGGCTCCATCCTATGACCTACACTGTTCCTTATCTTCATCAACAATCTTCTTGACGTCATAGACTCCCAAGTAGGTATCTACGCGGATGATACTACAATTTACCCTTGCCTCAAAAACAAATCTAGTGTCGTTGACAAAACTAACCTGGGCGTTCGTCTCGAAAAGGACCTCCAATCGGTTGTGAACTGGTGCAGGAAGTGGCTGGTTAACTTTAACACCTCAAAAACAAAACTGCTCTCTATTACTCATCACAGAGAACCATCCCTGCCTCCCATTAGAATGTCTGACGCTCAACTTCTCGAGAGTTCCTCTTTGCGACTACTCGGCCTCACATTGACTTCTGACCTGAGATGGAACAAATACATTGAGTCAATAGCAAGGAAAATTGGCTCCCTGTGCCGCGCCAGGAAATTTTTCTCGCTGGAGTCGATCCTTCAAATCTACAAATCAACCATTCGCCCTTGCATGGAGTATTGCTGCCATATATGGTCTGGAGCCCCTTCTGTTTGTTTCAAGGTTCTTGATAAGATTCAGAGACTGATATGCAATGTAATTAGTCCTGATCTGGCATCTCATCTGCAGTCGCACTCTCACAGAGTAAAAAAGACAGAGGGGGGCAACGGCACGTTGCCCCCCCCCCCTCTGTCTTTTTTACAAATACCTTCATGGTAACTGTCCGATGAGCTGCTTTCGCTGGTTCCCAGACTTCATGAATTTCAGCGTTTTACTAGGCTGGCATCCCACTCACGCCCTTTCACTGTCAAAACTGTTAAATGTAGCCGTCTCTTCTACTTCAATAGCTTCATGTCTCGCACCTCACGCCTGTGAAACTCCCTACCCTTTTCCTGTTTCCCTGATAGCTATAATCTCCAACTATTCAAATGTAATGTCAATCGACGTCTCCAGATGCCTTGATCTATCCCCTATTCTTCTTTTCATCCTTTCCTCTATCACTCCTATTTGGTCTCACTCCAATTCTCTGTAACCGCATGCGTGCTAGTAGTTTCCGCTTTATTTGGGGTGAAACGCTTAAAAACAATATGAACCCTATATTCAAAAAGAAAAAAGAAACAGTGGGTTCGCTCAGACAGAAACACAGGAACAGGTACCGACAAACATAAGATTAACATTTGTAAATAAATTTTATATAAAAAATACAAAATATCGGAAACGTATGGAGTGACAGACGTACAATTAATGAAAGAACACTTCAAACGTTTGTGTTTCAGGAATTTGGAGTTCGAAGGTTCGTAATGACAGACAAAGTTGATGCTGAGTGTAGAATGTTCACAAAAGTTGGTTGATCTTTCTTCCACAAAGTGAACTACAGGATTCTAGAATAATGTTTATGTTCCGTTTCCCCTTGGTTAATTGCACGATGATTCCTTTGTATCTATTTGGGTACAATATTTCTCTTATCCTTTACCCATTAAATAGTCAAATAGACTCGAGATCTCCGGGACGAAATGTCTTATTCCCTACCACAACAAGTAATGGGATTGGCTGGTGGGCGCACTTCGCATCCCTTACGATCGTATGATAGGAGTCTATTTTTCTCGCGAACTGTTGCCGTGGGAGGTCACTAGGAAGCTAAAATTACCAAAATTACCAAAATCTCACACACACACATACATACACACACACACACACACACACATATATATATATATATATATATATATATATATATATAGGGAGAGAGAGGCTGTTGATTTCAACAAATCAACTTATAAAGGGATCACCATTCTACAAGATATTTCCAGTATTAACCTACATAAATACTTTTGACATAGTCAAGTATTGACAGTACAAACCTTTTGATTGTGTAAATCATTTTTTATCTTTCTTTAAACAACATTTTATGCTGAAGAAAGTTTATTTTCAGTGTTAGAATCAATAAACAAGTATATGCCAATTTTTAATATTTTAAATGCAACTTGATGACAGCTGATAGTGCAATTAAACACAAACTTAATCGATTAGTGTCAAACAGGGAAATAAAAGCAAATGTAAAGGTGTGAAGCAGGCGTTGGCAAACTGCAGTCGATGCTCTAAATGCAACCAGCTGCGACATTTCTATTTGTCTGTAGATAATATGGATAAACTATTATCCTTAGCCAGTTATTTTATATTATTTTCCTATAATAGTATTTCTGTGAATTTGAATCAACCCACAGCAAAGAAAAAGGTGAGAAAGGTGTTTAAATATAAAGCTATAAAATATTTTTATTTTCATGTTTTTACAACTAAAGTTTTATTTGCGTATTAGAGTTTTTACGGGCTTTTTTGCAGTTGTTTTCTAAGATGAAAAGAAATGTCATTTCTTCGCGTGTATGTGTGAAAAAAAAGCGGCAAGGAAGAAACTGAGACGGAAGAGTATAAGTGCCACGAAGTTTGGTGAAGAAGACAGTTGAATTAGTAAGAGGATTTCTTTTAAATCGTGGTGTTATGAATTGTTTTTGCATGTCTCTCCTAACGGTCTTGTCTGGTCGAGAAACATTGCTTATATACTCAAAAAGAGGATCACGAAGCATTTTTTTTATTGCCGGAGGGAACACGACTCGTTCCTTGAAAAATGTTAAATATTTATTTTCAAAGGATTCGTTTATTAACCGGAAGGATGCGAAAATCCTCCGACTCAGAAACTATTTTTTTGTCATTTGGTGTTTGACTGTCTTGCTCTTTATTTCCGTCTTTGCTGCTCATTATAATGTATGAAAAAAAACTAAAATGTCTCTTTTATATCTCACTGAGACTCTGCTATCAGATCTATAATTATAAATGATTGACCTACAATGCAATGACATGCTGAAAAAAAGCAAGTTGACGTTTACAAATGCCTTTCATGTAGGATATTCTGCATTAAGATTTCTTGTTCAGCATTTAAATTAGTATTTGGCACAATAATTTTAAGTTAGAAAACATTTTCAACGATGGAGCATGCTAAATCTGCTTATAGATCAGTCTTAACTGATCAACATTTATAGTCAATTTTGATATGTGGTAAAATTTTTGAGCCATAGTTTTGTGACACCCGACCTCTTTTCAGTCACGACGCCAAATGTGACGTCGGTCCTTTGTGACGGGCCAACCCTGGGACATCGGCCGAAGTCTTGTTGGGTTCTAGTACCAACTTGTCGTACTCGGCTCACTTCCAACGCCCTGTCACCGAAGCAACTGCTTTGATCTCGATTCAACCTACCCACGTTGTGATTTGATCTTAGATTGACGAGATCAATCAGACGTCGGGCCGTAGTGCCAGCCGAATCCGGGTCAAGGTGATACTGCACAATAATTGTAGACAAAAAAACAAAAGCACAAACAACAACTTCAAGGCGAGCGACTGGTTAGGAATAGTGATTAATTTTATGTCGGTTTGTTGAGTTACAGGAGTGCGTCTCTCTCTTTCTCTCCCAGCCCGAAGAAAAAAAATGTGGGTTGTAACACTTTTTGCGTTCTTAGCTACTTCTAGATATCTGGGTTGTTTTTCAATAAAGTCGTCTCTGGTGGAGAATATAAGTCAGACTTCTATAATTTGTTCTTGGTTAGAAGTCTAAGTCGGAAACTTGTTTTGGTGGGAAATCTAAAGTCGGACTTCAACGAATTTGTTCTTGGTTAGAAGTCTGAGTCGGAAGGCATAGAATCGTGCGGTCACCCGTGCGAGGCGTTATCTTCCGAGTCCTGGGTCTTGGGCTCGACTGGATCTCTCTGCGAACTGCACTGCACTGCTCTCTCTTACTGTACTGACTGTACTCTCTCTTCTGGACTCTTCTGTCTAAAACACCCGAAGACGTTTGCTTATATGGACGCCGATCAAAACCTGGCGTGGGGTCGGACGTGGTGTGGCCACCACGTTGATTTCAAATCCCCAATAAGGATTTCCTTTGTTTTCGGTCAGAAATATTTATCATTTTCCATTTTTGGAAATCTTCTTCCACTCCCACCCTCTTCTGCTCTCATCATACTTTAGAGGGCGTCAACGGTTTTCCCACTTCCTCGCAGTAACATCTCATACCTATCCTCTCAATGGGCGGTGGCAGGCCTCCTCCCTGCGTCACATGATCACCTCCGCCTGGCTATTCGGCCAATAGGCGTCAAATGATAATCTCAATTTTTATCCAACTTCACGGCATATGGAATTCCTCAATCAAGTTTTTCGCCAACATTAAGTGGACGGAATTTTGGCGAAAATTGGGTTAATTACGAAAGACACAATAACATGGCTTTTGTTATCACAAACGAATTTCAACAGAACACAGATGTCCTGTCCAGCCGACATCTCTTCAATCCAGGGCCGGACTCTGTGTGCGGTCGGCAAATGACCCATTAAATCATTTCCCGATAACACAAGTCTTGGCCACCATGATACAGTTAATGTTTTATCTGCCCAAAAGCTCTGGGATTCATCAACTAATTTTTACGACAATGACCATTAGAATTTTCGTGGGTGGCCTTTTTTTCTTTTATCATCTAAGTTGTTAAGTCTTGTCCTCTGTTTCTTTCTTTTCTTTCTCTTTTTCCTTCCTTTGTCCTCGCAGAGAATTTGGCATATCTCAGCATCAAACTTCAGCGAGAAAGTAAAAATGATTATCTTGATTCGCACTTGAAAATAACAAAACAAAAAATCTTTTCACCAATCCCCCGTTCTGGGAAAATAACAAAACAAAAAGAATATCGCTCAGTATGTCTTTCGTTATATCTATCGGTCTAAGTTATCGCTCAGTATGTCTTTCGTTATATCTATCGGTTTAAGTAATCCCCGTAATTAACTTCTGTGGTTAATTAATTGGTTAATTAACCTGCCGTTTCTAAATAGTGTTACAGTTTTATTTCACAAAAAATTTCAACATTTTCATTGATACATAATCTTTAACATAACTAGTAAAAATAAATTTACTTACATATATATACTTATTCTCATAGGAAATGTTATTTAATATGATTTCAGAGATTATTACAAATATGCTGTTATCTCAGTTTTAACCGTAGTTTTTCAGTTCCTTTTGGCCTACAACTTAAAAAAAGATAACTCGATTGGCCCACTTTCAAAATGCTTCTGAAAAACACATTTAATGTAATTTTTTTGTTGTTGGGAATTGAAAAATAAAAAGCTTTAAAACAGTCTTTACCAAAGGGCCAACCTCTAAATCTCTAGAGGAATTCAACAAATTATAATTTTTCTCGTTCAAATGATTTCTTATCATTTCATTTGCAGCATATTACAAATTTACTAGTTCGGTACTCCGTCGCTTTCCTGATGGTGACATGATAAAATTTCGCATCTAAATTGAAGTATTTTAAATTGGCAAAACATTTATTCCGTTTACATATAGAAAATATTCTGTTTTTAAATTGACTTCATATGGCTGCAATATGGTTTATACTTTTTCCTCTTACCCAGAAGGTATCGTTCGCAACACAGACGTCAATTTCTTTTTTATTCAAATTGCGTATGTATGTTCGTTTGCGTGTATATTCAATATATTGAATTCAATGACAAACCAAAGATTTTGATAAAGTTTAAAAAAATATATTTTATTCTATTTATTACCGAACAATTAACGAAAAGTTCAATAAAATGTTTAAGATTAATTGATTTGGCGTGTAGGTGTGGTGTTGGTTAAAAATTAACGATTTTTTTCGCAGAGAAATTAGTTGTCCCATTTTTCCTCTGAGGTATCGATAAAATGGATGCGTTTTTTTCCGAAATGAAAACAAAAAATCACTACCCGGGAAATTTCTGATTTAAACAAAATTATCAGTACTTATTCGTTAATGGATGAAATGCATACTGAATAGGACATTATAGTTAGAAAATATTATGGAAATATTGTTTTGGGGACAAGTTTTATCCTCCTCTTTTCGATATCCCATGCGCAAAATTTCTTAGTTATAGAAAGAAAATTTCATGAAGATCTAATTACAGTAAAAGATTTATGCAATATCAAGTGAGAACATGCGGAAAATTCGTCCAAAACCTAACAAAACAATTCAATAAAACTGAAAAAATATTTTTATATTTTTTGAGAATTGGTACTTGCATAATTTAATCCAACATTATCCATGCAATAGTCCTTAAGAAATGTACTTCTGAAATGGCTCCTGTTCTCTCTAAACTGTATAATAAATACCTTGCCGCTTCTTGAGTTCCTGCTTGTTGTAAAATCCCCTTCTCTAGTTCGAGTCTTTAAGAATTTAGACGAATCATCTGATACTTCGAACTATCGGCATATTAGCCTTCTATCTCCTTTTGACAAGGTACTAGACGCTCTAATCAACTCTGAATCTCACCTCGCAGGGTCTTTATATGACATTTGCTTTTCTAGGTCAACTGATTATTACTGAAAGAATCTATCAAGCTTTAGATAAGAATGGTGAAGCTCGGGCTGTTGTTTTGGACATCTCAAAGGCATTTGATATTTGTTTGGCATACTGGTTTTCACAAGTTGACAGCTTCTTCTAGAACTTTTTGCATTAATGCAGGTGTCTCCCAGAGCTCTATCCTTAGACATACATTGTTCCTAATTTTCATAAATGACCTTTCTGATGTCATTAGTTCTCAACTAGGTATATATGATACTAACACAATTATTTACTCCTCTCTTAATAGTACGTTTGATTGGTTCGATAAAGTCAAATTGGTAACTAATCTCAAAGATTTGTTGTTAATTTTAAGGCCTCTAAAATGAAACTGCTCTTTTAATCGTCTGGGAGAACACTTTTTGCCTTCCATCATATGGCTAATACTAGCCTCCAGATGAGTAACTCATTGCGCCTTCCCAGGCTAATGTTTTCCACTGACATAAAGTTGAAAGATTATATTGAATCAATTGCTAGGTCTGCTGCTAGAAAAGTTGGTTCACTGTGTCGTGCTAGACAATCTTTTTCGCTAGAATCTACCTTACATATTTATAAATCTACCATTGATTCCTGCCACATCTGGTCTGATGCTTCTGTTATGTATTTAAAATACAAAGAGGAATCTGAAATGTTGTTAGTCCAGACCTGGCATCTTTCCCACTGTCGCAATGTAGCTTTCCTGTTCCTTTTCTATAAATACTTCCATGGCAATCGTCCTGATGAACTTTTCTCTGTGGTACCTAGACTTTATGTATTTAAGCACAGTACTAAATTGGCAACAAGATCTCATCATTTTACAGTTGAATTGGCTAGATGTAACCGTAAATTCTTTACTAACAGTTTCTTTCGCACTTCTAGCTTGTGGAATTCTCTTCCGGCTTCTTGTTTCCCAGGCAACTTTTATCCTCAAAAGTTTAAATGCAGCGTCAGTCGTTATCTCCTGTCTTCTTAATTCCTATTCTTTTATGGTTCTCTCTCCGTAATAATCTGTTTTACTCATATTCTCTCACACTCAGTAAACCTTTGCATCGTAGTGGCTTGATTCTTGCTTAGGATGAAATTATTAAAATAAAGATACAATTCACGAAGCATCTTTCTAAAGTTATGAAATATCATTAAACAGCTGATAAGTTGCTAAACAGTTGCTAAATATCATTAAGTTTGCTGATTTCAAACACAAGATTCCAGTTAGCGAGTTCAATCTTTACCAGAAGTACTGTGTCAAAATTAAGCTCGTCTTAATAAAATACTTTACCTTCCCATTGCTATAAGTGTCAGTGTTGTTCTTTGGTGTCTATGACATACAGCAAATGGATAATTTTTGTTTCAAGCTGCATATTAAGATGAAGGGATTCCAAAAATATCGGATCTCTGAGGGGTGAGCCTAATTTGCGAAGGGGGCAATTAGATTCGTTTCTGAGAGTGGAGTATAGATCTCTTCAGGTAGTATGTGTATACAGTTATTTTTCCGTCTATATTTTTTAGATGAGCTATTGCAATTATTTACATTGTTCAGACTGTTGTCCTCATCTTTATTAACATATTCATGGCGTTTCAGTCGTTGTACTCTATGGACTTCTTCAGGTGATTGAAATTTCGACTGAACCTTTTATTTTGTCCACCGGGCCATGTCTCTTTTAGATGCCTCAGTTGTCTCCCTTTAACTCAACTCTCCAAGTTTTTGTTCACCACTGGAGTAGCCAGGTATTGAACTCACAACTCTTTTATCCACTGGGCCATGTGCTCTCAAGCGTTGGTTTGAAATGTAATATGAAATCTCATACTCACATTTTTGGAAACCTGTGCTCTCTATGCATAGCTGGCTGCTTTGCTAGCAGGCTTGTCAAGGCTGAGTGTCTACTGGGTTGACCAGGAAAAAGATAGGGAAAAAAATGCAACAAATTATTTTTTATTCTACATGGTAGAAATGAAATCCCGCAGTTTGAATAAAGTTAGTACACTCATACGATGACTTGCGATGACTAGCACAATCATTGATGGCTTCCAAAATAGTCCTGTCTAATCAATTTCCCTTAGAAAGCTTAGGTCGACTCGTGGCATAGTTTTCAGACAATTTCAAGAGGTGCCGTATTCTGATAACATCTAGAATTAGCTCTCTGACAAATCGACCGTGATGGGATTTGAACCTGGGTCTGGAAAGGGGAGGTTGTTGCATATAAGTGAACATTTAAGTCAACACGCAGAGGTGACAGGTTGTTTCCTGCTAGGCGCAATCATCAGGCCGCGAATGTTGGATTTTGCCTCGACTATTTATATATATGGGTCAGTGGTGCATGTGGGCAATCTATTCTGGCGGTTATTTTTGCGGAAGTGGCTTGTTTATTTATTTATTTGTTTGGGTTAATTTATTTGTTTTTCATTTTGTATTATTTATTCTTTTCGGTTTTTGATGTTTTATTAACGTAGTAAGAAAAATTTGGTGGGTATTTGCTTAGGTCGTTTATTTAATAGTTTGTCTACTTAAGGCTATTTATTCGTTCAATGTTTAGATTGCTTACCGTAGTCTACTCTGTTATTTTGGCGGGGGACAGTTTTTGATTAATTTATTTGGATTTATTATTTTTACTTATTTTAGCTTATTTATGCTTATTTTTATTAGTTCGAACAGTAATTTTTAGCGGGGGTGATTTATTATTTTGTTCACTTATTTATTTATTTGGATTAATTTTTATTTGTTTTTTATTTATTTACTTATTTTTTATTAATTTACCGAGTTAAATACTATGTCCAGTGTTTCGCATTTTGAAATTCAATATTCCTGTTTATTTTATTTTTCTCTAGATTCAAATGCCGTTTTTGTTTGTTCATGTGGTTTACTGTTTTCTGTCTAGTTAAGTAACGAAAATCAAAACCTTCCACTAAACATAATGATTGTAATATTTGTAATAGTTGTAATAACAGTCATTCATAACTTTTTCAGTAGTTTATACTTTTGGGAGATTAGTGAAAAACAACAGGCATCAATTGTGTCATGTTAAGTACTAGTGTGCGGAGAGTTAAAAGAAAATGAAAGTAATCCGAGGCGTACATCCTCAATTTATTCAGGTCAATCGTTGTGTTGGAACACTCCTTCGACTACGTGGTAGACATCTGCCAAAGTGAAGGAAAAATTTCTAACATAAAACATACGACGTTGGGACATTACTGCCTATATCTTGCCCCGATATATATATATATATATATATATATATATATATATATATATATATATATATAATTCAAAACCCGAACTTCAGCCTTGTGCCAAACTTTGCCAAAACTGCAAACCAAATTTTGCCAAGTCAACAATGATAATATCACTTCCAATTTAAATGCAGGTTGGTTTGATAATTAATTGCATGTGAACTCTGATATAAACAAATTATTGTACGGAGGACTGATATAAAAAGAGTATTTACTTTTGTTTATTTTATTTGAGTGTTATTTTTTTCCTGTACATCGTGACCCTGCTTGGGCCAGCCCAACACGGAGATACCTGCAATGATTCAATCTTAACTGCCTTATGATCAACCTTAAATCACAACGTAGGATAGGGTTAGCTTGGGATTGAAGCGGTCACTTCAGCGACCAGCCGCAGTGTTGAAAGTCTTAGACTGCTGGGAACGGTGTTGTATGATTACACATTTACCACCAAAATATGAGCTAAAGACCTTTAAATTACATTTTAAATAATTTAAACATCTCCTTTTTTGGTTCTATTTGAAAGATAATAGCATAAGTCAATCTCTAAAAAAAGAAAAATATTTTTATGCACTTCAATAAAGCTTTAACATATCTTTAACATTGTCATGGTCAATTTATAATTTTAATTAAAAAATGATCACAGAAAATTCAAGACTTTAAAAATCTTTTAAAAATCAAATATCTATCCTAGATATTTTTTCAAAGAAAATAAAAATTAACAGAATTTTAGAAAAATATTACTTACTGAACATTTAAAATATATTAAAAAACACCTTTGAACACATAATTTTTTCCTAAGTCAATAGTGACCATAATATATTTTATTCATGAAAACAAAACCTTTTTCTAATTAAATAATGACTGAATTTTATTGCATTTTTATTTTATGATTCATAGCAGATTTTCTGTAACTTGAGGTCCTGTTTGATAATTTGATGATTTATTTTCTCTGGGGACTTGTTCTTATAACAAATATAAACATTAAATAATACAAAAAAGAATGTTTCAAAATTTCATAAAATTAAATGAGTGGGGCTAACAGATGTAAAAAATATTTTACAAAGATTTTCTAAAAAAGAAACTTTTCAAAAATGAGTCCCGTTTTTTGGATTTGGAATAAGTGCTGAACTTTGCATTATAATCCAACAATTATCTGACAAATATTTTGCAAGAATTTCCAAATCAATGTATTTTTCACTGCAAAAAGACACTCAAATTTACTGTACAAATTTATGGTCTTGTGTTAAGGCCAGAAAAACAATATTTTAACCAAAATAATCCAAGGCTCTAAAAAGGATGGAAAATAATTCTTACATCAAAATATCTTTTGATCTTTCCTCTTAATCATAGCACAAAGATTTTGATGATAAAATTTTGTTTTTATTGGGGTTTTTTTTTGGGGGGGTGCATTTTACCCCACCAAAAAATTATACAAATGTTTAATTTTATCTTTGTTTTTGGTACCAGTTGCATTTTTTCTTTTTCTTCAGATTGGTCATGTTTACCAAGAGATTTCTTTCTTGTGTCTTCTTTATTTATGTTTTCACTTTTCTTGTTGTTCATTAGCAACTGTTTCTAATTTTGTGATGTGTATTGTTTTTTTCCTTGTTTGATCTGGATGATTTGGTTTGTGGTTTATCTTGTAGCTTTCACTATCTTCCATGCTTCCAGGAAAGAGATGTTTCTTGTATATTTTACAGTTAAAATTTCCTTTTCTTACATTTTTCACAAGTTCTTGCATATGCTGGGTTTGCATGTCTGTTTGAAGTTTGGCATTCATCTGTGGAATGGTCAGGTTCTTTCTTTTCACATTTTACACTTACACTTCATCCATTGCATTTATCTTTATATCTCATATTTCTGGCATTTGTAACACTTGAGAGGGTTTGGAATAAATTATTCTATCCCTTTTTATATTATAAAGTTTTACTTTTGGTTGAATTGTAGGCATGTCGACCGTCATGTCGTAAATATTTGTTTGTATTTTATTTTCTTGTGATCCTTTTCACATCCCTCACTCCCTGTGATTTTCCTTCCTTTTTTCATTTCTTCTAGAGTACATAGGGGGACTCCTAGTTTCATATAACTACTTTAGATATATCTAAGTTTTGAGGTGGGTATACAATGATTTTTTGATGTGGAATGATTTCATTCCACTCTTTTTTATGGTTTTTGGTGTTTATTTAAAGAAATAAGCTTTTTATGAAATGGGATAAATTTGTTTATGGTGTGTCATTTAGTGCCTCTACAATAATAAATCTTGGAAATCTATTATTTTCTATTACTTCTTCATTTTCTTTTAATTATTCTTGCTTCTTACTCTCCTTGGAGTCCACTTTGACTTATTGTCCATAGGAATTACCAAGGATGAAACTATTCACTCTGGAAAGACAGGTTACAGTAGTGGTATAATCAGGCTGATAGTGACTGCAAGCACCTGCATTCCTTCAATTACTCTACACCAGTGTAGTGAAAAGTCAAAGGCACTCAACCACGATGCGATCATGATCTGCTAGAAAGATTAACACTTGCCTTATAGCATTTATTAATAAGATGGGGTGTGTATTTATAACTGTCATTCATCGATTTATATATAGTAAACCGTCAAGAAAATGCACACCTGGTTGCTGCAACAACCTGTCTTGTGGTAAGTAAGGACCAAAGTAGAGTGTTGCATGTCTCATGTCCCCTTATTCACCTGGGAAATGGACTGCTAAGCCACCAGGACTCGAGTATTATGTGTTACCATCCATGACAAACTGGCGACTCCATCGCAGTGGGTGTCCTTACCCCTCTGCAGAGATGTAGTTGGCATATTTTACAGCCTCAACCAACTGAAATATGTACAACATTTGTCATAGATATAAAATGTTGGAACAATTCCAAATGTATAAAATGTCACTGAATTCAAGTCTTGACTTTATGCAACAAGAGTTAACAAGAAAATTTAACTCAGCTGAAAATCAAGAAAAAATTGCATAGTAAAGACAAAACTAAAATGCAAATATTGTAATTGCAAACACCAACCAAAAAGAAAATAGTGCCAAGCCTTTGGAAAACTATGCAAAGCATGTAAAAAGAAAAATCATTTTCAAACAATTATATAAGTTTATAAAAAAAAATGTAATGAAAAAAAATGGAAGAAAATTCAAAAGTTGGTACTAACATTTTTTTCACTATAGCAAAAAGAAATCCAGTTGTTAAAGTCAAACTCAATGCAAATTGAAACTGGTAGTGAAGTTGTTTTAATTTTAAAAGAATTTTGGGGAAAAAAAAGCAAGCCCAAATTAATTCAGAGTTATCTCAAATTATCAGTTTGAAAGTTCCAGCACAAAAACATTGGGATACTTTGAAGGACACTTAACTTGAAATAGTACCCATTATAATTGTCAATTATAAGATTATAAATTATATAAACTGATGTATTAATGTTAATAGTATATGCTTAATTAATAAAATAAATTCAATGGAAACTGGAATACAAAGCAAGTATTAAATTAAAAGAAAATGTTAACCCCCTCTTATTTTGAGTCTTGTAAGCTACCAATTCATATTTGTTCCCCTAGTAATTGCAAAAAATAGTAGAACAAGATATTTCTATTCAGATTCTATCCCAAACATTGAATCTGCAATATATGTGTGAACCAGAATTAATTTTTTTTATGAGAATTGATTACAAAACTTCTTATCTCCAAATCCAAATAGATATATAAGTTTAAGGAAATCACAGCTGTTAACACCCTCATACTTAGATGGACCTGAATGCCTTATACACCCTGTCATTTGGGGGTTCAGAATATGCTGACTGCACCTCTGCAGTGAGGTAACCCCCCAATTGGACCACCCTTTTGCCATGGGTGGCAACCTGTAGTGTCTGGGGATAGGGGTCCTGGTAGTTGAGGATTTCAGAAGTCAGGTTTAGATACTTCTGATTCCCAAAACACCACTTTGGCCCTTACTTGGGCTAGACGGGTGGTTGGTGTGGCATAATCCAATCAATCGGTTGGGTCACGTTAAACCCTTATTTGGTTTCTCCTGAATTAGAAGGCCATAGCTATAGGGTCAATCATGCTGAAGAAACAATGATGATAACTTAATATTTTCAGGTTAGTAATAAAGTTGGGTACCAAAGCTCAGGGATTTTAAAAACTGTTTCCTTCAATATATGAGTATACTGACTGGATAACCCTGAGAGGGTAACCTTCTTAGCATATCCCTGCGTGGGGATCTGTGGTGGATGAGGAGCCCAGTCACTGAACTCCAATATGGCTAATTCCCCCACCAAAAAAACCTCCCAAGCGACTGCACGCAAAAATAGAATCGGATGAGAAGAGAATATCATTCCCAAGATTCATAATCTTGGAATCGGAGGAGGAGGAGGAGGAGACACCACTCACAAGACCCTCCCCATTATTTATACAACAAGTCATCTCTTCTAAAACAATGTTAAAAACCTAAAAATGGAGTAATACTTGTTGAAGTAAAAAAGAAAGAGAAAGACACTGACACACTTCTGAAAATGAAAAAAATGCCATGAAGTAAAAATCAAGGCCTACCCAGACAAAATATTGAACCCCTCAACAGGAGTGATAAGAAACAGAGCTCTCCAACTGCTCCATGGAAGAAATAAAAACTGAATTAAAAAAAACAAGGAATCATCAATGTAAGAAGAGTCTGCATTGAAAAACAAGGAGAATAAACACATATGTATTAATATTCAATATGCCTACAATTCTAAAAGTCAAAATAAGCTATAACATCGCGATGGTTGAACATTATATCCCAAACCCCCTTCAATGTTATAACTGTCAAAATTTTGTTAATCATAAGGATGCCTGACATTAAAAAACCGTGTGTGGTCAATGAGATGTAGACCACATGACAAATGAGTGTGAGAATGTGTACAAATGTGCTAACTTGAGCAAAAACCACCCACATTTGCTAGATCATGTGAGATTATGTGGAGGAAAGAAAAAGAGATTATGACCATTAATTACACAAGAAACATCTCCTATCAGAAAGCACTCAAAACCATAGAAGGTTAGGTCAAAAATGTAACCTACTCACAGATCACCAAAAATCTAATAATGATAAATACAAAACTCAAATAAAAAAATGATGCAACTGGATTCAAATGATTAACCCAAATTTATACAAGAAGTTAAGCCTAGTTTGAACAATAAAAGTGAAACTAATGTAGAAGAACGCTTACTAGTCACAACCCCCTCTCAAGAAATTAGAACTAATTTGTACAATAAAAGTGAAATTAATATAAAAGAACAATTACTTGTCAGAAGCCCTTCTAAAAATACCAAAATATCCCACATAAAGTTTAATGCTACCAAACAAATATCACAAATATCTCTAATTTGCCTTCCATCGCACTCAACAGAATACCAGGATTGAGAGAGAGAGATTCCCTAAAGAACCAAAACTAACACCAATAAGAACAACACAAATACTCCAAAGACACAGACCAAATTGAAACAAAAAAAACGCTTTGATTCATCAGTAGACAAAATGAAAATAGATGGAATTCCTTGCACTGCCAACAGCAAAAACAAAACTAAAAAAAGCAAAATATAAAATCCTATACCACAAATTAACAACCCACTTAGAGCCATCAACCTAAATCCCAAAACAACCGAAAATCATGGCAAACGCAATAATGCAGTGGAATATAAGTGGTTCTAAAGTTGATTTTAATGAATTATCATTACTGATGACATCTTACAGCCCAGCAATAATATGCCTACAGGAAACCCATCTGGAAAAAAACAGATACATTTAATGTTAAATACTACACAACGTACAACTATATAAACAAACATAATGACATAGCGTCAGGTGGCATATCAATAAATATTAACGACAATATCTTGCATAGCGAATACAAACTGAAATCAAAAATGCAAGCAGTTGCAGTAATAACAACACTACACAAAACAATAACCTTCTGCTCACTCAATATATTGCCTAACAATAAACTTAACGAGACAGAATTTGATAATTTAATACACGAATACTAATGGGGGATTTCAATAGCCATGTGAAGCAGAAGAGAAACTAACAGAAAAAGTAGAATAGTCGAAACACTGTCAGACAACTGTGTCTCTTTACCAACAAAACAAGCACATACCTCCATCTAGCAACAGGAACATATTCGGCCATTGATTTAATGATCTGCAATGCCACCATATACAAGGACTATAATTGGTCAATTCACAATGACACATGTGGAAGTGACCCTTTCCCCATCATACCAACAAATGAAAATCAGAAACTCTAAAGCAAAGTAACCTGTTGGAACCTCCACAAAGCCATCTGGGAAAATTCCTTGCAAATCCACACTGACCCTAGAGACAAACTTTAATAATGAACAAATAACATATTTTACAAATATTCTCCTTAAAGTAGCACAAGAAAACATCCCAAAATACCTCCCATCCACAAAATACAGCAAACAATGGTTCAACACAAATTGCAAGAAAGCAATCTGACTATGCAGAGCAAACTTAAGAAAATTAAAAAAAAAAACAACAATGAAAAACTTAATAGAATACAAAGAAAGCAAGGCTGAAGCCCACAAAATAATTAAAAACTCTAAGCAGAAATCATGGAGAGATTTCATATCCCAAATTAATACACAAACCCCCAAAAGTATAAGATATGGTCTGCAAGATATCTCATAAAAATAGTTATAAACCTGTAAAACACCTTTTCTGCAACAACACCAAAATCACTGACAAAAAAAGTTTAACAAACCATTCAGCCGAATCTTTTACACAAGACTCATCCTTTAAAAATCAGTGCAAAACATTTCAAGCCATTAAACAAAAAGAAAAAAATCAACTTCCAATCAGACAACAATGAAAATTACAACAAATTACTCACAATAATGGAACTAAAAGAATCACTAAACAAGGCCCAAGACACAGCCATGGGCCCTGATGAAATACACCACCAATTCATTCAATTACCAAAAAGAGTCCTAAAATATTTATTACAAGCTTTTAATGACATATGAACAAATAATATTATCCCTGTGCCTAGACCTGCAAAAGACAGCACAAACCCAACAAATTACCACCCAACAGCCCTCACCAGTTGTGTCTGTAAAACATTTAGAAGTGTAGTCAATGCCAGGCTAACATTAGTTTCCCAAAAACACAACTAATCCTATCATCTTTCATAAAAAATACAAACTGTCTCTGACAGTTAACCAAATCATTTTCCTATCTGCAGTAATGGATTAAAAGATGTTATCAAAGTGGGATGTGCAGCGATACACAACAAAGCAAAAATAATGAAGCAACTTCTGTATAATGGCTCTATATTCAGCACAGAAATGATGGCCATAAATTTGGCTCTTGACATCATCACTGCAAGCAAATACAAAAAAAATTATCATATATTCAAATTCCATGTTAGCACTCGCACAACTCAAAAACAAAAAAAATGATAAACCCACTAATTATAAAACTTTTAAACAGAATAGATTATTTGTCAACATATAATATCATCTTCTGTTGCATACTCAGCCATATTGGCATCAAGGCCAATGATAGGACTGATTCAACAGCCAAAAAAGCATCAACCTCCAAAGATATTTCAAACACCAAGATCCCTTACACAGACCAACCATTAACACATTTATCAAAGAAAAATGGAATGGCAGAAACTATAGTCTGGCTGCCCAAACAACAAATTGCACAACATCAAAAATACTATAGAAGAATGACACCAAATACTAAAGACAAGGAAAGATGATGTCATAATGTCTAGGCTTCATATCAGACACTCCATAATAACACATTCTTATATTCTAAAACAGGTCCCACCTCCCATCTGTACTGCATACCAAGAACTATGCACAATGAAACACATACTAACGAATTGTGGTGCCTTCAGCCAAATTCATTTAAAATACTACTGAACACCCAAATAAAAAAAACTCTTAATCCATATAATATCCTACAATTTCTTAAAGAAATCAAACTGTTTCCAAAATATCACTTCAACAAAATTTACAACCTAGAAAACACTCATGTTTGTATATGCACAGAAGCTGAGTATCATGTACCATATATTCAATTGTGAAAGCAGAATAACATCATATTTTTACTACTTCAAAGCTCCCAGAAAAAATTAAATTTTGGCATTTAATAACCTATTAGGAGAAGATAGGCTGTTAAACAATCAATCAATCTGAATGTCTTATAGGGTAAAAGTATCAAGTATCATAATTCAGGGAGCAATAGAAAACGTTCTTAGAGGGGACATAAAAATGTGATAAAATATGAAGATGATATATTTAGCAACAAACAACAAATAAGGATTGGAGTCGAAAACAAATGATGTACAAAGTGAATTAAGAATGGCCTGCATGACCATTAATGAAAAGAAATGTGTATTCAGTTGTGAAAAAGTTGATTCCAAACTACAAAAGATGATATTTCACCAGCCTCAAGTTGAATACAAATAATATTATATGCATTTTCTACCAATAAAAAAGAATTAGAATCCTTTTTAAGTTTTGCCAATTTCTACAGTAGATTTTTACCGAAGTATTTGGAATTTACTGAAGTTTGCATAACAAAAACATTGAATTTAAATGGATTGACATTCAGTCAACAATGAAATTATTCGTACACTCATCAATTTTGAATATTTTTATCCATTTCTCAGAATCTAATGTCCATATGATGCCAAGTTTTTAATATTAAGCACAAAAACGGAATATAAAACTCATTTTTCTGAACAATATGTTAAATACAGCAAATTTGACAGGCAAATTATGCAAAATAGGAAAAGACAAACTTATTTGTAAAGTAGAAAATATCATTTTAAATTGATTGGTTTGTGTAAGCATAAGTAATTTACATAATTATTTTATCAGTGAATCCTTCTAGACTATTTATTCAGTAGAATATTTGTGATAATTCCAGCAAAGAACATCACGTGGTGCATAGAGTGTCACTATTGTTATTCTTACATTAACAACACAATGAGGAAGACAAAAGAGCTTAGTGTGGACTTTAGACAGAGAATTATTAACTTCCACAAGTCAGGAAATAATTACAACACTATTTCAAACTGGTTAGCTATCCCTAGATCTATGGTACAGTCTGTTATAAATAAGTTTAAACAGTTTGGCATGACAAAGAATTTGCTTGGGCGAAAACAGAAATTGTCACTGAGAACTGCATAAAAACTGTGTTGTGAGGTTAATATAAACCCAAGAGTTGTTTTGAAAGACATCACCAAAATTTTGGATATGATGAGTATCAGTGTAAGTACTTACACAATACAACTTTTGTTTAAATACAAATGGGATGTATGGAGACTGACCACAACAAGCCCCTCTTCACAAACCATGTCACATTGTTGCTTGGTTTAATTTTACCAAAACGTTCTTGGTAAAGAAAATTGCTTGGTAAAGAAAATTGCTTTAGGGAACAAGTACTATGGAGTGATGAAATAAAAATTGAGCTTTTTAAACATGATGTACAGAAGATTTGGAGCAAGAAAGGTGATACTTTCCTCCCAAAGAACACAGTGGCAACATTAAAACATGGAGGTGGCTTGATGATGTTTTGGAGTTTTAGCTCAAGGGGGACTGGACAATTAATTGCAATAAGAGGAATAATGAAACCTGCAGACTATATCAAAATTCTGAATGAAAATCTACAATTATCAGCACAAAATCTTCATCTAGGTTGACAATTTACTTTACAGCAAGATAATGATCCCAAACATACATCTAACTCAGTGACTCAGAAAAAGAAGATTACAGTTCCACCATGGCCCTCAATGAGTCCTGACTTGAATCCTATTGAAAATCTATGGCAAGAATTGAAAGTTCGAATAACTTATCGGTAATCAAAAACTTTCAAGAATTAGAATGCATAACCATTGAAGAATGGAAGAAAATCCTAGAAAAAACTTGTTCAAATCACATCAAAAACCTTTGAAAAAGGTTGCAGCAAGTTTTTAAAGATGAGAGGCCATTCTATTGACTATTAATATTGTGAAGATTTTTCTATTTTTCATACTGTATGAATAATTTTGTCTTTTCCTATTTTGCATAATTCACCTGTCAAATGTGTTGCATTTAACCTATTGTTCTGAAAATTGAGTTTTATATTCCCTTTGTGCACTTATTAACATATAAAAACCTTGGCATCATATGATCATTAGATTCTGAGAAATGGATAAAAACATTCAAAATCGATTGGTGTACAAATAATTTTGTCATTGACTGTATGTCTAAGAGTATTTGAGTTTTACTAAAATCCCATTGTGAAGATTTTTGATTACAAATGGATGTTACACTAGCTACAGATGCAAGTTAACATTCCTCATCAGCAATTTTATCCCAGGAAGGATACCCAGTAATGTATATCTCTTGAAGATTAACACAGGCAATATCTAATTATTCAAACATAGAAAAAGAGGCTTCAGCATTTGTAAAGCTTGCCAATTCATATTAGGTAAAAAGTTTTGACTGAAGTCTGACCACAAACATTTAGAATTTATTTTTAATCCAAGGAAGTTACTTCTAGAATTATAAGATGGGCCATAAAACTTATGATCTTTGATTTTGATATCAAATATATCAAAGTAAATACTTTTCCCAATGTTGATGTGTTATCACTATATTGGATTGAAACTGGTGTTCTTCCTCAAAAACATTACATGATCAAAATAATAGATGAGACAAATTTAGAGAGAGGGTGAGAGAAGGAGACCAAAGAATTAATGAGACAGCATATAGAAACATTCAAGATCTATGAGGAACATTAAAAAGACATGCTTAATTTACATATGGACAAATAGACATGTATGTATATAGTCCATTTACTACTTCAGGAGCCATTCAAGTACAAGACCTTGAATCTTACACTTTATGATATTATTCCTTTTTTTTTTAAAATACGTAATGCCACACTCTTTTTAATTTTTACTTCAGTCACTTTCTGCTCATTTTACAAATTTTAGATGAAAACCTTATCCTAATACACACTACACTAATGTCATCCAATTCATTTGTATATGTCTTATGGATGAAGATTTGTTTCGACATGGCACTTTTTGCAAAATAATGACATTCATTTATTTGCTGAAATAAATATGCAATATACAATTAGTTTATCTAATTCTTCCAAAAAACACTTCAAATATAAATACTTCAATAATTTATCATATATTTTTGTTATTTATTCTCTTATAGGTGTTGACCAATTTTTGATGATTTTATTACATTGTAATTGAAGTAAAAAGTGATTTTCTGGTTTTTCATAGTAACTTCAAACTGCAGCTTTTATAATAAATCCAATAACTTTAATAAAATATGTTGAAACTACCTAGAGATTTAATTCAAGCCTTGTTTTGATGTCTAAATTGTTTCAAATTAGACAACATTTGTTCAAAGCAAATTAGAGTTATTGAGGTTTATGTGATTTACATAACTTCAGACATGCTGTATATATATATATATATATATATATATATATATATGTATATATATATATATATATGGCTGCAAGCCAATTATTATAGGATGAAGTGAAATATATCTATTTTACAATGGAAGATATAATATGACATATATATTTCCCTAAACCAGTAATATTATTCATAATAAAACAGTATAATTATGCACATGTTTTACATCTTTTTATTTTTCTTCTATATTTTAAAACTAATGTCATCCACTTCAAATGTTTAAACTCTCCACTGGTAGTGTTAAAGTGCACTTCATGGTCTGGTTAATCTTTGCTTTTTAGCATCTTCAATGAAATATGATTCTTTGCACTGATGGTCATCTGATGTACAGGAATGCATTTTTTTTTCATCCTGATCTTTTGTCCATATTGCAAACTACTTCTCCATATCAGCTTTAGATCACTCTCACTGCTTTGTTATTATTCTACATTTCATTGTTATGGCTTCTTAAACAACCTTGATAATTTTCATTTAATTCTTCAGGTTACTGTTGAGTGAGATTTGCTATAATATTTACAGTTTTTACCATTTTCAAAATTGTTTGTTCTATCACTTTAGTTAGTCTTCCAAATCTATGAAATGCCCTTTCTTTGATCTTTGCCATACACTTGCTTTGGGAAGGGCTTCACTGCCATTTTCATATCTTAGCCAACAAAAGACACACAAAGCCTGTACAAAACATGATTTCAGATTGGATGCTGGTGTCCTGGATGCAATTCAAACTAGAATAATATTATACAATACAGTGTGCTTTGTATAGAGTAGACATAAAAATAATAACACTCTAACAGTAGAAAGTACATGCTTGCATTATAGATTTACGTATATCTACTATAAGTTAAGTTAGGTGTATATTAGCAGTGCAATCAAATTGTCTTTTCAGTCCACATGTTGAATGTTCAATTCAGGGAATTCAACTTCCATATAAATTCAAAAATAGAAATAAGAAAATATAAAAATAAATAAAATGAACTCAAGTTCAAGAATATAAAAAATCTAAACAAAAAACTAGCAAAAATAGTTTCCCACTTCATGCCTCCCCATAAGACCTATACGTACATCCAACACAAAGAATATTACTTGTCATAATAAAGTGTTGATTTCTGATTTACACTATTTATAACTATAACTATATAACTGTATGAAAGCAAGGATAACATTACCAGACATCTTATTTTGGTCTCTCTCTGGATAATGTGCTTGTGATATAATGGGTTAATGCTGTGTTGTACAAACCATATGTAAGTTTAAAATGCTGTCAACCTATCACATATCTAGTATTTTTTTGTGTTTAATGTATGTATGAAAACGGATGCATATATAATTATTATAAAATACATTCCACCTACAGTTTTATTTTATATTTTATTGACTAAAATTATTTTCCAAACTCTTTGATTATTTTTATGTAGTTTGAAGTAAATCAATTTTTGACATTTGTATTGTAAATAGTCTATTTGTTGAAATAAAAAAAATTGTTTTTCATGATACAAAACACAATAGCATTTCTTTGATTTCCATGTGTGAAACAGAACAAAAAAATAAACTAATTTGCTATTATTCAGTACTTATAAATTTTCTAAAATAAACACTTAATCAAATTATTTGTAGCACAAATACAATTCCCAAACGACTTAACAATTAGTTCATTTGCCAAACCTTTTGTTTATCCCTTTAAGAAATACATAAATACAGATTTTTTTAATGTTTTATTTTAGCTTCTTTCTGCACATTTTGTCTAATTCTCCACGAATAATCTTGTTTCTTTTTCTTTAGAAATATTGTCAAAGGAGTTGTGCTTGCCTCAGTTTTAATCACTGTAAGCATCTTTGACTTATCTGGTTAGATTGAAACAGAAACTTTGCTACTTTTCATTTTACAATGATATACAATTTTTTTTTAAAAGATTTTGACAAAATTCTTTCTCAGTTTGATGTCTGCAGTGAGAAAGAATTCTACATTTCTGATGCAGTTGAGCTGATGAAATGGATTAAGTGAATTTCTATTTTCATTTATAAACAATGTCAAATTTATTATTTTATACTAAGTAGTTGAAACTAAGATCAGACAACAAAACTGTTTTAATGAAGAAACTTTATAAAGCTACCTTTCTAGAAATAATACATTATCTTCATCTGTCTTCAGAGATAGCATGCAGCTGTTGATAAGAGTGAAACTTTGTCCAGATTGGCCCTTAACCAACAATCCTCACTATGAACTTTCAATATAAGGTAAAATAGGTTGACTACCCGTTCATGAAATTCATAAATTTAGTGTTCTTATTTTTATACGATTATTTAGTGTTTTAACAATGGTTTCAAAGGTTTTCATGATTTGCAATGAACTGTTGCAACATTTCTTTCCAGTAGTGCAGTGTAATGTTTAGGTCCAAGGTAAGAATTTAGAACTCCAGAAAAAAATATTTATTTTTCTAAAAGGTACATGCCACCAGAGTCAGGCTGAGAATCAGATGTATATCAATTAGTTGGTTTGGAATTTTGGGTGTTGACTTTAAAAAAAGTCTTAGAACAATAAAAATAGTACTTGACAAAGAAATAAAGGCTTTATTTAAAATGGAAACAAATTAATTTTGCTTTGACTTATGAATGAGTTTTAAAATATGAATAATAAGTTTATTTTTAGATTATGGAAATAGGCAATTGATAATTCAAATCATACCAGTAAAGAAACTATTTACCTCAAGTGAAGAGTTCATACAAATATTATTAGTTCCCAAACTTATAAATGATGTGAGTGAAGAAATGTTTTTAGATTATGGAAAATAACCATTAGAAATCATATCAATATAAAATATCAATATAAAAAAAAACATTTCTTCATAACAGAAACCTGTTAAATATTTGAGAATTCATACTTTGAACATAAAGCAAAGTGAATTTTGTATTGATTGCACCTGTCTTCAACAACCATAATTCCTAATTTTCATAAAGAGCCAAGTGTAATCACTTTGTTTTAATATTAGAATTTAACTGACAGATTTGTGTCAAGAGCAAAACTTTCTCCAGAAATTCACAATGCTCAAGATTAGTAATTTCTGTTGAAACACTAACAAGGTAAATTAAAATCACTTCCTAGTTTGATCTTAAGGGGTAACATGCTACAGGATTGTAATCGAAGAAGTTGTAAAATGTTAAAATAAATTTATTCAAATTCAATACATGGAGGATATTTATGCATAAAGAAAATAATTCAAGAAGAGAGAAAACTTACTTGTGTGCAGTGAACTAGAGGTAGAAAATATGTGTGTACGATATGGTTGGCTGAAATTAAAATATCCTGCCATGGGGAGAAATCTACTATATGCTGGAGCAATACCAGAGGAGGGTTTGTTGTCCCATCCTTTTTATAGTTATAAACAGTTGGTGTCTTGGAGGACAATGTGGGGGTAATCTCCACAAGTTCATTAACCACTCTTAACTGAAGTATCCCACACACATACTCAATGTTCATCATTGCAAATTCAGAACAGACAGAAAAAGAACCATTTTCTGTTGGAGAGAGTACAAGTATTTTATCAATGATTTTCAAAAATCCTTTTCAATAAACAATAAGTTCTGCTTCCAACACCCGACATTAGCAAATGGTTTTCATTTTTTAATTCCAGAAATAAAAAAATATTTCAATAAAGAACCAATGTCCCCAGCAAGTCAAATACACATCCATATATAATAACATAAAAGGTTTGTTTTACCTTTTCTTTTAAATTACATCCATTAGGATGCTACATTAACATGAAGAGGTGAAGTAACATTCAAAAGTTATGAATTGTGATATAAATGTAGTTGAAGTTCAGGTAGATGTATCGCAGCCGCTTTCGGCCGCCCACTAAAGGCGGTAGAGAACGGCATTTTTCAACCTTGACCTTTCAACCATGATCCCTGCACGCTTGTAATTTCGTTTGGAGATGAACTGATTACCTCTTTCGTTCACGGTTGTTATGAACCTAATCGTAATACACCTCCAAGCGTTTTTACACCGATAGTTTCACATAGAAACCTCCACTCAATTTTTAGTGAGATTCTTGATATTTCAGTAATGCCATTTTTGTCGTAGGGCACTCCGAACTTAACACAGCGACTCATCGCCTAATTCGTGGTCTGTACCGACCGGTGCGGACCGCTCACGCCGCGGTCGGTACCTACCGGTCGCTTCTCGGCTTCACGGCTAATATCACGGTGTAGTATTTGTTCTCAGATTACTCGCTGGACGATCGCCTATGGGGCTGAGATTCGATCTCTGATACAGGCCGGTCGCAGGGATTCGTCCCTGCGCTGGTAGTATCGCAGCTACGTCTAGCTATGACCAGCTAAAGCCAAAGCACTGTGGCCCGGGTGAAAACTCGGGTCCATTCCCCCTCCCTTCCCACGTTAAACCCCGACCTTGTGTCACAACCTGACCCTGTGGGAGGTCAAGTAAATCCACGGTACTGACCGGTCGATGCACAAGCACCTGGCCTCGACCGGCATCCTCAAGGCCAGGATGCCGCCCCGGGCTGTGTATTAAGTTACCATTTTTTTTTCGTCTTCCAACTGGACGCGGGTTGGAACACACACTCTCACTCTACACTTCTGATTCTCGGCATGCCACTCCTACTGGCCGCCCGCACGTCGTCCACAACCTTTCCCTGTACACACTAATGTTAGTAATTATTACGGGAGGTTTCGATTGGACTCGACCCGGCAGACCCGCAACGCCAGCCACGACCAGCAGCAATAACCAGACCAGTCAACCAACAGTCCTAACCAAACCTGACGACCAAAGCCCACCTGCGACGACCAACAAACCTTTCCCGTACACTACTGATAGTAATTATTTACGGAAGGTTCTTCGGCACTCACTTCAACCTCCAAACTGTCGACACGACCGGAGCAGCCACGCAATCATCAACCTCCAACCGTCGACACGACCGGAGCAACCGCACTCATCAACAACCTGCAACCCCGTCGACACGACCAGAAGCATCCACACATCAACCCTCAACCGGAGCGTCCGCATCAGCAACGACCAACCGCCGACATTGCCAATATACATCCTATTCTCCTTCATGTAATAAATCCCTGCATAATTCATACACATCTTCGTTCTGTTGTCCATATTGTTTCACCTGGTCAGATCACAAAGTAAAAATGTGGCGGGCTCCCTGTGACATCGTTCATCTACGACTCGGGGGCGCCCGGGCCATCGCTCCCACTCCGGGGTGTCCGCAACAGATGTGATTTGTTTGTTTGATGATGCAAGGAAGACATAACTGAGAAATAAATATCATAGCCGATGGCAAATCCAAAATATAAAGGAATAAGAAAGATGAAAGGCATCACCATGTTGGGTAAGGGAAGAGGAATCTTCAATTTGCTGCAAAAAACAATTTGTAAAAAGCATAAGTGAGAATTGGAAAAGATGACAAACATTTTATTGTTTAGATTAGCATTGACTTTAGTGGGACTTTATTGAGTATAGAAAGTCAATTATTTGATGAGAAGCAAATTCCAAAGGAGGGTGGAAAATAATTTTAGAAAAATAAATACAATCAAAGTTTTATTTAAAAAACAAAAACATAAAAATTTACATAATTATCATACAGAACAATATATTGTACAAATTAATTTTATCAATGACATTTACTGGAGAAATGGCTTTGAAACATTTGCAGTTTTAACAGACACACTGAGGTCAAACTTGTCTAAAGTTAACATTTGTGTTTTAGAATTTTTCTATTAGCGACTAAATTTTGTTATTGATTTTTTTAAACTTTTAGAGCACTTAACATAAATTTTTGAATAAAAAGTTGTTTTCATATTTCATTCTTTTATTGCAGTTGGTTCACAGCTTTTTATAATTGTGTAAGTTAACAATCTAACAATTCAAAAGTGTGTAACATTTTGTTATTAAAATTCAAAACATAGCTTTTTAAAACAATAAATATTGCCAATGGAGAATGCAGTAATAATGTTCTCAAAAGAAAACCATCCTTTTTTCACACACCATTTTTTTGCGGGTACATAGATTGTTTTTGTTTTCTTTATTTCTTGTAGCCATAAACAGCATAAAAAAATTAAAAAATTCCCAATGTTTGCAAAAAAAAGATGTAAATTTCTCAATCACATCAAGAAATCCCTGGAAAATAATAATCAATATAAATGAAGTATTATAAACTGATTCAAAATTTGGTTACTTCAGCAGATCCTACCAAATCTGCTTGGTATATTTTAATAAAGTTTTATTGGTTAACTTTCAATTCTAGTCTGTCAAATGATTAGGAACAAATTTCAAAAATTTACCTAATACTTTTATTTTAAGATTGTTTTCAGATTTGAATATTCAAAAGAAAAAAACTTAAACCACTTTTTAGATTCCAAACACAAATAGTATTGTTTTAACAGCATATTTAGAGGATGTTTTAACAATATATTTGGAATTATTATCTTAAGTGCAAAATCAAAAGTCATAAAATATGAAACTTTTTAAAAATAAAAATTTAGTAAACAATATTTCAATAAGTCTCATATACTGTTATTGTACTGTAAACGTAAAAAAGTAAATTACTTTATTCTTACAAACATTCAATCATGTTCAGAAAGATAAAAACGAATTTACAACAATTCAGAATTAGAGTTACAGGTCAAAATTAAAATGTTAAAAAATATAATAAAAAAATTAAGATAACATTTCTATTGAAACAAAACTCTAGGATCCACAAATAACATTTTTTTCTCATAATTCCAGAGATTTTTAAAAAATCTCAAATATTAAATGAAAGACTGACAGAAAATTTTGTTCTCATAGAATCTAGAATCTGCGCAAAATTTTCCATGAGTGACAAAAGAATTAAAATCTTTTTGCATTAAATTAATGCAAAAAGATTTTAATTCTTTTGTCACTCATGGAAAATTTTGCGCAGGCCTCTTTTACATGATGGTAGCGAAAATGATAAGCTTTAAGTAAAATTTTTAAAAATTCTCATCTTCAAAGATATATTCACTTACTTTTGGGTTCAACATAGCAATATTATATTAAAAAAAAACAAGAGAAAATTTGAAACACATCTGAAAATAAATTAAAAATTTACAATGCTAGTATTTTAGTACAATTATTAGTACACACAAAGTTACAGCTTGATATGTGTGTGGAGTAATGGATAGCGGCTCGGATTGAGAAATCGGAGAGCCGAGTTCGAACTCCTATCGAATCCATTCACTTACGCTTATCACTAAATAAATAGCAGGACAGATAGCAACTGTAAGGAAAATAATCCCGACTAGTAACACTATAAATTACTCCCCTTGAAATGTAAGTAGATTAACTCATACTATTCTGCAAATAAAGGCTATTCGTTTGTGTGTGCGCGGCTTAAACTCCGAATAAACAATTTATGGTACATTTGAGCGTCTTTTTCTGGTGAAAACCCATTGATTTCGAAAATATTGCAAAAATCAGATTATTATTGAAATTTTCAGGACTTATTCACAAATGAATAAAATTATTTCAGAAACGTTCTTAGAAAATCTTGGTAAAAATATTTTTTCTAGATCTCTTACCACCCATTTATTTAAATTCATGAAATTTCCAGAAATTAATTTTTGTAACGCTTCATGTTTTATATTAGTTATAAGCAAAAATCCTTGGAAAATTTTAATCATCATTTTTTTTTTTTTTTTTGTCCAACAGGGGCCCCAGTTACAGAATCGTAAAATAAAAAATGCATTAAAGCTTGTGGTGTGCTGTTTAGATTCGTTTCGAAATTGTTAATGAGTTTGTTAGTAAGGCTGCGTTTTTAGTGAAGCACATCACATTTAAATTTGCAAAAACACAAGGAAAGAAGAACAAGAGATCAAATTGCAATCAACAATATGTATTGAAAATCAACGAGTACAACAATTGTGCTTAACGAATTAATATTAAGGAAGAGAAAGTTGCTTCCCATGTACTGATATCTGATACAAGATAGGAGTAAATGTACTTAAGAATGTTCTTGAAGTGTTCAGTGTACAAATAAGATTTGAATTCAAGAATGAAAAGCTTGTACAAAAGGATAATAGAATTTGATTTGTGACTTGGCTTTTGACAGACAGTAACAGTGTAGTGTGATAGTAGTTTTGTGTCTGTGTGTACGTGAGTAGAAGAATGTAGGTAAACGTACGTAGTTGAGTTCTGTTGAATAATTGTTCTACTACGATATTTATTGTTGAATTATACAATAAATATGGCACAAGGCCAAAAGAGGGGGTGGAGGAAAAAAGGACGGTCATCATCTGTCTTATATTTAAATTTAGCTAGCCACAACCACTGACCCAATCAAACCAAAACAATATTCCTTCCACCAAAACACCACATTCGTACATATCTTTCTTACTACACCCACCAAAATGCATCACGGTCTCAATGAAAATCCTACTTAATCCCATATGTACAAATAATGTCTGTGGGGGGAGGGGAATTAAAATAACAAGTTTAAAAGCACCCTAATGATTATATACAATATGACATAAAAATATATACAAGAAACTAAACAAAATCGTGTTAGTAATAAAACCCCCCACAAACCTTAAATGTGGCAGAAAAATCAGTTAACTAGACGAAATCGATGCGGAGCTTTTAATGAATAGAGAAAACATTGATCCATCCCAATCACTCACACAGCCATGCACTCATTCAGACACAACAACAAATACGAAAACACGCACACGAAACGAAAAGCGCCCCGCATCTACCAGAGAACTGAAATCACTGACCACCTAACGAGGGAGGGGATGGGGAGTTAAACTAAAGGAAAAGAAAGGGGGGCAGAAATAAAAGGGGCCAATGAGCAAACACACCCTAGCTAAGTTTACTGGAAAAGAAAAACTAAACAATCAAAAAACCCCTAATCTAGCCTAAATCAAGGGATGGTTTGCCCAAGTTTAACCCAGGAAAACAATATCCTGATGCCTAACCGGCATCAAAATGCCACTCTAGGCCAGCCCCTTTCATTCGACACATACGCGCAAGATTCACCCACCTTTTGCCAAATTCCGATGAGGTGAGCCGCCGCCTTTCCCAACTGATCTTGTTCTTTAAGCATCAGCTTAAAGAACAAGATCAGTTAGGAAGAAGTGAACTTCTCGCCCTCATGGAATTCCTTCTGACGCGTCGTCCAAATCACGACTCGCATAACACCTAGTAAGCAACAGAACACATAATGTTCAGCCTTCGTCATCTGCGGCACCACATTGCTACAAACAGAACTGGCCTCAAGGACAAAGAACTTTCCCTGCAGCATGCGAACCGTGAGGCCTTCAACAAACTTGCACAACGGCACTACCGCCCTGCAATGAAAGAAGGCGTGACCAATGGTCTCGACCTCTCCAGTACAGCGACGGCAGTTTGGATATTTCTCCAAGCCTGCTGAACAAAGTCTCTTGCCGACCCAGAGGGCCCCACGAATCACCAGCCAGGTGAGTGATGCCTCATCATTATTGAGACATTTCAACCCAGGCGCCCAAGGCCATATTGAGCGAGCCTCCTGCTTCGTAAGACCGAGTTCGTCAATCAGATCATCCTGAACGGCCCCCCTGACTAACACTTGATACAATGGCCTACGAGACAACGCCTGGACGTTGGAGAGGCCTTCCGACGCCCGTGAGAGGCGTTTCAGAGCAAGACGACATTCACGGTAATAAAATTAGTTTGGTAGACGGAAGTGGAAGTACAGAGAGTCGGTAAAGGAGAATCGGATAGATGTGAGAAACACATACTTCCGCCCTCCCCTTCAAGGAAAGCCTCTTCCGAGACCACAGATTAACCGCGATCTTGGCCTTCCCTTGTACCTCCGACCAATTCATTTCCAACTGGAGATCAGTACCGAACTAGACGCCGAGTATCTTGATCGGCCCATCCGTCCAAAGGAAAGGTCCGGGAAGAGAAACTCCCTTCCACGCACCCAACCGCAAGCCAACAGACTTATCGCGGTTGATCTTGGCCCCTGTCACCATCTCATAGCCACTGATTTCTTTACTGACTTTGTCAATCTCGGCTCTGCTTGACACAAGAACCGAAACGTCGTCAGCATAGGCAGAATACCTGGCTGAGGTGGTAGCCCCAGGCAAGGAAATTCCGCGCAGGACCGGATTCGCCTTTAACTTGCGAAGGAAAGGTTCCAAGGCAAGAACGTAAAGCAAAGGCGAAAGCGGACAACCCTGACGAATGGAGCGAGACAATACGAAAGGCTTCGATCTTACCCCATTTACCTCCACCAGCGCACCGGGGGTCCCATACAAAAATCGGATCCAGGAGCGAAAGTCGGCTCCGAAACCGGCCGCCGAAAGGAGAGGCCTCCAGAAAACGATAGTCAACCCTATCGAAGGCCTTGGACTGATCTAAATTGATCAGCGCGGCTTCACTGTCGACTTGCTCTAAGATCAAGCGTACCATATGCAGGTTATCCTGAATAGTCCTGCCCTTCACAGCACAAGTCTGTTCGGAGCCAATCAGACTAGACAGGACAAGCTGCAAACGGTTGGCTAAGATCTTCGCCAAAATCTTTAACTCTGTGTTTAACATAGTCAAAGGGCGAAAGTTATTTATCCCATCCCCACCGTTCTTGTCCTTACGCAGCAACTTGATCACACCCCTGTTCTACTACTACTCTATTGTTTTATTTCCGTGGTTTAAATACTTTTTGGATAGGCTCCAGAAAGGAGCGGGAAAAATATCGAAAGGAATATTTAAAATACACGATTGGATAAAAATTGACCAATCAATGATTTTTTTTTACTAAGCCAAGTTAGGCAAAGTCATGGCAGAAAATTTTGTGTGAATACTGCAATGGGTAAATTGTCCTGTATTTTCTAACCAATTATCACTAAGTATTTTGTGGGCGTGGTAAATCGGAGTAGTCACTACAAGCTAAAACATTATTTAATTAAAAAAAAAGTTTGTAATTGCTTTTATGAATAAGATATATTATGGACACTATTGTTTTAAAAAAGATTTTTCAATAAAAAAAACATTATATAAAAATACTTTTTTAGTAACCGTTATTTCAATTTCAAACATTTTCTTGAATTTCATTGTTAAATATATAATAAGCTTCGAGAAATTTCCATAACAAAACAATCAAATTTTGTGCAAAATAGGCTCAACTGACTTTAAAAAAATCTTTCTCAAATTCATCCCTAATTTAAATGTTTCAAGAAATTCCATTGGATAAAAAATAAAAAATACAATTTAAAAAAATACAAAATAAAAAATGTCAACGCATTTCTGAGAGTTATTGGCAACATCTGGCGAACCTTCGTTGAGCCGATTTAGTCGTTAAGAAAACTATTAATAGAAATGACGAACGAGTTTTCGGCGCATTGAGATTCTTGCACACAAGATATACGCACAGAAATTTACTCGCGTGCAGAAAGATATTTATACACGCAAAGGAGATATAATTCAGAGAGACTCTAAGAAAACTTAATTCTTATACTGCATTTTGAAACAAACTTTCTTTATGAGAGATTGGGAGAAGTTACACTACAAACTTTTCCATTCAATATCTTTCATAGAAAAACCCTTTGTCTAATTTGAATTTATTAATTAACCTTTATAGTAAAAGGTAGACAACTTTTGCTTTTGTTATTGAACATTTCTGAAGCAGTAAAGAACTTTTTCTCTTAAATATACTTTTTAGCACACATCATTACAAAACAAATAAATGTGTATATAAAATTTAATTTGTTGTTCCAAACATGTCCCTTTTGTCGTAATTGAATATCGTTACCATTTGGCCATTTTTATAATTTATGTCTGTGGATATTGCATGCTTTATTTGCAGCACAACTTTAAATATTCACGCAGCCTTCCTATACACAATACTTTCACATTGTATTTGTCAAACAATTTTTACAGTTATGTACGCTTTACTTAAAAATGCCATACATAACATACGTTTCGGAGTGGTTGATTGTTTAGTCACCGATAATGGGACACAATTTACATCTGCGGATTTTCAAGATTTTTGTGAAACTTTTCGGGTGAAACACATCAAATCCCATCCATATCACCCAAGATCAAACGGGCAAGCGGAGAGGTTTGTAGATACATTAAAAAGAGCACTAAGGAAAGCTTATGAGGTACCAACAGAAAAGGCTTTACAACAATTCTTGCAAGTGTATAGAATTACACCGAACAGTACTACGCCATCGACATTATCGCCGGCGGAAGTAATGTTCGCCCGAAAAATTAGATTGGTATTCGACAAATTACTGCCAAAACAGACAAAGCAATCACCAACACCAACGTCGTTTGTACCAAAAAGAAAATTTAACCCAGGGGAGAAAGTTTTTTTTTAAATGTTCAAAAAGAACACATCCTATTGGGAGCCAGGTACAATAGAGAAACGAATCAGGAACGTGATTTACATAATTCAGGGTTCGAAGTTCTCGCATATATGGCACTTAAATCAGATCAGAAAGAGGCTGTTAGAGGATTCTAACGGTCTACCTCAGGAAGAGTAGGAAGTAATGGACACAATATTTGACACATTCAATATGCAAAGGCCTCAAGCAATTTCAGAACCGCTGAAATCAAACAGAAAAAGAAAATTCACAGAGCCTTTGATGATTAATCCGAAGAGGAAAAAATATTAAAGACCCCTGCGAGGTAAAAGCTTGGGAGGGGAGTGTTATGGGTCCTTACCTATAACTACAGAAAGAACTCTTCCTAACACTATGTATACTACGCCTCTCAAGAGAGAGAGACGAATCGAGTCGAGCCGATAGTAGTTCACTCCAAACCAGACTGACAGTCATATTAACACCTTCCACATCTTGTATTATTATTCCGTGTAATATATCTTCGTTATTTCTACTCTTGTGTTCGTGTTGTTCTTCCTTGGTCCTAACTTGGACCATAACAGTTATCAATAAAGCTATCAACACCTCATAATTAAAAATGCTTTTCTATGAAATTTTAAAATAAATGTAATATTTGTTTTAATTCAGATTAATTAAATTTCAAATCAGTTAATCTTCCTCAAATAAGATTTTTTAGTGAAGTTAATTTTGTTGTGTTGATAGATTTGTCAATATGGCCGATTTTAAAAAAAAGAAGTAATCCCAATCAATTTAAATTCTGTTTGAAATACAGTAAAGTATTTTGCTTATTGGAAATATTACTGTATTAGTTTGGAATTAAAAATAAAATAAAAGCTCCAAGAAAGATATTTTTTTATTCTTAAAATGTATCTTATTTATGTATCGCTATTATACGCGGTACCTAATTTGTGCCCTTAAAACCATATATATTCTGATTCCAAGCATGTTCAAAGGAATGTTTTCATAAGCAATTTATTTCCGCACTTTTTATATAAGCGAAGATACTTATAGCACCAGAAAACGTAAAATACACTGGTATCTCGGCGTTTACCATTTAAACCTGTCGTCATTCAATTAATTTTAAATAAACAGTACAAAAGTTAACGAATGAATAATAATTTAATGCATTGTACAATATTCCATACATTTTGTTCAAACGGACAATTTTTTAAATCATAATTTTTTTACAGTGATAAAAAGATACATTATTATTCTGTGTACAAGTTTCGGGAAACACTCATAAACATGTTTCTATTACATCATAAAATCTACAGCATTCAATTCTTTTAGTAAATAATCGCAAAAAATTATGTAAGCTCAAAATGTAAAGATTAACATTAAAAGAATAAACGGACATTCATTTTATTTAATAAAATACTTATTTGTTTTAAAACCACAAACGTTTGCCGTGAAAGGCAGATCTCTTTCTTTACAGAAACAAATTTCTGTTTTTATTCATTAGAACAATAAATATGAACTATCTTTTAATTTTAAATTTGTAAAATTATTGAATTAAAATGAAAAGAAATATTTTTGGTATTGTTGTAAAAAGAGTTTGAGAGGAAGTGAAACAAGGCTGAGTTCATATAGCTTGAGTGAAGCTTTATTCCACTAGAAATCTACTCCGGTAGCGAACCGTAAGAAGAAAATGGCCGACTACCTCGTAAAGAAAGAAAGACGAAAACAGGGGGAAATCAATCAGTCCTGGAAAGTCAGGAAAAGATTAGAGAGTTCCTTTATTTTCACCACAGGTATATTTTATCATTTGCGTACACTTAAATCCAAGATTTATAAAACGGAATGTAAATTTGTTGTTATGAAATTAGAAGTGAAATATTGCATTTTTATGTAGTAATAATAGTAACTTATAATTTAGTATTACATTCTGCTAAGAATACATTTAAGGTTTTTATAGAGATTTCTTTCAATATTTTAATTGATTCATTATTTAAAAAGATAAACAAAAATACTTTAGACAGAAATGTAAATTAAAAGAGTCTGAGTCCTACAATCTGTTAACTTATATGAAAAAAATATAGAAAGCAACTAAAAAGTTTTAACAGAAAACATTAAACATGTTTCTATTTAATTTTACATAGACCATGCGCGATTCAATTATTTGTTAAAAATAAAATACGTCAGTCAGTCACACGTGTCACACGTAATACGCGCTTGGCAATCATGCATCTTTCGATACATGACTAACGAGGCAGAAGATTTTTCCCGTAAGGTTGCCGTTACTTTATACTAGGGGTGGGTGCAAAAGAAACGGATACATTCGTTTCCCAAGTGTATTTGCGCGTAATTGAATGTAATGAACCCAACTGGAATTCGAAATCAGCTCTCCGATTTCTCATTCCGAACCAAAGTTGCCAAAAATTAAATTGAAAATGAATAGATTTGTAGAGAGTCCCGATAAAAATAAAATATAAAAATAATTAAAATCTCTCTCTCTCTCTCTCTCTCTCTCTCTCTCTCCCTCTCCCTCTCTCTCTCTCTCTGAGAAAGCAACCCTCAAATAAAAAGACTGAACCCGGCAAAAATACCGGAGGTTTGCAGGAGCAGAGCTTACTTATTTGTGACTGAAAAATACCAAAAATCATGGAGGCTCCACGCAAGACTTCCATTATAGAAAATGAAAGAACACCGGGAAATAAAATAATTTGGACAATCATAAAAATTGACACAAAGAGATTTTTTAATGTTAGCCGAAACCAAACTTCTCACAACAAACTCTGAGCCTATTCAAAAGGATATAAACCAACACATTTACGTTACTGACAGAAAGACAGCAGAAGAGTAGGGAAAAAAGAATGCCGCTGCGTAGAAACTAACCATACGTGACGCGTGAAAAACACAGTAGATTGACACATTATTTATTATTTATCACATTATTACTACCCCTATCATGGTCTTACTTCAAAGCGACCACTAACAAACATTTCTCCAGATGGCTACTAATACCCGCCTGATTAACGGACTTTTTCCTACGTCGAATACCAAAGGATTCACTCATCACTCTAAAGAAAATAAATAAAAATATATTATTTATTTTAACTCTTGGGTCAGTTCGTTTTATTCCCAAGATTTCTGATAAAATAATTATCCTACCACCTATCTACCTATCTGGTGGCCTTCTGGTGTGAACACAATTGCCACAGATTAAAAGAATATTATTTATTCTGAATTTCCTATTGATGATACGTATGAAGTATATTTAAATAAGATATATTAGAAATTAAATTAAACTGCAAAGAATAGTGTTTATCTTGAATTTGCACATTACTTGTATTATTTTTAATATACGATCAATTTAATTGAAATGCCAGGAAGTTGAAGAATTAATGTCACTGCAATAATTAATGGCAAGTATTTTATTCATCATCGTTACATATTATAATTTGCTGGTTATAGCATTTTTGAGGGCAGGATATGTGAAAAACGTTAAAATGTAATTGGTAACCTTGATTGATAGTGTTATTTGGATATAATACATGGACAATATATTTATTTAGATAACGACAATATAATGAACATTATTCATCATTAACACTATTGGTGTTATGTTGATATAATACATGGATAACATCCGGTAATCCTGATAAAGCTTAAGATTAGGAAGGAAAGGTTGGCTTTTTCTATCCTATCTTTTAACCTGGCTAGCCACAATCACTGACCAAGTCATGTAAATAGGAAAAAACAAAACAAAACAAAATAGATACAATTCTCAGGCTAATGTAAAAGAGGTAACAAAACATATCAACGAATGGCACAGAATATAGAATATTAAACAAAAGCATGAGATAGGCATGCAGGCAGGCAAAGATGAATGACTCAATGAAAGGTATACAGATATAAAAAAAACGGAAACGTAGATACGACGTGCATGCATAAAAGACAAAGAAAATAATGGCAAAAGACGTGCTCCTTGACGGTATGCATGAAATCTAAAAAGAGAATGCTCATAATAAAAAAAGGAAAATATATTTCATAAATGGAAGGCATAGGTTGAATAAATCTTACACGATAAAAGTGGAAAATCTACATTGCATAAAACAAGGACCTGTAATCCTAAAATGTGAAGTAAGATCACCAATGGACAAGATGAACAGAAACAAAGCAGCAGACCAGATGGGATTGTAACAGATGCTTTCAGTCTTAGACAATGTCAAGATCGACAAGATTGTTGAATTATAAATGAAATATATGATACTAGAAAGCTCTTAGTAGACCCATCTGAAAAGATAGGTGCAAATTAATACAAACACCGTATAGGAGTTATAAATAATTATAAACCCCCTAATATTTATATATACAAAATGAGAAACAGCAAGATGTGGAAACAACAAAACGGGTATTATTTATTATTTGGCTCTTATCTGGTGTTGGAGAAACAAGAGACTGTAATGCTGAGTAAAATTGTGTAATGTAAACCAAATAGCATATAATAAGGGGAACATTTCGCGGTTTTGTTCATCAGCCAGCGCCTGAGTTAGATACCCATCCCAACTGTCTTTATTTTCTCCTGCTAACTTCGCTAGTACATCGGCTAAGGTCCGGTGGAATCTTTCTACCTTCGCATTGCTCTGGGGATGGTATAGGGAGGTGATCATATGTATAGTATTCAATCCTCTCAGAGTCTCCTCCATAATCTGATTTACATTCTCCGGTCTATTGTCAGTAAAGCTTAGGGGCTCCATATCTAGGAAATATTTCCTGAAGTATGATATTTGATACTTTTCGGGCTTTCTTGTCAGGTATCGCGAAAGTCCACGAAGCTCACTATATATGAATATATTTCCACGAGGATTTTTGTCATAGGTCCCTGAAATATCCATGCTCACCTTCTGAAATGGGTAATTGGGAATATCTGTTTCCCTCACTGGGGCAACCCTATTATCTCGACTCTGCAATTGACACGTTATGCACTTGTTCACATAATCCAATACATCATTATATAATCTAGGCCCAAAATAATTCCTGTCTATTAATTCATAGGTTCTATCAATGCCCATGTGCCCCGCCTTTTCATGACACTGGTCTAAGATTTCTTGTCTTAATATTTTTGGTACTACTATATTTAGACTTCTTTCCTCCTCTGGTCCTGAGATGTAGTTCAACACAACTAATTTCGCTATCTTCCTGATTCTTCTCTGTGATAGCTTCCCAATGAGGTTCCCTAATAACTTCTCCCCCATCCTCTGCTTCCCAAACTGGACGTTTACTTAGGGTGTGAGAATTTATCACGTTCACTTGATAAGCTCTGTCGTCCATACCCGGTTCCGACCTAACGGATTCAGACTCTAATTTTTCTGGGATCCTAGATAACAGATCTGCGCAGGTATTATCCTTTCTAGCTAGATTCTCTAAGCTTCAATGCCCACTGCTGGATCTTCTTATTCGTCCATTCCGCCTCCAATAAATGTTTGGACTGCATATAAAATGGCAAACGCTTCTTTTTCTATCACTGGCCATCTCTGCTGGGTTTCTGATAGTCTGTGAGACAGAAAATATATACGTACTTCTCAGGTATACCTGGCACTGGTCCATCCTTATCCGGACAAGGTTGGGTAAGTACCTCACCTATACATTTGTCACTGGCATCTGTGTTAATTAGGTCTAGGTAGGTCGGCAAGGGTACTGCTGTCAACTGGTCCTTTAGAGTATCAAAGGCTCGCTGACAATCTTCCGTCCACTTAAACCTAGCGTACTTTTTCGTCAAGGCTATCAAGTGTCCTGCTAATCTGCTAAACGCAGGAACAAAGCGCCTGTGATATCCAAGGGTTCCTATAAAGCCACGAACCTCTCTCACTTTCTTGGGCTCCGACACAGCTCTTATCATTTCTACCTTATCTAAATCAGGTTTTATTCCCGTTTTGTTTATAACAAAACCCAAATACTTGGTCTCGTCCTTCACAAATTGCCATTTCGGCAATTTTGACTTCAATCCGTGCTTTCTCAACCGATCGAACACCTTCTGTAGGTGTCCAAGGTGCTCCTCAGGTGTCTTAGAAAACGCCATAATATCATCCAGGTAAGCCATAGCAAAATCTTCCATACTTACTAGCACTATGGACATCAATTGAGTAAATACACCTGAAGCATTAGATAACCCAAACGGCATCACACGGAAATTGAATAGACCCACGTGACAAGAGAAAAATGTCTTCTCCTGGTTCTTTTCATCCAAGGCTACCTGCTAATAACCTGACCTTAGATCCAACGTATAAAAACATGTTGATCTTCCAAAAGTGCCAGAATATCATTGATCAAGGGTAAAGGTACCGCTAATTGTTTTGTAACGGCATTTAACTGTCTGAAATTCACACAAAATCTATGTCCCCCATCCTTCTTTTCTACAATGACTATTGGAAAACTCCATGGGAACCTAGATCTGTCAACATCTCATTTACTGCCTCTTCCACTAATTTTCTCTTGTGGATCGGAGTCCTATAAGGCCTCAATCTAATGGGTGAGTGGTCACCAGTATCTATTTTCATTTGCACTGTCCCAGTCTGTCCTAACTCCTTGTCAGTATTAGCTACCACATCTCAATTAGCTTCTAGCAGTTTCCTTATCTCATCTTTATATCTTTCAGGCACTATCAAGTCTTCTTCCTTTATTTCGGGGCTACTAGTCTCTACCCTTCTTCCCTAGTTCTTGCTTACTCTCACTTGCTTCATAATTTTCACCGGACAGGCGTAACCTAACTTTTCCCCCTGTTTTATTGTAATAGTTTTATTGGCTGTATTAGCCAGCAATAGAGATACCGTTTCTACCCCTTCTACCATGGAACTACACAAGGTCACCTCTTCTTCACCATTATCATGCCTTTCTGTAGGTGTTATCTGATATAACACTTCCGTTAGTTTCTCCACTGTATCCTACCTTCACATGAAACAGCCATTCTGGGGGCGGGAGTTTCACCTCTGTCTGCGCTACTACGGGGCACTTTTTCCACTTCATTCCCTAGTGGAACCAAATCCTGCCAATGTAGCCGGGTAGTGGATTTGGGCCTTATTCAGCCTAAGCCAGTCACTCCCTAAAATTAATTCTCCGCACAAATCAGGTGCCACATACACCTTAAGATCACCTGTGGTCCTCGCCAATTTGAATGGTAGCCATGTCATACTCTCTATTCTCATCTGACTACTATCTGTCTGGCTAATGAATAAATCCACTGCTGAAGTTTTCTATGTAACCCCAGCTAAACACCTTGGAATTTATTAAGGAGACCGACGCTCCAGTATCCACTAATGCCTTTACTGTCTTGTCCCCCATCAACACATTACAAGTAAAGTCCATCCCCTCTTTAAATAGCTGAAATATCTAGATTCTGTCCCTATTCCTCAACATCCCCTTATTTTTATTTCCCTCTTGGCTATCCCTATTTTTCAAACTCAATATGGGTGCTGGCAATAGGAGCTCATCGTTCGCTACCCTAAGCCAGCTTCTCTTGGGTAGGGTGGGGACTGGTCTTCTTGTCCCCCTTATTTCTTCCTTTCCTCTCTCAGCACCTTTTCTTCCTGGGCAATTTCTTCTTAAATGCCTAGCCGTCTTACATGCCAGCACTTACGCCATTTACAGTTGACTGCAAAATGTCCAGCCACACCACAGGACCAGCACTTCAGAGGTCTTGTTTTTATTGAGGCCACCTTGCCCCTTACTTCTCTACGGGGGCCCCACTGTCGTTTCCCAATCGCTTATTCTTTTAGATGGGGTACTAGGATGTCTATTTTCTTAATCCCTAGTCTCCTGTCCCCTGCATCTGCGCACCACTTTGCCTTGTGGCCAAAACCTCCGCATTTAGTTAAATCCGGACCTAGAGACCTCGGGTCTCCTCCCCAATTGGTGGGACAGTCTCTGGCCCTGTGTCCTTCGTAATTGCAGGTCCAGCATACCAGCTCGTACTGCCCCGGAGTGAAATTCGTACCGTATATCCCATTCCTTCTCTTTCGCGTCCTTACGGGGTTTTATGTTCACTATTCTATTTCTGGAGCTTTTCTCTGTACCCTTCCAACCCCTGGATCTTTGGGCTCCTTGATCTGTGTTGTTTCTTATTCTTTCCCAGATCCTCTCGCTATTTTTAGCAGGTCATCATCACGGATGGCGTCCATAAAAGCGTTGGCTAACAGCGCCTGAATCAATCGCCCCATTTTCTCTTATTTCTGGATTCGGGAATGCTAACGACGCCAATCTCGTCATCTTATCTCCTAGGTCCTCTAAAGTTTCCCCAACTTCCTGTTTAATCCTAAACAATTTCCGCACCGCCTCTATGGTTGTTCGCTCGCTAGCATACCGTCTGATTTATTGTTTCCTTCAGCTCGTTCCATGTTATCTTGGGGTTCTCCCTGTATAAAGCCCCGATAAATTTTGAAATTGGTCCAGTTGCTGCTTCATAAGCTAACAGCACCATCTGCCGGTCGGTCAACCCGTACACCAGCTGTTTCTTTTGTACAGCTACGAACCAATCATGAAATTCTGCCGGGTTGCCGCGGTAGGTGGGTAACTTCATCCTTTGATATCCTTTGTACACTTACAAAAAGATTGTATTTCGTGTTCTAAATTAACTTT
The DNA here is from genome assembly GCA_964036315.1 of Acanthosepion esculentum. Taxonomy (NCBI): domain Eukaryota; kingdom Metazoa; phylum Mollusca; class Cephalopoda; order Sepiida; family Sepiidae; genus Acanthosepion; species Acanthosepion esculentum. The sequence continues at coordinate 33,357,868 of OZ038490.1, read as the reverse complement.
CTGTAACATTTACATTTCTTTACAGCATTTTTAACATCTTGTTTTTTTTTAACACGTCTTTTTTCTTTTTTACAGCATATTCTCCCCCATCATTATTATTATTTCGGGGTGATATTGCCCCCACCCCCGCCACATCTTAACAAGAAAATTTTACTTACTGTCTTTTAGAACAAAAGTTCATATAAATCAATTTTTTAACAATAAAAGAATTTTCATTACATCAAAAAGTTCGCAAATTCGAAAGTTCAAAAGCTGAAAATCGAAAGTCGAAGGGTTGAGAAACGACGACCTGTTCCAGGCGATGCTGGTTTTCTGGGTGCTTTAAACCAAATATATTGATTTTTCATAGAGACATTCGCAAATGAGTTAAAGATCACATATTTAGAAAAGACATTTGAATTCTCTGGTGTTTGAAAAAGACAATTCTTCGTTACGAGGATTCTCGTAGGTTTTTAAAGAGTAAACGTTTTAAACCGATGAGTTTCCATCTGATTTACGTTCAAAGAAAAAAAGCTAAATAAAAATTTCGTTATCATAGGAAAAAAACAAAAGAATGATGCGTGAGGCAAAAAGAACAAATATCCACAATTCCAAAAACATTAAAAATAAAGAATAGAAGAACACATTCACGTCCATAAACAATTTAAAGGTAACAAATATAGAAATAAATAGGTGCTATAAGAATGTTTCAGCACGCTGCTCTTTTTTATGCTCTTGGCAAATGCTGCATCGTTGAACAGATTTGACAATGTTGTTGTTGATCCCATGCCAGAACACACAGCTTTTTGCTTTCAATCTACATTTGTCCGTCCCTTGATGACCATAGTGTATCTTTTATATAATTTCTGGTTGCAGAGGTTTGGGAATTATTATTCGACCACCCTTGAGGAGAATTCCATTTTCAATTGCGTGTTCATCACGGTAGGACCAGTAGGGTTGCAAATCTTGACTAACCTTTTGCCTCGAGTTGGGCCATCCTCGAAGGATCATGTCTCTCAATTTACATAATACTGGGTCGGCACTTGTCGTCTGGCGTATCTGTGTCAATTTTTCTGTTGAGAATTGCACAAAGTCGACCTTTATGTCCAGGTCTACGGCTTCTTTTACTCTATTTTTTGGGAGCCATGATAGTCCTTCTGCGAGAGTCATGTCCTTCGCTGGTCGATACGTGATAACCATGTCGTACTCTTGCAGGCGAAGCAGCATTCATTGAAGTCGGGTTGGTGCTGCAGTGAGATTTTTTAGGGATATCATCTCCAGGGGTTTGTGATCACTCTCAATGATAAATGGGAGGCACTATATGTACGTCCGGAATTTCTCGCATCCGAAAACCACTGCTAATAGCTCCCGTTCTATGTTGGTAGAGAACAGCTCTGTTTCTGTGGAGGATTTGGATGCAAACGCTATGGTTTTGCCTTCTTGTATGAGCGCAATTTCAAGGCCTTTGCTCGAAGCGTCAACCTCAATTACTGATGTCTTTAGTGGATCAAAGTAAGTGAGCAACATTTCTGTGCTGTGTTATATCCTTTATTTGCTACATGGATTTTTAGTGGCTACTTGTCCGTTTTTACTCTGAGCCTTTCTTTAGCAATTCTCTCGGGGTGCCGTGAGATCAGCTAGACGAAGGATAAATGGTGTATATATGTGATAATTCCCAGCACCGCTACATTAATAGGACTAAGTCGGGGTTTTATCTCATCCACCTTATGGGGATCTGGGTGGAGACTATTTTTACTAAACACGGCTCCAAAGAAGAGTATTTCCTTCTGGTCCACGGCACACTTAGCGCTGTTGAAACATAAATATATGGGTCTGGCAACCTTCATGAGGTTGTGGAGGTTTTGATCATGCTCCTGCTTGGTTTGCCATAAACCACTACATCGTCTATTAAAATGGCATGATATGTTGGGCTATGGCCTGTAGATGTAAAGTTGGAAACACGGGGAGGGCTCAAAATTTGTTCAATTAAATAGGAATGTAGTAATTTATTCCACGTTCTTCCGCTTTGCTTCAACCCATATAGTGACTTTTTGAGTTTTCATACATAATTGTCACCTTTTTCAAAACCTTCTGGCGGCTTTATGTATATTTCATAGTCAATCGGTGCATTCAAATATGCTCCTTTGACATCCATATGGTGTATATCCATGCCATAATGCGCAGCCATTTGCATTAAAATTCTTATTGTCGTCATGTTTGTTGTTGGACTGAATGTTTCTACATAATCTTCCCCGTATATCTGCGAAAATCCTTTAGCTACAAAACGAGCCTTATACACTGGCGAACCATCCTCCGTTTGCTTTACAGTATAAACCCAATGGTTGCCGATAATATTTTTATCATCCGGGGCTTTTTTCAATTCAAAAGTATCATTTGATACTAAAGATTCCATTTCTTTTTGCATGGCGGCTATCCATCGTTTAGAATTATCAGAATTTATGGCTTCTTGATAGTTCTTCGGGATACATTGCACCGAGTAGCAACAGTCAATGTCACAGATATTACATTGATCCATTCCAAAATAGTCTGGCTTTCTTCTAATTCTGGTCGGATAACGCGGAATTTGTCCCCCCTCATTATTTGTATTTTCTTCTAATTCAAGGTTTGCGTCTGATTTTTCCTCGTCTTTATCGTCTGGTATAACACCTTCCTCTAATTGTGGATCCTGAACAGGTTTTCTATTTATAGGCCTTATCTCATAATTAGGCCATACTGGCTCGTGTGGGACCAGCTCCTCACAATTAATATTCTTTTCTCCGGGATCCTTTACTTGCTCAAAGGAATCTGTAAATCTGACGCATCTTATTTTCCTTATTATTTTTCTTTCTGGGAAATAAATTATATAGGCCGGACTTGCTTTGTCATAGCCAATAAATATGCCTCGTTCACTTTTTCGATCGAGTTTTGCTCTGTGGTCGACATATGTGTAGCAATTTGTACTAAAAATATGCATTCAACTTATGTTGGGTTTGTAATTCGTATAAGCCTCGTAGGGAGTTTTTTTAATGTTACTATTATAGCAACGGTTTCTTATATATACGGCGGTATTTAATGCATAGACCCACAGATTTTTGGGTAACTTAGATTCTATTAGCAAACATCTAGCCATTTCAAAAAGCGTCCGCCAACTACGTTCAGCGATTCCACTCTGGTGCGGCGAATAGGGGCTGGTCCTCTCATGTTTAATGCCTTCATTTATTAGAAGATTTTCGTAATCATCAGAAGTAAATTCTCCACCATTATCTGTTCTAATTATTTTCACTTTTCCATAAGGTGAAATATCAAATAAATACATTCTTGTAGCTTGTCAGATTTGTTTTTCAGAAAATATATCATAATAAGTCCTGAATATTCGTCCACAAAGTTTAATAAATATGCATAAGTGCCTATAGCCATTGGTGAAATTGGACCCGCTAAGTCGCAATAAACTCTGAACAAGATATCTGCTGATTTTGGGATTCGATCCCTATTTCTATACTTTGTCATTTTTCCTTTAATACATGTGAACAATGTTGTAAACCCTTTAAAGATACAATTTTCATTCCAGTAACGTGTTCTTGTAATTTTTTAACATCCGAACTGTTACAATGACCTAATATTTTATGCCAAGTCGCTAAGTCGTGGGTGGCTGTTTTCACAGATTTAATACTTTTCAAATACTATAAACGTCCATTTTCTTTGTTGTATATTAAATTCAATTCTGGATATATTAACTTTGAAAATTAACTTTAACACAAGTTTTAACAGCATTTAATATTTTGTTTAAATTTAGGGATATATAAAGACCTTTTTAATAAACATTTACAAATATTTCCATTAGTATCTCGTAAATAAATACAGGCATCGCCTATTTTAAAACTAAATTGTTAGCTCTAGTTCCGTCAGCCAACTCTATAAAATGTTTGTCAGTTTCGAAATAGGGGTCAAAATTAATAAATTTTGTTTTATCTGTAATTACATGATTTGTCGCACTCGTATCGACTAGGTAAGAATTATTATTATTATTGGGTATAGTATCCAACTCAAAGGAAAAGGTATATGTTCGCTCATTCGAAAAAGCTTTTACATTTTTACAAAAATCACTCCTTTTATAAAATTGACATTTCGCACGTATATGCCCGACTTTACCACAACGAAAGCAGATGATATTTGATTTTCTATTGTTATTATTATTATTATTATTCCTGTTGTTGTTGTTGTTTTTAGGCCCCTTATTTTTAATATCATAATTCCTGGTCTGGTAGGTTGGAGGGATTACTTTTCTGAATTTTTTAAATGACGTCCTTAGTTGCATTACGTTTTTTCCTTGATTTGTTGGGTTGCACATTTTTCAGTTTCTTCATAACTACGTAATGCGACTTTAAAGTTAGACTTTTATCTTTTTGAGTTATGACTGTCGTGAATGGTTTAAATGTCCATGGTAATCCCTTTAAAACCATGGCTATTAACAGCCCATCTGAAATAGCCTCCCTTGATATTTTTAAGACATTTGTGACATTCTCAGCCCGTATAAATATAATCTGTTACGGATTCATTCTCCCGTCTCCTTAACGCAGTTAGTTCAGTATATAAAGCAATAATTTTAGGCTTACCTTTTGGTAAGTAGTGTTCCCGCAATATCTGTAGCGCTCGGCGTCCATTGTCCTTGGCTTCTCGCATTATTAAAGACAAACTTCTGTCATCCAGACATTGTAATTCAGCGAACACAGTCGCATTTCTTTCCATAAAATCATCATCTTCCTTCTGGTTATCTTGGCAAAGGATGATGTCATGAAGTTTTTGTATTTTAAGGTAGCCTAAGAATTTCGTTTCCCACAATTCATAATTGGATTCATTTCCGTCAAAATACAGTCGTAATCTGCGCTTATTACCACTGTAAAACATGTTTAATGTAGTTTGAATGTAGAAATCCGACGTAGTAATTAATTTGTTCAATGAAACAGCACCAATGTCTAGAAGCAGCTATTCAAGAATTCTTAAGGTCTTCCATATCAGAGGTTGGCAGTGGATATTCGGAGAGAGTAGGAAAGCGTAGTTCTGTAGGTCTTTTCATCTGACAGCTTAGCAGTGGATATTCCGACAAGAAAAAAACAAAATGGCCGCCTTTATACACATCAGATCGAATATTTCAAGTCTTCTGATTGGTTAACCTTTTCTTGGTAAACTATAAAATGAGTCAGCTCATTTTGGTTTGCTCACTAGTATACTTATGTACACAAAATAACTTAACAGTCTATTAAAATGGCATGATATGTTGGAGTAAAGTTGGAAACACGGACAATTTTATTTTGAAACACTATAACTTGAGAACAGTAATTTTTTTCCATTTGAACATGAGCAATTGAAAATTAGGGAGTTGTGTCACTTTAATTGTTTTCAGTTGAAGCCAAGATGGCGGAATCCGAAAACAATTACAGTAATGAAAATTTGGGAATCCAAAATTTCAGGATTGCGGGTCCGGATCCGGTCCAGAATGTTTTTAATTTACTCACAGAATCGGCCTGATTCCAAAATGGTATGTTATGTTGGGCTACGGTCTCTAGGAGTAGAGTTGAAAAAATGTGACACACTGACATTCGCATTTATTATATAGATAAAATATCAATCTGTTTTCAATGCATTTTTCATAAATTAATTTCTTAAAAGGGTTCTTCCTCATTTTATTTCTTCTTCAGCAGCAGTAGAAGCTTTTTTTCTCATCCCAGATCACAGCCCTTCTCGCCCGATTGTGTCCGGAATTTTCCATCTCAAAAGTCAGGAGTCGAATTTATTGATCCACTGAAACATTTTACGCTTCTCTATCGTAGATTCAATAATGAATCCAAGGTATGAACTTTTCCTCTTTCAGGGGGTTTTATTAAACACACCTCAATGTGTATCTTGTCTATGAACCTTTCCCCCTTTCCAGGGGTTTTATTAAACACACCTCAACGTGTGTCATGTGAAACTTTTCCATTTTCATGGATTTTATTAAACACACGTCAACGTGTGTCTTTGAACCTTTCCATTTTCAAGGCTCTATTTAAACACACCTATGTGTGTATGTAACATTCCCCTTTCAAAGTGTTTTTATTAAACACACCTAAATGTGTATATCTTAACACTTACCCTTCTTTTCAAAGGTCTTATTAAATTATTATATTCACTACACGATGTATAAAATACCCAAATAAATTATTATTTGTTGATAAACAAATTTTTATCTTCTTTTCCATTTTAAATTCACTTGTTTAAATCCGTGTTTCATAATTGCGTTTTACTTTGGATTAAGATTGATTTATTCCGGATAGCACACGGAATAATTAGTAATCGCTGCCACTATCTTATACGAGTTAGCCACAACAACCAAACACTTTCTGCTTCCCATAAATCAACTAGTCACATAACTTTGAATTGAATTTATTTTATCTTCTTTTTCTCTCTTTGAAAACTTCGAATATTATGTCTTTGGCAATTTTTCGGGTTTATACAAGCACTGGACGATATCTTTTAATCGTGGCTCACAGACCGTTGGCGTGTTCTCTTCTACAAGAAGTAAATATTGACACGAGGCTTTTTTAGTAGTATCCCTTTCTCCATCTCGTTCAACAGTAGGGAAACTTGTATTGTCACTCCTGGCCTAAACTTTCGTCTAAGTAGCCACACGAGAAAGAATATCGTCGCCCGTCATCCTTGTAGGTATTGTCGGAGTTAGCTCCTCCTTAATTCCCTAATTATTCACTAGGGGTCGCTCTCCCTACACTATAAATACTGAGCGACTTATTGCCTCGTTCCCTTTTTCACTTTGCATTTCAGCAGACACACTTAAAAATGTAATCTCTCGTAGAAATCCGCGTTTTGCCCACTTGTGGGAAAACACCATGAAACACACATACGCGTACGTACGAACATTCACCAAAATACAAACTATTTACGTCCACACACAAACACAAATGTTAATGTCCTTGTCACTTGTTGTTTAATACATATATTTGTTGACATATATATATCTGTCTTGTTTGTCTTCTTTTCATCTTCGGTTGGACTCAACTTGAGTCCGCTATTTTCTTATAGTTGGACATTCTAGCAAGAATAAACAGCACTTGTTTCTAATTCAACAACACTCAAATCCACACGGTCTTCTACAGTATCTCTTTGGATTTACTTCTGTATTTATTTTACTTTCTCTCTGTCCCTCTCTCTTTTCCTCGTTACTGACGTTTCCCTCCTTTTTATTTTGTTTTTTGAATTGAATTTATTTTAGTGTTGTGGACCCAGAATAGGTCCGAAAGAAAACTCGAACTCAGCAATTTAGTGAAAACATATTATTAAACAAAAGAACGAATACAAAAGTGTTGCACGTCCGACTGCCGGCAAAGTACAATAGTCAACTCGTCACTTGTAGACAGCTCTCCTGAGAGGCATAATCTCCCCGTATATATAGTAATAGAACGAGTGCATTTAGTCCATAAAGGTAGGTCTCATAACACCCCTCTCCCAAGCCTTTACCTCCGCAGGAGTCTCAATATCGTCTCCTTTTTGGATTGATGACAAGAGGGTCCGTGAACTTCCGCTTTCTTTTAGATCGTCGCGGTTCTGGAGCTGATTGGGGTATTTGAATGTCGAAGGTGTCGTAAATGGTATCCATAACTTCTTCTTCCTGGGGAATAGTATTTGCAGTCATCCAACGGTCGTTTCCTGATTTGATTCAGGTGTCTCTTATGAGAGAAACGAGGGCCTTGGATTATGTAGACCATATTTCCAATCCTCTTTTCTATCGTACCAGGTTCCCAGAAAGATGTGTTATTTTTAAGCATCTTGAAGAATACTTTTTCCCCCGGGCTGTATTTTTTCCTTGGTACAATAGAAGTCGGACCTTGTTTTGTTTGTTTGGGCAGCAATTTATCAAAAACGGATCTTACTTTACGCGCAAACATTATTTCTGCCGGAGATAGTGAAGCTGGCGCGTTAACATTTGGCGTGATCCTGAAAACTTGTAAAAACTGCTGCAGGGCCTTTTTCTTTGGGGTGCCGTAAGCTTTTTTCAGGGCTCTTTTTAGGGTGTCTACGAAGCGTTCTGCTTGACCATTCGACCTCGAGTGATATGGGGGGGATCGTAATGTGTTTTATCTGAAAAATCTCGCAGAACTCTTCGGTTTAAGTAAATTGAGTTCCGTTGTCACTGACCAAGCAATCTACTACCCCAAAACGAGCGAATAATTCATGAAAGTAGCTTATCGTTGCCTCCGTGGTGGGATTTTTACATCGGAACACTTCCGGCCATTTTGAATAACTATCTACTACAATTAGATAGTAGAATCCCTCTACTGGTCCCGCAAAGTCCACGTGGATCCTTGACCATGGTCGGTCCGTATTTGGCCACGGTTTATGTGTGATAGGTGGTGCTTTTACCACCGATGAACAGCCTTTGCATGTGTTGACGATATTTTCGATGTCCTGGTCCATTTTAGGCCAGTGCTGCGCAAGGGACTTTTCATCCAATTTTTCCCCGGATGCCCAATGTGAAAATCCTTCACGATTCTCTTCTGTAGGTTTTTTGGAATGACGACTCTCTCGCTATATAGGAGTACCTCGTCACATAAGTAAAAACTGTCTGATATGTGTTGGTCCTTCTCTGAAATTTTTGTTTTTGTTGCGCTAATGAATTCATCATTACAGGCTTCATGTTTTATTTCTTGTAGCGTCACAGGAAGTTCTCTTATAGTGCTACACAATAAAGATTTTATTTCTCCCTCCGTTCGTAGTTAAGCGATCACAGAATCTTCTAAGGGTTCCCTATGTCTTGGAACCAGTCTAGAAAGTCCGTCAGCGTGACAGCTTTTTCCCAAGGGAAGGTATTCCAACTTGAAGTTGTAATTTAGGAGAATTATCCCCCACCTCAGCAGTCTGTTTGCCGTAATCCTTTTTTTTACCCGAAAATACTGAGATGGGGTTTATGGTTCGTTTGTAATGTGAAAAATCTTTCGTGTATGTAACGGTGAAATTTCGTGATTGCAAAAATGATTGGTAATACTTCTTTTTCTATTTGGGAATAATTTTTTCCGCTGGGAGCAGGGTCCTTGATGCATGAGCGATGGGATTTTGCGTTCCATCTGGAATTTTATGAAGGATGCACTCTCCTATTCCATACGAGCTTGCGTCGCTAGCAACTATGATCTCGAGGTTCGGGTCGTAGTGCGTAAGGAATAAATCCGATGTTAGGACTTTGATAGTTTTCTCGAATGCCTCCTGGCATTTGGGTGTCCATTCCCAAACCTATTCTTTTCTTAAAAACTCGTTCAGCGGGGCACGGTTATGTATGTTTGGGATAAACGCTTGGTAGTAGTTCGCTAACCCCAAAAAGCTCTGTAGCGCTGTGACGTTTTCAGTAGCAAGCATGTCCTTAATTGCAATGGCCCTTTCTGGGTCCGGTCTCCTACCGTCTTTGTCTATGATGTGACCCAAATATTTGATTTCTTTCACAAAGAAGTCACATTTGCCTTCCTTTATTTTGAAGCCATAGCCTTGTATTCGTGAAAATACTCTGTGGATGTGTTCCCGGTGTTGTTCCAAGCTTTTACTGTTTATCAAGATGTCTTCTAGGTAAGGCATTGAAAAGTCAAGTCCACCCAGCATGGTGTCCATAACCTGCTGAAAAATGGCTGGTGCGACTTTGACTCCAAATGCAAGTCTTTCAAATTTGTATACGCCTCTATGTGTATTTATACATAGTAATTTTGAGCTTTCTTCCTCAACGGGTATCTGGAGATAAGCTTCGCTGAGATCGATTTTTGAAAAGAAATTGCCTCCATTAAGTTTTGTAAAAACTTCCTCCGGGCCGGGAAGTGCATAGTGATAATCTTTTAGTGCTTTTAGTCCAGTAGAAAAATTTGTTCACACGCGGATTTCCTTTGACTTCCTCTTCACATACACTACTGGTGCTGCCCACTGGCTATATTCCACTTTAGATAAAATGCCAGTCTCTACAAGTGAGTCTAATTCCTTGTCTATACCCTCTAATGAGGCGAAAGGCACATTCCTTTTTTCTTAAATATTGGTTGAGTGTTCTCTTTTAGCTCAAATTTTGCTGACATCTTTTTGCATCTACCAAGGCCAGCCGAAAAGACCTCGGGGAAGGTTTCTTTTAATTCATTTTTTAGTTTATCTGACTTGGTCTTCAAATTTTCTATTTTCTGACAAAAAGTATTAATTGGCAAATCCCACAGATTGAACTGTTGCATCCAATCTGTGCCAAATAGATTGTCTGTTTTTTAACACGAACATTTTCAATTTTTTAGTTGTTCCGTTCAAAGTAACGTTCGCGATAATTTCACCCTCAAACTTAATTTTTTACCGGTCACCGACCTAGCTATTTTGCCGGTTTTTAGCATGGTTGGTTTATTTAACCTTTTCCAAGTATGTAGGTTGATTATTGATAAATCAGACCTGGAGTTTAATTGTAACCTGACTTTTTTATTCAGTATTTCTACCTGCACATACTTTCTTATATTTTTGACGTCCAGTTCGTCTGTTTTTGTGGTTCTTATTTCCTCCTTTATTTGCTCTGCAATGTGAACTCTTGTGCCCAACTTTATTACAAGTTAGACAGGTTTTAAACCGATATTGGCAATCTTTAAACCAATGAAGTGCTCCACAATGGTAACATGGACTAGGCGGTAAATTTTTCTGTTTTTCATTGAGTTGACTTTTTTTCTTGGGAGAGTGAAAATAATCTTTTTTGGTTTGACTTGTTTTTGAAGGGGAGGAAAAATGTGGTTTTCGATGTATTTTTCTTGTGTGCAACGCCTGACTCTTCAATGTCTCTAGAATCATTTTTTACACATATATATTTTTGACAGTCCTCGGCTATATTTTGTAAGGTTAAATTTGGTTCTCCCTCTAACCTGGTTAGGACTCTACGTCTAATTTCTGCATCTTTCGTTGATACAAGTCCTTGTACGAATATTAGGCATTTTAAATTGTCTGCGGTAAGTTCGGCCAATTTAAAATCGTCACAATGTTTGTGTATCGATTGTCGAAAATCTACTGTTCCCGCCAAGCTCGCTGGAGCCTACTTTGACTTCCCAAAACAAATAAAAGGACAAATTTCAGTCCAATTCACCAGTCAGTAACTCAGCTTCAGAGAGATGCCACACGAATCCACGCGTGTCACTATTTTGACTTAAGAAACTTTTCGCGCGTCAACTGCTGACTCAACCACCAACATCATTCTCTCTCTAAATCCATTACAACTTTCTTAAAAAGTGTTCATTTACACTACTAAATAGAAATTGTAATTTCAACAAAAGACAAACAAAAAACAGTCCAAGGTAAACAACTCTGGAAGAATAAGAAAACAAATCCTACTTTAATCTCGCATATTTACTACCTAAATTACCTTTTTGATAAATTTTCCTTTCTTATTCTATGAAAAGATTTTATCGCTTTTTCCAACGAAGGTGTCTTCTCGTCAACGTTACCAGAGAAAGAAAGAAAACAGGAAAGGAAAACAACAAACAAAGGAGGTGAAAGAAGAAAGGCCTATATAGACAATTCAACTTTATTAGAGAGAAACAAAAAGTATAAAAAAAGATGAGAAAAAAAAAGGGAAGTTCACAACTGCACTGCTAAAAAAGTCCTCTTAGCTCATAAGAATTCAATCTTATGTGGGTAACAAAGAAAGAGTTAGAGAGAAAATAGAGAAAGAAAGAAGAGTCAAGATTCCACTTACGATATTGTGTCACAAAGTCGTTTTAAAACTCTTTCTCGACCCGTTTCTTTTTTGTCGAGTAAAGGGGAAAAGAAAGGGAAAGGGTTAACTCCCTTACATTCGAATATTGTAGATAACAGTCCTTTGGCTAGGGACAAAAAAGGTCTATTTCCCTTCTTTTGGTAGTTCGAGTAGCTCGTCACAAAACACTTCAAAATAGCTGCCTCCTTCCCACGTGTAGCAATATTCAGAGGTTAGATGAACCAAATGTCCTTTTTCTTTAGCCGCAGATAAATTCTACCTGGTTGGTTTATTCTACCGCGCCAAGGTATTTACCAATCCTTTCAATTATTGAGTGTCCTCAAAGTTCCATTTATTCAATACTTAGGATAAATAAACAGTCCTGGGAGAAAGCTGCGCTACATCTCAGTCTTCACACGGAGACTATAACTAAACACGCCTAGCTTTTTAGGCGATTTTTTTCTCTCCTCGCAACTTGAATACTTGCGACTAATTCTGTCTTTGTCTTAGTCGACTTGCTGGACAACTTTAACGTCTTATTTCGACAGAGGAGAAGATAGCTCGTCCTTTCACTGTCGTCGCGAATCTCCCACTAACTTTCCACTTTGAATTTCTTCTGGCCAGGCGGGAACTGTCATCAGGACCAATCAGGAGATAATATTCGAACACGTTTCATATTCATTGAAAGGGAGAGAAACAACATATAGAGAGAAGGAGAGAGAGAGAAAGAAAGGGAGAAGAAAGAGACAGGAATATAACGAAGTGTGCCAAAATAAAATTTCAACATCTATTTGAAAATTTCTTCAACAATTGAACATTGCTGAACTGTAATTCATTAATATATTTAATTCACACTTCGTCAACTTTCATATAACCAAAACAAAAGCTTTTTCCAATTGTATTAATTGTATATAAATGTTCGATATTTTCTAATTGAATTCACGACTACCGTTGTTTCTTGTTCAATTTTGCCTTGAGATTTATTCAACTTGTATGTCTATGCTTTATATTGTTGTGATTAATATGAAGAACATGCTTTCAAACTCATCATCTTAAAACAAAAAACCTTCTGATCACACACTCACTTCATAGCAATCCCAACAAAATGCTTACAAAAAAAACTGTGTTTGTGCGAGGGTATAGTCGTAAGGTTGAGCACATGATCATATCCCTTCATATGTCTCGGTAGGTATTCATTAATGTGTAGCATGTCTTGTGCAGAGTAGCCCTGGCGGAGTCTATCCCTCGCCAGGTCAGACTACAGTCGATGTTCTCCGACATGAAGGCTCGCCTTGAACACGGACATGTGGCCGTTGATTTCAGTCTAACAATATATTTTTATGCGCATTCAAAGTAACACAGACAGTGTGTCGGACAGAAAATCACCTCTTGAAATGTTTAAGTTTGACATATAATTCTTATCGTAACGACATGCTACTCTGTTGTTTGTGTTTCAGTAAATAGACTCTTTCAAGTTTCAATATAACCTTGTTCTTGTCATCCTTTCCTTAGTCACTGTTACTTCAACTTTCTTTGATGTTTGCGTGGTTCGTATCGACAAACGTACTCCACAATTTTTTCATGTGATGTTTAGTTTTTTGTTCACAAAAACAAAGTGAAAGAAAAATGTTTTCTATTTTAAAAAGATAAGGCAATGTGGAGTAATTGATAGCGGCTCGGATTGAGGAATCGGGGAGCCTAAGTTGCATCCATTACATTCCAGCACATACGTGCTGGAATGTAATGGATGCCTACCGAGACATATAGAGGGAGATGATCAGGTGCTCAACCTCACGACTACACCCTCGCACAAATACAGTTTTTTTGTTTTTTGTTTTTTGTAAGCATTTTACCCCAAGCAAGAATGTGCAAATAAGGGAAAAACTGGGTATGAGGGGTGAGGAAAGGATAAAAAGAAGAACGGAGAAGGCAACAGAAGATGTCGATTACATTTAAATTTTTGAAAATTATAGTTATCCGGGAAGCAAATAAGAGGAAGGGAGTTCCATTGTCGGGAAGTGCGACAGTAAAAGGGTGGGACCGTGTTGCTCTCTTGGGAAAGGTATGAATCATCTTCTTCTCCCCCACCCAGCTATGGGTAAATAGCAGGACATACCTTGAATATGAATGGCAACTGGTCTACCGCAGAAAGAAATAGCAACCTACTGCGGGGAAAAATCTGTCTCGTCAGTTATGTATCAAAAGATACTTGATCGCCTAAGCGTGTATCACGCATATGGCACATACAACTGACTGAATGTTACTTTAAATTAAAAAAGATAATTTATATGAATTAAAGTAATAGTTCTCTTTTCATTGTTAAAAAAATATGGGCTTTTTCACTTTTATAAAAGTTGCTTAAAACAGGAAAATTATTTTCGTATATTCTATATTTTTTCATATGTTATTGCAATTTCTTTAATGTTTAATTATGTGGAAATATTTACAAGGAGACACGAAACCTAAAGACACCGGTCGCGGGAATAAAAAACGGTTTCAAAGATGTCGGTTCCTGTTTTTTGTTGATGCTTTTTTTTTCTTTGTTTTTTTGGCTGCTCTCGTCTTCTTGTTATCTTTTAACAGCAAGTAAGTAAAAATACTTTTACATTTTAAGATTATATGTATATAATTTTTAAATTATAACTCTCATGTCTCAGTGGATGCTTTCATTTAGTTTCTTTCACCATGACATAACTGATGATGATAAAAACCACTTCACACGCAGAACTGAAAAGAAAAAATAGCACTATTAACTTGACAAATAAAGCAAAATTTTGTTAATTTATTTAAAAATGATTAAATAAAGTATTTCGCATTGTTTCTTATTTTTAACGTATATGTTGTACGAAAATAAAATATTTAGATCTTGACTGACTTGAATTTTGTTGAAGTCGAGCCAACAGATGAATTTTAAATTAAAATTTTTAATCGAAAATTTTTCACGGGTGAACTTTATTAATTTGTGTGTGGTCCGTGTTAGTGTGTAGTCATAAAAAATCGTTTCCAGAATAAAAAATGAAGTAACTTCCTTTCAAATAAATTTCAGTCTGAAAGAAGAGACAATCATCGCCTCCGTTCCGAAGAGACATGGCATTTAAAAATAAATAAAAATAAAAGTTGAAAAATATTGAATGTTACTTTCACTGTTTACAAATTCCGCTTGTACATTTGAAAGCTAATGAACGATTTTCTCCGTTTTATTCAATATTTAATTTAAAATTATAATAAGTTTTTTTTAATGATAAACTAAACATTGACATGAACTACAACACAAGCAGTTGAGTATGATTAGTTTAAAAAACAATCACTTCTCTTTATACAAGAAATTTAGATTTTAATGTTCTTCTTAAGGAATTAAATAATACTTTTTCTTTTTAGTTTTTAGCCAATTGAAACATTAATAATTTACAATTTGCTTAAATACAAAATCTAAAGTTTTATTTTATTTATTTTCAAATGTGTCGTAACAAATGGTGCGATGCTAGGTGCAAAATGACAAAATTATAATTTGTCGTTTATGAGCGCCGTAAATATAAGAACCAGTTAAAATTACTTTTCAATACGTTAGTACAGAAGCTTTTACAATGATTAGAGAGCCTCAGACTTATTTTATTTCTACCATTTAAAAATTTTGTAGAATATCTACTCAAACTCAGTTGTTTTTTTAAAATTTGAAGTCATAGGTACCGCCAATGGACGCTACACACAGTTTTTAAAAATTTACCAAAAATCAGAATTATGTGATTTAAATTAAATTTTCAGTACTTATTCATTAATGAATGAATTACATTACAGTGTAACCCGGATATAAGAGAGTTGTCGGGACCGGATAAGGAGTCTCTTATATCCGGGTTTGGTCAACAGACTCTAATTTGGGACCAGATAAAATATCTTATATCCGGGTTTCTCTTATATCCGGGTTACACTGTATATGATTATTTCATTTTTTTAAAAATTATCAAAATATTTTGTGGGGGGGAAGAGGGATAAGTTACCTCGCCCCCATTATAACACTACCTACAGGCTGGATTTTTTTTAGAAGGCCTTAAAAGATCATGGATTTGAACTATGTATTTATTAAATCATACTGTATTTGGAATTTATTAATATCATGAGAAGGGATCAACACATTCGTTTCTGAATTGTAAATTAATGAGATATGTATATTTTATGCTTCAAGAAAATATATATGATGTAGATATCTACATTTTATGATTAAACTAAATGTTTCTAATTTAACTAACTTGATGGAGACAATGTAATGCCCCAATTAAGCATTATACTTATATTGTAAATTGAAATATATCATTAAAAGCTTGAAAAGTTTTAGAATTTCCAAAAACTAATAAAAACATATTCCAGAGTTTCATTACTATAGGCAGAAATAACCCTTTTTGAGTTGTGATAAATAATGATTTGGTAAATTAAGATTAGAGGAAATTCATCATATTCTAGAATCATATATTGCAAGGTTGATTAGATTAAACTAGTGTTACTTTCATTTATTTTATTTTTTCATTAGTAAACTTAAAAATTTGAAGGTCTGTTTGAATCTGTTCATTTGACAGAATCCTTATGGATTTTTCTATCAGACAACTTTTCAGCTTGATATGCAAGTATAAAAGAAATCAAAATATTTCTATTATTCAGTCAATAAATGTAAAAGTAATAAAAAACTCTTTTGTTACTTCTGAATTACATAAACATATTACATAGCTCATAAATACTTTTACTTTGTTTTTCTCTTAGATTTTCATAAATGTATGTACATCAATTAAGTAGTTTCTTTGATTTCTCTAAGAAGCAAGAACGCCATTATTTAAGAAATTATGTTTCTAAGTTTAATACTCTATAACAGTGTTCAGTATGGATACCAGGATTATAATTGGATAACTTTTATCTCAATAAATAAGTTAACCAGAGTAACATTTTTTATTCTGCTGTTGGATGGCCAAAACTAATTGCTTATGTGCTTTTTGCAAACTTTGAAGAAATTAAAATTTTATTACGAGAATTTTGTGCAGACCTGAATAAATGGTACAGTATCTAGTGGCTATAGCAGATGAGTACAAACTTTTCAACCAAGTTCCAAATGACTTTGTCTGTGACCAAAAAAAATCCCATGAAATCTAACTTTATCCTGATGAGATATTATCCCCTTTCTCTTAAGTAATTCTGAATCCTGCCTTCAAATGGCCTAATTGGGAACAATACTTATTCAACACCTGAAGGAGTTCATAACAGAAGACTCCTTTTTGGGATGAGGACTAGAGAGATTGTAGTGGTTCATTTTGTTTGCTCTACAGTTATATATAATATAAATTATCCACCTTTTAATGCCCTTTGAAAGTGAATGTGATTAAGTAGTAAATCATATGTGGAAGTACACTCCAGTAGTTTTTTTTTTTTTTTATATATATGAAAGCCACATATCAAACACTAATATAACCAAGCTGTGAGAATGTACATTGCTTGATTTGAACATTTTTAGTATATTTACTGTTTTTTATGTTATCTAATAGTGATTATCTTCAATGCCAAACTCAATTAATCTATCCAACTGTGAAACATGATTCAGCAAGAAATATCCAGCACATATTTATAATATCTTCTTTATAAAAAACTGAAAACATTTTAACATTAAAAAATGCATTTCTCAACACTTTTGGGTTTCTATTTCCTCTCTCCAATACTGTATGCTTGGTTTTTATCCTGATTATCTTCAGGTTTCTAGTTATTAATACTGTCTCGGCTGCATTCAAAACAAACCTCTTCCTCCTTTGTCTATAGTGCATAGATAATTTCTTCAGCTATGTTTGTTTTTAGCAATTTAGCAGTATGAATGTTCTATATATATGGGATGTTCTTGTTGATTTCATTCCCCATTCTTATGAGACTGTCCTCAAGATAACAGTGGAAGAGAACACCATTTAGGCCATCTTCTGGTGATTTTATATTGCGCTCAAACTTTTCAGTTTCAACACCTCTAATTTTAATATCCAGACTTATAATACTAAGTAGTAACCCCACCATTCTGACTTCATATAGAAAGTTTTAGAGTATTTTGATGAGATCTTCACAAATTATCGTATTGAAGGCTAATGATATATCAAGTATAAAAGTATACATTGATGTTTTCATTCTGTACTTTTGCTGTGATCCATCTATGTCCCCAATCATCAAATCAAAATATGTTAATTATGAGATTCTTTTTAAAGAAATGTCTGATGATTTAACATCTATGACCATGCAAAAATCAAAAGTGATTTTTTTTTTAGTTTAAGCCAAACCTCCCCTATCTTGAAAAAAAATAAACTAACCAGTATAGAAAATACATGTATTGATGCTAGATAATGAAATTATTGCTATCTTTTAGCTTTTCCTTTCAATATTAATTTAAGATTTATTATCCTAAAGCTAAAAAAGCAAATTAATTTCTTTTGTTATTACATCATTAAAAATATTTGCAGGTGTTATTTCTGAATTTTTATTAGAATTTAAATTTTTCATTATCTGTCTATATTTCTGAGATGAGGTATTATGTACACTATTTACATTATTCGGATTATTGTCCTCAGCTTTGTCGCCATATTTATTACAACATTTTGGCTGTTGTACGCTCCGGCCTTCTTCAGGTGGTTGGAATATCAAACTGAACCCTTTATTTCGCTCACTGGGGTAGACTGTTCTAGTTCCACGTGCCATGTCTAATGGATATCAGTCATCATTTATCGCCTGCTTAATTCCCTCTCCAAGTTCTCCACTGCCATAACCAGGTATTGAACTCACGCTCTTTGGGTCCTGTCACATCATGAATCAGCACATATGCTAGGCCACAGAAATCTCCTGAGCCGGCCAAGCATAGAAATGAATACAATATGGGAACCAGTAATAAGGAGTGCCAGAGAAAAGCGATAATAACAACAGAAATTGCAATATGAGCTCTGGTAAAAACATGCAATGATAACAGCAAAAATTGCAATATGAGCACTATTAAAAATGGTTGCTGAAGATATTAGGTTTATAATACCCAGAAATTCATACACAGATGTCCTCAATGACACATGTCACAGTGGATAAAGGCATTAGTTAGATCCAGTGACAGGACCCAAAGAGTGTGAGTTCAATACCTGATTAAGGCAGTGGAGAACTTGGAGAGGGGAATTAACAGGAGATAACTGAGAACTGACATCCATTAGACATGGCACTTGGAACTAGAACAGTCTACCCCAGTGAGCGAAACAAAGGGTTCAGTTCAGCATTCCAACCACCTGAAGAAGACCGGAGCATACAACAGCCTAAACGTTGTAATCAATATGGCAACAAAGATCAGGATAATAGTCTGAATAATGTAAATAGTGTTAAATTTTTCATGTATTATAGTACAAATGTTAGCAACTTCACTTTTCATGGGAGTTGCTACAAGGGAAAAGGTCTCAAGTGAATTCTTTTTTGAGAGTTACAAAGATTTATGTTCTTTGTCCTCCTAAGATAACATTTTTGTCAAATGAAAGTATTGCATAGTCATCCATATTTATGCTGGATACTGCAACATCATTGGTTTGCTTCTGTTGAACTTTTTCTATAAAATTTAATAGATTTATTTCTGGTAAGTTTTTAAAACGTAATTTTTTTTTATCCTTCTTTAGTTGATTGCATGCATTTATAAGACCCTGCAATGGTATAATTGTCTGCACAGCAATCTCTTATAGTGAACAACATAATATCATACCAGAAAGCGAAACAAAACCACTTATGAAGTATACATTGCAATATGTTATTTTCTGAATCACTTCATAGATTTATAAAACTTATTTCCGGTTGACTATTGACCAGAGCATTTATTCTTTTTACCAAGAGCTTTATTATTATATCATTTAATGATCGGTTTCACTTACTTAACCTGCTGTCAAAGTAGACACTGGCTGTAGTTGCTTTAATATAAACTGCTGCTTAATAAGCATCTTGGTTATAAATTAAATAGATTTTTTTTATGGTGGGGAAACCCATGAAGTCACCCAATGGAAAAAGACTCCCATGTAGATTGTAGCATGTGTGCTGGTTTGTTGTTATTGTGCAAACCAGACAGGCACACAGAACACAATGTATTTAAATTTTCCAAACTGACTGATAATTGATGTCCTAAGTGCTTTTCACTGAAGGATGCATTTGAACACCAAAGTTGCAAGTTAAATGTTGATAATGAAAAGATTTAATACAATAGTATGATCTGTTAGTAGATGTTACTTTGATCAAGTTAAACTAACCAGAATACCACAGAGATGGCTTGAGTTAAGAAGAAAGCTGAACATGCACCACAGATTTGCCTTAAATAAGTAGTATGCAAGCCAGATAATAGGAATATATCAACACAGTGGATATCCCAGAATAAAACAGACCAATTATTTCATCAGAAAAGTTGCCCCACCGTCCCTTTACATTTAAGGCATCTGTTAGGTCAGGAGTTAAGACCTGTGCAGAATGTCAAACAATTGATCCAACACTAATCAATTGGAAGTGGATGGTACTTAGTACAGGCAAGGAGTGGACATCACCCACTATAGCTGCAGCAACAACCTGACTCTTATAGAAAGTGGCCTAAAATATTTTCCATGTGGCAACTATTCATCCACAAGGACTCTGCAAGTGTCATAATTAGCTGGAATCTGTCTTATGAAAGCAGTCCTCCTCACAAATTCCTTATGGACTGTAATACTGCATTCTACTGTAAGACCTTCAAAGCCTTCACAGAAAAATGGAGTATCTGCCTGCACTTACAATATATATATGCCCAGCAGGTATCATAACAGTGGTGGGATATCAATAAAGCATGAAAAGGATCGCTACCAGAAAGCATTGTACCATCCATAAGGTTGCATAATGGTACATTGTAACTCCTAAGAATCTTGAATCTAATTATACCTACCAATGAAATTTATTTTTATGAAGTTTGGTTGAAGGGTATGGATGCATCATCTCCACTGGAACCCGAGGTAGAACATTTAGACATTCAAGATATTTGGTTGAAAGATGCATGACCAAATTTAGAGTGGGAAGATTCAAGAGTCCTCACTGGAGACTACTGCACACTCCAGAACCCATTCACAAAACGGCAGTATGATATCTGTGATATTATGCATCTGCTGATAGGATAGCCTTCTCAAAAATGACTCCACGGTTTGGATCCCTGAAAATCAGAAAACCCAAAAAACATTTACCTCCAGCACTCTTAATGAAGGAACAAATAGTCCAGGAAAGGGGACACTGTTATGATACCCTGACCGAACACATTTATTCTACCCAGGAATCAAGGCAACAGAACTTGTCAGAAAACATAACTGGGCTGGGAGATCAGATACTGAAACAAACTTGTTTATATGTGAGAACTAAAAGATCCACTGGGAGAAGGGGATGTAACATAGGTTGCTCAGGGTTACATCTACCCACTGTATCTTCTACTAGCAAGGAGGAAATCTTTCTGAACATAAGCACTGGAGATGAGTGTAAAGGAGAGATCAACAGTATATTGTAACGAGATAGAAGAGCCCTTTTTGTGGAGATGTACTAGATGTAGCTTCATATACCAAAGGAATAAAAGACAATTGCTATTCTCTGAAAGATGCAATGTCCACTTTTGGAAATATGGATTATTTTTGCTAAGATGGGTGACTTGTGAAAAGGATAATTACTACTGGCAAAAACTTTAACCACTGATAAGAACTTGTAATATTGCAGAGGACTTTGACTACAGTTTTCTATTTGTTTGATTTTTATTAGACCGTATTAATTCCATTGATCTATAATAATATGCTTTATCATTGACAAAAATTGCATCCATGACATGAAACTATGAATACAAACAATAAAATGAAACATTTCAACTACAAAATCACCTATCACACATCAATTAATGAATACAAAAAGCCAAAACTACATAATATATTCTTCCTTTTTGATGGTTGCTGATTTGAATGCAATTAGTTTTAATTTTTTAAACTAGTCAGGTTTTATAATGGCCAACATAAAATTTGACTAACGATTGGATATTTATTCTTGATTGTAGTATTTCTTATATATTTATTACTCTAATTTTTTTCTCTTTTCCCCAATATTAAGTATTTTGAAGATAGCAAAAATATCAAACAATTTCAAATCTTTAACATGGAAATTGCCTCCCGGAGAGCAAAAAAAAAACCCTTTTTATGAACGACTACAGTCCCTTGGATTTGGGGACCATTCTTAAGTGCAAATTGTGAGAGTATATGTAAGCTTGATTATTTTCAAAAAGGTTTTATTTATCTGTGAAATTTAATTTCAAATTTTCATTTTTTTTTCTCTCCTAGTTGATTGAATTATGGATGTCAGACAACGCAAAACAATATCTGGTGGGAAAAATTCTAAATCATTCTCCAATGTCAAAGAACCAAAGAAGTCTGGCAATCATGGACAAAGCAAAAAGAAGCAGAAGACTGAGAAGCAGTCAGCATTCATTCCTTATTGGCTGATCAGGGTGTGGCAAGTGCTTGGAGTATTAGCTGCTGTAACTGCTGGCTATATTCATGCCAAATACATGTTCACTCTACATGATAACTACCTTTGGTTTTCACACATCACTGTAAGTACATTACTTACTTTTAAAGGTTTTTTTTTTTTAATTCACTTTTGTGGAATTGAAACATAAAAGTTTGTGTTGAATTATTTATTTTTTAGATCGAATGATGGGTTGTAATTTAATTTCTTTTAAGTTAAAACATGTATTTTTGTCAGTGGTGAGTTGCTTATTTGTAAAACCAGCAGTATACAGAAAATATACACACAAAGCTATTTTTATCATATTCCTCCTGATTTACTGGAATACAATCCACATGTTTATCATTGCCTTGAACTTTTATTCTCTGTGTTTTATGAATTCCTTATAACTAACATGGATGCTATCTTTTGCTCAGAATGCAATGTCAGGAAGAAGATTCTTTTAGACTATGTAGGACCAAACTATCCATTCTATTCTAAATCTGAATATTGTATAAACTAACTTAGTAAAAAAACTGCAAAGTACTGTATGTATGATGGCATATAATCCACCCCAACTCTATTTACATTTAATATTATAAGGTTTTAGAGTTAAACTAGATATAAGTGTTAGTAGTGTATAGCATCTGGCTAAGCATTAACCTATCAGATGCCTCAACTTTGCATTGCATAAGACTTACTATGTAGTTTTTCATTTTTTTTTTTTATATTTAATTCAAGAAAGTCGAGAAAAATGAAAAACATCAATACTGCAAATGTAGAAATGCAAAGCTCAAACTGTTTGCAAAAATAAAGCTTTAAACCCACAGACATAAATGTATTAATACTTACCAAGGACGTGTATATTTTGAATATCACATTTCAACTTCCAAAGAAGCTGAAATTTCTGTAAGGCAAATTTTATTGGTAGACAAATATTTATTCAAAATGAAAATTCAAGAGCAAAATTAATATTTTTACTAAAACATTTTGTGAAGTTACAAATAAAAATAAAATGCACATTCATTTGTTATTTTTGACCCCACTCACTTTAAAAGAATATTTATAAATAAGTCTTAAACACATAAAGATAGAAAAACAAAGCTAAAAATATTGTAGGTATTTTCTTTTCTTTTTAAAGCTACAATCAAAAGATTTTATTGTCTTCTCTGCAATATTTCATGCCATCTTCCGTGGAAAAAGATTTAATTCAGGTTGTTTCTTTTGTATGTAAATAGCTCTGAATATTTTGAGTTTTTTTCTTTACAGTAAGTGCTATATAGTATTTTATTATTATCTACTAATATTTGTCTTGTCTTTCAATAAGGGACAAGAGTTAACCTTGTGTGACCAATGTCAGTAATTTGATGCAATTCATATACATATTGACCATAACATCATAGTCAAAATACAACTATTAACATAAGACAACTATTAGAAGATACTACCAAACTACTATATAGTACTCACTGTAAAAAAACAACTCAAAATACTTGAAGATGTACAAAAAAACCTGCATTAAATTAAAAAAATCATTCACCATAGGTGACAGCATTTTGAAATGCATATCAAATAGATAATAAATTCATTTTTTGGTGGCCTCAGGCTCTATGGAAGCATCTTACATATTATGTCACTTATACAATGCACATGTATATCTAAATTTGAAATGTAGCATTTTTAAAAATACCAGTATGTAACTAACAAACTTTTGGCTATGATCCTGACATTTAACTCTTGATAATGATGATGTTCAAAAATACTCAGACAAAAACAGAACAACAATTGAACTTTTGGACAGTTTATCCATAATTTTGATCTGGTTGTGCAACAGCTTATTTGAAAATATTCAATAAAAAATTAAACTCAATTGATTTAGTAATGCTTATGCATTCTCCTGGGTGTATTCTTGAAAACAAGTACAATCTTCTCAGTTGTATCAACCAAAATGTGTTCAAAATAACAAAAATGAAGACATAATAATATTAAAATCTTAAGACATCAGAAAACAAGATGTATTCTCCTTTTGGTTAGAAATAGCTTTTCTACAAACATTTGGAGGGTCATATTTCTCATAGACTGGTTTTAAAATCAATAGATTGTAGCCAGATGTTCTGTTAGCCATTTATCATAATTCACAGGTTGACTTGACCAAATCCTTATTTTTTTAACTTTGAAAATGCCTATATAAGTCAGTATACTTATAGAAATTAACTAAAAATATGCACCATTCTAGAAAAATATAATTTCAAAATATACTGGCTGAATTAAATTCTTTTTTAAAGATGCTGGGTAACCAGTTAAAAACAGAAAATAATATTTATTAATTATGCAAGTAAATATAAAATTGTTGATTTATATTTTAAATTTGCATTTTCACCATTTGAATTTTTGTTCCAAATTTAAATAATTGGAGAAAAAAAAATCAATGAATATTTTTAAAAGCAAAATCAATGATTGGTATAAATAAAAAAAAAATATTGTTCGTTTTTTGTCTTGTTTTGTTTTGTTTTTTTTGTTTTTGTTTTTTTTGTTTTTTGTTTTTTTCATTATTCTACAAATAAAATTTTCAGGACTTTCTTTTGCAGATGCCCCTGGGTATAACTAACAATTAAATCTTGTGATAAAAAAATGGTTTTATGAATACCAGCTGCCACAGATTTTGGCCCACATTTTTACTAAGTGAAAATATTAATTATAAAAATTGTTGATTCTACTGTAACACTATACAATTTTGATTATTATAATCAAAATTCTAAAGTTCATTGCAAGAATATTTTATATCTGCTAATATTTGTTGTTTTTAGCATCATAATTATGCTTGTTCCTCTGTTAGTAAGTTAATATGTTCATGTTAACTTACCCAATAATAGCTTGCCTGTCTCCTGTCTACAAATGATACAGCAGCAGTGGACAGTAAATGCTAATACTTTTGTTTACTTCTGGCTAGCTTCACACTAGGACATGGCCATTGAAACTGTATATGTGTATTGCTAGAGATAAAAGTATAACATGTCTATTTTACACCCACCTATTACCTCAGATAAATAATAGACCATTCTGTTTTGATTGTGAGGAAAGATGGAAGTTAAAGATAAAGACATTGTTTGGTTTTAGTGAGAAAAAAGTATAGAGAGTAAGAAAGAAAGAGAAGATAAAGAAGGTTACAACGCTCTCTAACTTTAACAGCTGCTTCAGTGAAATGGATAACATTGTCAATTTTGAAACTTCATTTGTACCTTCTTACTTTTAAATTATGACCTGTATCTCTATTTATTGTAATCCCAAGAGTTGATCCTGGTCAACGATAACCAATAATGTAGCCCACACCCCCGCTTTGGTCTTAAAGTTCCTTCAGACCACTATGGTTACCATCTAGCTGACTCCTCACTCATTAATGCAGGACTCATTTGTTTGCTGGTATTGTGATGATGTGTGCAGTTACACTCGACTTGGCTGGTGTTTGTCTTTTCACGACCATTCACTCCTCTGCCACGTTGTGGTTTTTTTTTTATCTCCAAGGGTGAGAAGGTCGCTGATGAAGCAAACTGAAGTGAAGATGCGTTGACTGCTGGAAACTGCACAAAAAAGAATCCTTTGGAATAAAGAATTAACTCTGGTTAACAATGTAAGAACAATTTGGTTTATATATGATTTGTTGTATACAGCGGTTTTAACCCCTCCCATTTACTGTTATAATCAAAATACACTGGAATCCCCTTTGGAGTCTGAAGCTTGTGTTAGTAGTAACTTAAATTTCTAAGTTCTGGTCTTCAGGGCTGGCACAAGGTCTTGGTCAGGAGGCCTCGGCAAACAATGTGGATTACAGTAGCAGTAATGTGGGGACAATCCAAGTTGTCCAAACCTCCAGCTTATATGGAGTCATATGTCCAGCATGGATGGGGTTGACCAGGGTCTGGATTTGGGTGTCTTCCATCCTTAACATCAACCGTTTTCTAAAATTCCATATTCTCAAAATATATTTACTCAAGTGATTTCCCAAATTTGGAGTTGTCCATCCTCCTTTTGAGAGTGGTCAGCAGAATCAAGCCACCCCTTAACTCCAACTCTCTTCACATCTCATTTCACACCATTGCTCCATATAGGCAGTGCTAATCTATCTCTTCCTTCTCCCACTTTTCAGCATCCAACTTCAGCCCATCCCAAGGGCTGGTACACTGTCATTGTGACAAATCCACACTTTCAGTTGGTGTAGGTAAAAAAAACAAAAAAGATTTTCAGTCATTAATCTTTCTTTATCAGCTTGTCCCATGCTGTAATTTCTTGATTGACCAAATCACTCAAGAATTGTCATGGGTAGGAAAGAAAATTATTCCCAATCTCTTTAGTTTATCTTTCCTCTGTTAATGCATTTTTAAGATTAACATGACCACACAGCCTTTTTGTCCATGATCACTCTAAAAGAGTAATTAATTTTTCTTTATCACATGTATCCAAAGGAATCCAAATTAATGTTGAATATAAATTTTTCTTGACAAAAGTTACAAATTATAATGAATTAACTTGTCAGGCTGATTGTTACCTTTGTAAAGACACTTTTCTTCTGAGTGGCTGATTCAAATCAGATATTTTTCCTGGCTCTCTGTCCAGTGGAATCATAAATGTCATTTCAGTGACCACCCAGGTTTCTTTATTGGCAACATATTTTTCTATTTGGCATCTTCGAGGATACATTAATGCTCTTTTTCTCATTGGCAGTAAGTGGGAAAGGACTGGTAGTCTTGGTTTTGCTCAATCTTACTGCATTCCGTCTAGTTAAATTTGGGTCCAATTCCCCCTGGAATTATTTTGAAACATGATTTTTCAGCACATTTTGTTTTTAATTTTCTTAACTTTTCAATCCATTTTCCTGTGAATTTCAACAACCATCATCCGGTTAGTAGACTCTTTCCTCTTCCTTCTTTTCTTTTCTCTTTTGTTTGATCAAACCCCAGAGTTCCCAGTGTCACATTATGATTGTTGTTAAACTATTTTGTTAAGGTTGTTAAGCTCACATATTCAAACAATGCAATAGGAGACTTTCAATTGGTATTGTATAGTCCTGAAACTTGCAAGGAGCTTGTTCAATCATTAAGTTTCATCAGAAAATTCAAATAGGAAAACCATAAAATTTTCACAAGTACTGCTAATTAATATTAATTCATTTATTCTGTAGTTGAAATATTCATTAAATTATGAAATTCTAATGTTGTAATTTTGCTCTGTTTTTCTATTTTCTGTCTCTTTTTGTAGGTTTTGAGCATTAGAATTTTATTTAATTTTAAAATACTTCATTAAAATAAAACAAACTTAGTGTGTGTACAGGCTAAGTATAAATCCTGGGAAATCCTGATATCATATTGTCAGTGAAAACCAACAATGTTTTTCTTTCTGGTGAAAGACTTTTCCTTTCTCTGTACATTTTTTTAAATTGTTATTGAACTGAATTAGACCTATGCAAAAGAAAAATGTTATTTTCTTTTCCTTTATTTATGTTTTCTGAAACATCAGACCAAAACTGCCTTGTTTGAAATACTGCTGGAGAAGATGAGAACTAAAAACCTAGGAGTAGCTTTCCCAATTGTTCAATCACAGTATGTTAAGGAGGGTAGCTAATTAGTCAATTTTTCTGAGCCAAGGTCCATCATGTTATTCATGGTGATTGATAGAAAAATTAACAAAATTGTCAATTTATATAAAGGCCACATGTTAAAAACACTAGCTAGATCGTCTATAAGTTCTAACAAATAGTCAAAGGGATCAGTTTTCCTATGTGGATCATATTACTGCCCTTGAGGAAAAGATCTTCACACAAAATATTCTTAAAATGCAATATATGAGCCAGTTGTAGCAGGATGAGTAGATGCCATGCTATGAGTCCATGAGAACTCTGCAACATTTGTCAGATTTAATTGTAACAATGCTTTAATTTCATGATAGAAAACTAGAAAAAATTGAGCAACTTAGAGAAAAATGGAAGATTTGGTAACACTAATAAGATGACTAAATGGATGGTATTGCCAAGATTCAACTCTGATTTAACTAGAATTTAATGTATATAAATAATAAAACATAACTAGTTAACCCCTGCCTTTCCCCTCAACAACAATCCAACCCGGAGTGACAGAAATGGAAATCCCAAAGTTTGTGAATTATCAGGTGACTCTCAAATTTAACTAAAGTTTCAAATTGTATTCTTGAAATTCTTGAATCCCTTTTCTTCCAAGTGGAGTTAAAATATTATCAAGTCAATCTCTCCTAAGAAATAAATTTGATTGGGAACTGATATAAAATCAGATATATCTAACAGATAGGCCTTTTTACAAATCTGAGTCAAGAAAACTTTGATTAACAAATTTTCAGACCAGATTATTTCTTTCTCTTCTTCCACCTAGCAACAAAAAGTCACATGGAACACCCAGTTCACAAGGTGAAGAAAAGACTCTATGGAATCCATCTTGCTAATTCCTCTGACCAGCAATTTTCATCATGAAGAGAGTAGATATGGATTTGTGCCAACTACACTCTGCGTGAACCCCCCTCCCACCCCATTCTCCAGATCTTTGAGGTATTGAGTGAAGTGGGAAGGGGAAAAAAAGAATGTCAACTGAATGGAATTAAAAAAAAAAAAAAAAAAATGGGTGAAAGAGTGTGAAGAAAAGTTGGTTATTACAGAATACAATGAAATTCCTGCAAGGGTTCAATTGTCTTCTAAGTATGATGTGCATTAAAATCCTTTCACATGTCCAGCAGCTTGTCAAGATAGAAAGGCAGTAGACAGATACTAGAGACTAATATCATGAATGGCCAACATGCAGAGTTCCTTCAGGAAAGAAAGTAACAATAGTAACTAATGATATCCAAAAATGCAAACAAATTTGTCAGTTTTGTTTATGTCTGTCCTGGAAACAAGAGAATACCAATATAACTGTTACCAATAGCAATCAACCACCAATTGAAATAGTCTACAGGCATGTATGATTTGCATATTGGTACTATTAGTATTGTCCACACCGACATATTGATACAGTGTGTCTAACCAGAGTATTGACTTATGAGGTACCTTACTACATGTTGGGAGGGCATCTTTATGCAATGCAATTTAGTAAAATATTAATGGTCTCCTTTGACTGCATGATGGGGAAGTGGACTTTTTACTTCATGGTCATTAGAAAATACTTTGTGCCTATTTTTGGACATGGATGACTGGATTTTGTCAGTAATTATTATCGACGGAAAACCAGCCCATTGGCACTGAAAAAAACTAGTAATCTCTCTGCAATTTATCAAGGGATGGTCTCTGAGAAACCTGGTGTTCCCACATAAAATCCCCTTCAACCAAACTCATTATTTTTTATTATCTACACCCCTGCAGATAACAGAAAATAAGATGAGAATTACAAGCCCTGTTTTGTTGCATATAAACTAACCTGTCTCTACCTCCCCCCCACACACACACCTTGAAGAATGAGTCAAAGATGCATCCATCCTTTCCTTATAAATAGCAAGTCATTTTGTTGTGAACCCATTCATCAAAATTCTAACTTGGTTATGCAAGAAAAAAGGTCCAGTTATTGGGCTTTGAATCATAAGCTAGGGGAAAGAAAAACTCCCTTTTTTATAGGGCTGAAAAGACCTTGATGATCTCCTGAGGATGTTGAGGATTTTATAACTCTTAATAATGCTAAAGAAAGGTTTCATGGCACCCGATATGCTAGAGCTGTCTCACAGTACCAGTTGTAAAAAAACACCTTGCCAAAATGCAAGCAAGCTGCAAGGTCAGTTTTGAGTTTCTTCTTTGTGTTATAGCAACTGCCTAACCCCACTCCAACTTATGACGTGGCATCCAAGGCTTTTTGTGAATTATATTGTAATTACACAGAATTTTTCATCCTCATAGTTTTAAGTAGATTCAGCTGACTAGCAATAGAAGCTATAAACAAGATTCACCAAATAGAATTTGTCAGTATGCCAATGAAAACACTAGAGGTTTATCCCTTGTTTCCTGTTTAGGATTGGGTTCCCTGTTCTTTCTAAAGTATTTTCATTCTCTATTACTACCAGTAGCCCCTTGCAATTTAGTGGCATTATCACCTTGCTTGGGGTGAATTGTTTTTTTTAAAAATCTATGCTGGGTTCTTGGTGCATAGAAAGAGGTCTTTAAGTATTCCTAATATCAGCACTAGTAGTCTCTATGGATCTCATTGGTTATGTGTGCATTTAACTGGTGTGGATTTTAATAGCAACATAAGATATGGCTGAGAACTGACTCTGAAAGTATTTGCTCTTCTGCTTTCTTTATCAGTAGGTATCCGAAACTGCCCTAGTTTAGTGTAAAAAAAATATGAATTTGCCTTCTATTTCAACTGCTGATATCTTGTTTATTTTCAAGGCTATGTTGATAAAATTAGTATTTAAATAAAATTTAATCTTTTCACTTTATAAATATACAATTCTTTCCTGTATGATGATTAGGTTCTATTCTGCTTCTCTTTAAATTATGTCACTATTTCAATGACAAACACACTTTTACAACATTTTCAGAGTTGACAATCACATAGTGGTGTTTTTAAAACTTGTTGCACTCTAAAATGTCTCCTTACATGCATCAAAATTGTTCCATCTTAAAGGAAAAGGACACTCGTCATTTAAGTAGACTGAACATAAGGCTTGAAGTTGTCTTTCACAAAAATTCCTACATTGAAAAATTCAACTCTTAAAAGAATGAAAATTACAACTTGTTCAGCAAAAAAGTCTTTAATAATAAGCTGGTTTCATATCTCAGCACCAATACAACTGTAAGCAAACACTCAAATCAAAAAGAGTGCACACTGCATTTATTTCATGTAAATCAGTTGGATCTGATGCATTGAAATTTGTAATACTGACAGAGTTAATGGACATCAGCAACTGGACCCTATTTTAAATCGGACTTGTTTCATTTGATATTACAGTTTAAATCTTTTTCTTATATTTTCTTTAATGATTCATTTTAAAACTATAAATTACTTATCCATTACAATTTGTCTAAACCATCATGCTCAAATCACTTTTGCCTCATCTGTTGTTTGTTTTTTTTTTTAACATTAAATTGAATTCATATAAAATTAAAATGTATAAAAACTGAATATATTCTTAGTTCTTTAAATTTCAACACTCACATTTGTTCATAAAAATAAATTTAGCTTCATCTCTTCATTAACTGTTGAAATGAAACTTATATAACCAGTCAAAAGTGCCCTTCTGTTTCATGTCTGAACTATTTTGTTTTTAATAATGCAATTTTTCATAATGTTTAGGCTGATCCACTCTGATAATTATTGATTCCATTCGTATTATATTTCTTTTACATCAAGACTATCAAATAATATTACATTTATAATGATTATAACTAATCTGAAGCTTACATCTTCAGTTATACACTGTTGAAATTGGCTTCTGGTCCAATACCACACAAGACATAAAACTGATGAACTTTGAATGGTCATAACTTGGTTACTATTTGTGCTACAAAGATAAATTTGGTACCATTTATTTATGTTTTGTCAAGTTCTCTATGCCTATATCAAATGTTTTTAGATATATTAAAAATAAAATTTTAGTTTGGTATTATCAGTTAATTATTGATAGATTTCAATAATTCAGCAATCTATCACAGTTATTAACAAAATCTTTCTGCATAAATATCATTTTGGCCCTTTTATGGGTTCTCTCAAACCATATGGCCTTATCAAATTACTACTTCAGTTAGTTTCCAGACTTGAGAGATATGGTAAGGCACAATGCCATTCTACAAGGTTTGTATTTTATGTTCAACAAAAGAGAGGACAGATTATATTGTTTTCTATTCATTTTTAAATATGCAAATGTATATTTTGGCTTTTTGATACCTAAGCAGTCTGACCAAAATTTGGGCTTATTGTATCTTGCTTGTACATTGTCTTTTTTCTCTTTCTTTTAAAAAGAAAAAATTCAAATAATATTAATTCCCTGCTCAATTTTTGTTTTGATAGAGGATATTTGAACTTAGTATAACTTAAAACTTAATAGATAATATCATACTGTCAGTTCCATAACCCTACATATTGCATATATTTGGAGCCAATTGCCACAATTTTATTTATTATTTATTTACTTTTTCTAGTTCCTTCTAAAGTCTACTTCAACTCTATACTTTTAACGTTTCCACTTGAATTTACTAATTATTTTTTCCCCTTACCAATAGGTTCACCTATCGACCAGTTCACACTCCTTCCTGGTTTAAATCTATACTTCTAACAGCTCCACCTGAACACTGAAATTTTATTCACTAATTACTTATTTTATTTTTTCTCTACTCCTAATAGGAGTAGATAAGATCACCTCTCTTCTGGCTCATACTCCTCCCTGGTTTTTTGAAAAGGAGGAGAGCTTTATCTCTTGTTTACTGTTTAGAATTGTGTTACTGGTTCCTTCTAAAGTCTACTTCGACTCTATACTTCTAAAATATCCACCTGAACTATGAAATTTTATTCACTAATTAAATTTTGACCTTTTCAAATCTAGAGTTAGCTGTTATTTTTCCTGCATAGCCCCAAGAACTTCACTTCACTTGGCCTTTCATATGCTAATACAACTCCACACAATAACTCTCTTTCTTGAATGAATCTTGGGCTTTGTATTGGGTGAACATTAGTAAAAAGAAAAAATATATATATATATATATATATATATATATACAAGACTACTGCATTCCATTTGCTCATAAATCCTAACATGTTATCCCTAGCATAACTTCACATACACAAATTCCTATTTTACGAAAGTGACCCAGGATTCAACCTTTTTAAATGTGTTTTATAAGTTTAACCTAACATTTTTCTGAATGGGTCTTAATACTAAATCCCTAATCAATAATATTTGTTCAGATTCTTTTATACTTAATTCCAACTCCCTCGTTCCAATGACTAGGTTGATAAACGAGGAGCTATACTAATATTTCACATTTTCAAGATATCAAGGTTATCTAACACCTTCAATAATGTGGCACCACTGCAGCCATTCCTATGGCTCTAATAACATAATAGATAAAAGGTTTAAAGGGAACAAAAACTCAATAACTTTGTTTTAATTTGCATAATCTTTACATTTGTTCAAAACAGGAAAATACAATGAGCAAAAGGAAGCTCCAACTTGATAACCTTAACAGACAATAATTGATAACTTTGCTTAATCCTTACATACGAATACAGTTCAAAGCATGAAAACAATAAGCAAAAATTATTTACAAAAATAAACTCTTTCATACTGTACTTTACTGTAATATTACTAACAATCTAGTCATCAAATTATTTGAAGCTTAGTAGTGAGGGGGTAGTTATCATACGGAAGGATGTAATATTTTCTAGTTTTAAGTGAACCCGCTTAATTACCTCCATAATTTTTAAAGTAAGAAAAACTTTCAGCAGTCTAATATTTTATTTTTTTTTTTTTTTTTAGATAAAATTTCATAAGAAAGGTACATAATACTATAATTTTATGTACATTTATGAAATTTTAAGTTATTTTTATTTTTTCTAAATTTAATGTCTGTCATTACAAAAAAAAATTTGCTATGTTATTTTAGTAGTTTCTCTGATGCAAAGAGAAACAAGGTTTTTTTTTGGGGGGGGGGGTTAATCAAAAGTTATAATGTTCTAAAAAGGATGAAAAATTTAATAAAATAATTTAAAACTATTTTGGTCTTTCCTTTTAATATTAATATAAACATTTAGACGATAAAATTTTGTTTTTGTCTAGTTTAAGGCCGTTTTTATCATGCTATGCTTATTTTTCAGTGTCCTCATAAAGATACTTACTGTATCATATTGTACATTACTGATGGCAGTTCATAGGGCATGTAAGTCCACGTGGTCATTAAACATGTATGTCAGTAAGTGAAGAGAGGCTGTATTTCAAATGTCAAATATTCATTTGAATTTTTTAGACACTTGAATTACATATAAATCTGGCCATTTCTTTGAGGATATGTTGTTTTGTAGGCTAAAAGATACAGACAATTTCATTTAATCTGCAGCAGTAATTTGAATTTTGTATTTGTAGGTAATTTAAAAAATTAAAAAATATTGAGTCATAAATCTTAAAAAGCTTTTACAAAAACCAACTCTGGTACTAAGAAGTACCAGTGTTGGTTTTGGTTTAAATGTATATATATAAAGAAAATTTAACTGAAATAATACAGAAGAAAACAGAAAATTCCCCAAGTTTTTGTCAAGAAATGTTGGAATACCATCCAATTAGCATAATTTATATTTATGATCATTATATAATCTTAATGATTTAGCCAAAACAAATCAGACATTGGAAGCCCATTTGAGTTTGTTTTTTTTTTAATAAGATAATTTTAGAGTTCATTTCACCATTTTTGTTCTGGTTTGAGTTTGTGCAAATTTTTTACTTTAAATAAAGAAAAGAGTAATTTTAATCTAAAATATTTTAATTGAATTATTTCAGTTAATTTATAATTGGACCTTCTTATTTTTTTTTTTTGCATGCCATAGTCTTGAATAACTGTACATAATTTACTGCTTACAAATTTAAAGAATTTTGTAAAATGTTCTCATTTGAACATATTACTACCTTGCCATATCACCCAAGGTCAAAAAAGAATAAGAACAGATAACAAACACCATACAAAATTAGTGAAAAATGTTTTTCAGAGTTAATAACAATAACTATATACACAAGTGATTGTATAAGTTCAACTGACTTCTTTTTGGGATAAGAGTGGCTCAAAAAAAACACATATTCTTTAAAAATGGAAAAATTATTAACCTAAGTGGTAAAAATACAACAGCAGCAGTTGTAACTTCAGGAATAAAAAGAAAATTTAACTGAAATAATACAGAAGAAAACAGAAAATTCCCCAAGTTTTTTCACTCTCAGTGCAGGGGCAAATGCTATGGCAGAATTCACATACAATTCAAATGATGGAATTACCTTTTCTGCTTATTTTAAAAGATGCAAGCAAATTTTTAGAGAAGAATGCAGCAACCGGGAAGACAAGAAAAAAACAAGACTTTTGTTGAAAAAGTTAACACCAGTAGAACATGAAAAATACTGTAATTTTGTACTACCAAAAAAAAACAGGAGAAATTTGCTTTGAAGAAACAGTAAATATTCTGACTAAAATTTTTAGTGAGAAAAGTTTGTTATTCGATGTTTGTTGGAAGTGTATGAATCTGAAAAAATAAGACAACAATTTTATCACATATGATGGAATCATTAACAAGGCATGTGAAAGATTCAAATTAAATGAACTTATTTCGGAGATGTTTAAAGGGCTTCATTCTTGTTCAAGGGTTAATGGCAAAAAATACATAGAAATATGTGCTAGAATCCTAATGAAACTTGAACAGAATAAAAAATTAACACTATAAGAAATATCTGACAAATGTCAGAATCCTAAATCTGAGACACAATACAGAAGAAATTGAAGAAAAGAATGTGGAAGAAGAAAAATTAATCCGGGTTTCAGATGTGGAAGGTTACATCTCGGAGATGACTGTCTCTTTAAGAATTCAAAGTGCTACAAGTGTGGAAAAGTAGGACATAAGAAGAAACACTGTAAAACTAAAATAAGGAAACATTCTCACGGAAAAAATTTTGTATACAGTGTTGCAACGGACAAAAATATTTACAGAAAACCAAAGAAAATTTGTGTATGTGAAAATTAATAATGTGGATGTAAAAAGGCAACTCGATCAGAAACATCAATGAGGCCACATGTAACCAGAAAACCTATATTAAAAAGAACTTTGAAAATCACACATGGCATGTTGGGTAAGAAATTATTTTTTATTGGTGAAATGACTTATAACATTTCATTTTGTAACACTTGTGTAAAAGCTAACACTTTGTGTTAAAAAATACTACAAACTGATTGTAGTATTTGGCACTGATTGGATTGAATTATTTGAGTTGTGGGATTTACCTATAAATATTTATTGCAAAAATGTAAGTAGATAAGCTACTATTTAAAAAATAAAAAATAAAAAAAATCAGTGAAAATTTAAAAGAAGAATTGGAAAATGTTTTCCAGATGTTCTGTTGGATGAGTTTGGTCAGTGTTTTAAAATCAAAGCAAAATCTAAAATGAAAAAAGGTCAATGCCAGTGTTTAAACTGAAATGTAGTGTACCGTTCACAGCCTTGGGTCAAGTCAACAAAGATTTAGACAGACTTAATGGGCAGCACCAGCAGAAAAAAATAAAATAAGGAAATATTTGCAAATTATCAGATCCAGCTTTGAAAAAATTCTTTCATCGTTTAGATGAAAAAAAATTTTTCAAAGCTGGATCTTTCTGAAGCATATTTGCAAATACAGGTTGAAGAATGTTTAGAGTATATAAAAATGGAAAAGAAATGTGGGAAGACAGCATAATAAGGTCACAAATTGGAAAAACAATATATGTGGTAAAAGGAAAAAATGGGAACACATTAGAATCAGTTAAAGAAAAGGTTTACTGAAGGAAGGCCCACAACAACTTATGCAAGTATTGTATATTTTTGATTAATTCCAAGAATTCACTGGACATACCAGTATGATTACCAGAAAAAGGAAACATACAGAAAAACTAGAGGTTTACCCAAAATGAAAGAAACACAAAGTTCAGTACATGGCAAACTCGACAGAAAGAGGGGGGGGGGTCAATACTAAGAAATAAAATAAAATATTTACTTGGTGGGGGTCTCAAATGGGGATGTTGTGGAGTAAATAATTGCAGCTTGATGAAATGTTTTTTTTAAAATTGCATCATGCAATGTTATAACTCATTCCTAGTGGTTATAATATTATGTCTCGCTTAGGCTACATGCTGTGACATCCTCAATTCTTTCTCCTCGTCTGACTCTAAAAGACCTCTCCTGACCTACTTTGAGTTCTTTATTTAAGCTGTCTTGCCTAGTTCATTAGTGTTAATGGGGTGTCAGTGACATTATAGGACTTGAATGCATTAAAAACGTTTTAATGTTATTGATATTCATTTTTATTCTTTTTACAGAAGTAATAGTTAACAAACTATGAAATTATTATTTATGAAATTTCTGGCTTCTGATTATTAAATTATTATACTTGCCTCATCTGTTCAGATTATATTTTTGCAAATTTTTATAAAAAATGAAATAGAAATATATTCTAAATTGCTTAGGCGCAAAAATTTTGAAAAAATGAACATTTCTAGGCCAACTGAAGATTGTCAGTATCTTTTTTAATCTTCTTGTGATGATATTTGTTTTAGATATTTAGTATTACAAGCAAGAACAAGTATTTCTGCAAGTATAAGATTAAGGGGAAAATGTAGTTTCTCTAAGTTGAAAGTATTTAAAAATAGAAATTAGAAAATTTATATTTTAATTGGTTTTCTTGTTATTTGTTAGACTAATGTAATTATAATTTCAAAACTATGAAGGTGTACAGAAACTTCTTAATCCAACCAATTCTGATTTTGAGATTTTGGGTTGGTCCAAGAACTTTTTAATACCCATTTGTACTAACAATAAGTTTATAAAATTTATGATTTATCTATTCTATTATTTTCTATTGATACCAAATATATCAGACACAAATAGATTATATTCTGAAGGAAAATAAAATATAGTTTTGTTTTAAGATTACATTGATATAGGTAATTTGGGATATGTTGAAAGTCAATGATGTCTTCTATATCACTTCATTCTTTAATTGATTTTGTTTTTTATACTAGAAAATTAATTTTCCATCTGCATTTAACTAGTAGCAATTTATTTTATCTGTATTTTAAATTTATAATTTACTGGATACTTAATTTTGTCTCCAAATTCATTCATAAAACTTGGCTTTTTCGGAAGTCACATAGGAACGACATATTTTACTTTTCAATGTCTTTCTATTTTTAAGTATTTTTTTCTTGCATTTAATAGCATCAAATATCATAAACTGGAGTTTACTGTATTTCATTTTATTGCAAAATTAAAATTACACTAATTATTGACAATCTCAGATAATATCAACTAACCTTGCTCAATTTTACATTCAGATGATCTTTGTATATCTGTGTGTGAATTTTTGTTTTTCTATTTTATTTAGATGGATTAAATTGTGTAAACAATCTAATGTTTAGGAGTTTATATATCCTTGGCTTTATGTGAGAAGGTGTATGCCTGAATTAAGCCTCTGGAAAATCTCTAAGAATGTTTAATATCTACTGGACTGACAGGAAACAAAAAAATACATCCTTTTCTTACTCACTCAAATATTGCTATTTCTTCATATCTTTCTCTCATTCTTTCTTCATTTAATTCTTCACATATTGGAAATTTTTCTCCTTTCCAAAGTCTTTTTGCATGATAAAACATTGTCTCTCAACTCCTTGCTGATTTCAGTGAAATTTAAATGAAGGGAATATGTGGACTAAAAATAAGAATATTGTCAATTAGATGACTTGTTATTTGCTATAATGTCTTCACTACTCGTGTCTTTAGAAAAATAAATTTGTCCTCTTTTGACACTGATGAAGCTTATAAAATTATTTCTCTATTTTAAATCTAAATTGTGTGGTCAACTGCCTTGAATGTTGCTTTCCTGATGTTATTTATTTATAAAGAAATTTTTTTTGACTAGTCATCCATGTTGTTACTCTACAGACTCTTCAACTTGGAATTGTTTTTCAAAACCCAAATGCCCCCAAATTCTCTTCACAAATTTCTTCCAGATTTTCAACTGGAAAATCATCATCTTTGTCTTTTATCTATTCTTTCATTTAATTGCAAACCTACCATGGTTCCATTTATTCTGTTAAAGTTATTGACACAAAAAGATGCTTTCTCACTCAACCAGACATATATGAAATCAAACTCAGGTGCCTAGAATTTCTTGTGCTTTTAATTTAAGCATTAGGGAGATAATTAAATTATAGGACAAAATATCAAGTTGAAAAATTAAAATCATCTTTGGATGACAAAATTGCAAATTATAAATGAATAAAAAAAAAGATGTTTTCATTTACTATGTCTAGCAACTGTTAATATCAAGTTGTTATATGTGCATTTTGCCACATTCTGTGGCTGTTAAAGCCAAACCCTGATATTTATTATGTTAAACTGAAATAAGCAAACAGGTAGACAGTAAAAAAAATAAATAAAGGTAGCAAGGAAGCAAATGAGACTAAGTGCATTTTAAAAATAGTATGTCTGGAGCAAGAGCTGTTAGAAAGGAAATGGGATGTAAGGTTATGAATATTGCAATCAACCTTTCTTTTCTCACTGCACCACCCCACATCCATAAATGCAATTTCTGAGTTGAGAATGGAAGGAAAACAGCACTGTGCTGCTGTGGGTGAGACTTTTTCTTTGGTCTGTCTTTTGCAGACGTGGCAACAACAGTAGCAGCTGTGATGATAGCATGGTGGGATAGAAATTATTTCTCTAGATAAATCAATACATTTTACCATGCCCGGTTACAATGGCGTGAGTGTGATGGCAGTGGTTGTGAAGGCAACTGTAGTAGCAGACCATTTGCTACAAATGTAACACCTCAAAACACACTTGTCTCTCTCTTCCCCATTTACTTCCGAACATTTGCTTGCTTTGGATTATTCATAGGTTGATTTATTACTCATAAGTAAAATTGTCCAAGTATCAGTTCTAAGGAGAAAGCTATTTTGTCTTTTTTTTACCATTTATCATTTACAAACACATGGATAGTTGTTTGTTTGTTTTTTTTTGTGTCTCTTTTTTTTTTTTTTTTTTTTTTTTTTTGAAAAAGACTATCAAAGACTAGAAAAAGTCATGGCACTATCAAGTATTAAGTGTTGTCATTTTTTGATTAGATTGATTTAAATTTTTCTCGGGGAAATAATAAACTATAAAAAAAAAATTGGAGTAAATTATCAACATTTTCTCTCACCCCCACCCTACTCTCTGGAGAAAGGATTAAAAAAAATAGTTGAAAACTTATTTTCATTTAAAAAAAAAATAAAAAAGCAAGGAATTTACAGCCAGTCTTTCCTCTGAAGTGAAAGTATTGGTTTCTTAGAAATTTAATGAAGATAAAAAAAAAAGAAAGTTTATCCCACATAAAATACATTCAGACTGATCAGCACAATACAAGGATTAATTTTGATCCACTACACTTACCTTAAAGTGAAAACTTTAAACCATTTTTAGTTTGAGCTAAATCTTTAGTCAAAGTAGATTTTAGTGTTTCAACATTGGATTTTCTAATATTTGTCTGACTATGCCAGAGATCAGACAACGTCGCAAAAAGAAAAATGATGATCTGTTGACTAATGACAGTCAGCATCATCAGTTACAGTCTGATAAGAAATATTCCATTTCTTGGTCTTGGATAAATATATTTGTTGGATGTGCTTTATCTGTCTACTGTGGCTATAAACATGCATATTTCATGGCTCAGTTGCATGACAACTTGCTTTGGTTTTCCAACATACAGGTAAGTATCTTTTAGGCACTTATTGGAATGTTGAAGAGGTGGGGTATCTGTATACTTGACTAGAACTTATATTGCCAATGTTGCAAATAAAACAATCCTTACAAATATTTGGCTTCTATTAATAATGTCACTTTTAAGTAAAATGCTGAAGAAAATTAAGGGAAAAAAAAATTAAATTTCTAATGAAATTGGTTAAATGAAAGTTTTGGAAGCGACTTGTTTAAGTTGGTATTTAAGGGTTTGTGAATGTATAAGTTGATTTTTTTTTCATTAACAAAGTATATTTAAAAGTCAACAAATGCTTGTTTTAGTTTACTTTTTATCCAGATTCTAGTTCAATTTCAAATGGCTTTACTATCTTAAATTAAAAATAGTATTAATTCTTTTGCAATAAGATAAAAAAGTTGTTAACAATGGACATTTTTCATTTATTTATTAGAAGTCTTTAGAGTTCATGTGATTTTGGTTTCCTACAAGTACAGTATATAATCAGAGTTTTCTATAGATTACTAATATTACTATCACTATTTTGAGCTACGGAATCTCCTTTATAAAATATAAAGTTAAATTTCTTTTGCCAAGAAATTTCACTTAACTGGTAATGGCAATTATCTCCTAGACAGTGTGGCAAGTATACAACCTAGCTATATCTGCAAATAGATTATAAGATCAGATTTTTAAAAAAGTATTTTACACTAATGGTTCCAGTGGGGAAAAACTTGATTTGGAATATTGGGCTTAAGTTTTAAAACCTTTTGGCTTTAAGTTATCTAAGAATAATAAATCTGTGAAAATATAATCATGAAATGAGGCCCATGTCAAAAACGTTTTTAAAAAATGTATAAATGATATGTTACAATTTTGTAATAATCAGTGATAAAATCAACATGGAAATCACTTTCAGAAAATCTTTGTTTCTTTCAATATAAAATATTTAATTTTGTCAAACAATTGTTTTATACTGAAAGTGTCTTTTATTATTCTATTTTTTTCTTTCCTATATTCCTTTTTTAGTATAAAGTTTTAGTACATAGTTTTAATATTAGTTGTGTGCAAAGGTTTTTAGCATTTTTTTATTAAAAAAAAAAGGACTTGTGTCTTAAAATCTTGAGGTTTAAATTCCACTTATTTTAGACACTTTACCCATAAAAAGTAAAAAAAATAAATAAAGCCCTAAAAATGTTATTTTGATTAATCTGTTAGGATCAAAGAAGGATCAAATAATTAGTGAGAGAAAGAAAATTGATACAAGTAAAGGGCTTCTTACTTAGTGGATTGATCAGTATCCCAACTCCAGAGTTTCATAGATGAACCCTCCTGGAATCACCTTGTAAGTTCTGTTAAGTTATATATATATATATATATATATATATATATATATATATATATATATATATATATATATATATATATAACGGAGAAGAGAGAAACTGTAAACGTTTTTGGTTATAATGTGGGTATTTTAAAATATATATAGTTTACTATAAAACTACTTTATTGTAAAAAAAAAATAATAATAATTCAATGAATAAAAGCACATACAAATTACATATTTATTTTATTTTCTTTCCAACCATATGAATATTTTTAAGATTGGACCAGAAATACACAAGAATTTGCAAGTTGAACGGACTAAGTTGCAAATTTATCAAACAAAATCAGATATCGACTGGAAATGCTAATATTACACAAGAAAATGAATGACTTCCTTAGAAAGTAAAAATATTTAAATTAAAAAAACAAATTGAAAACTGCAGTATCAAGGGAATATAAATAAATGAAAACTGATACTGAAACATAAATTGCCAAACTGACCAACTTGTGTGTGTATGTATACTCCTACGTGATAAAACATCGAATTGTTTGAAGTGTTTGTTTCTAGCTGAATAGCAAAATGTATGTTTTTAAGTAAAGATTTTTAAATTATTTCTTTCCCTGATGCAAACAGATTTTAATTCAAATGTGAAATACTGCTAGGAATACATTAATTTCATTTTCTCAGCAGTCAATAAGAAGTTTGTTTCTAACTGTCCTTCCATCTTCAAAATGCCAAACCTTCATATTTTCAACAATTTTTTCTGTGATTGAAAAATTGAAAATTAATAGCTGAAAAAGAGCTTAAAGTATTTTTTAATAACTTAAAAGTTTTTCTTTTTAGTGGTTTTCTCTCATGATCAAACTTCTGTATCATTTTCTTTACCCTTCATTTATCTTGCCACATCATCTTTTCAAAGACACTCATTCTCTTTTAAATTCATTATAAGCTTACTTTATATTCTTGTTTTATATCTGCTTTTATTTTTAGTTTTCTATGTCCTTACTAAGAAATATATTGAATAACTGTTTCTGTCTTTCTTGTTTACTGTGACATTTGTTAAAGTCACTTTAAAACTGATTTTCTAGCTTCAGTCATTGATTCGCCAATAAATGCAAATAGATACTGTAATCTGTTGAGAAATTCAAATCTGATCAGTTTGGAGTGGTAACAGCTGATTATATTTGCCAATTGATTGGCTATTTGTGTGTGTGCTCTTGATAAAAGTATAAATCATTTGATTTTGCACTACATGGTATATTTACAAACTCCTCATGACATCTGTTCCAACTGATATTCTGTCCCCATTGTTTATTCTAAAATACATTGTGTTTCTCTTCTGAAATGGGGCAAAATATTTTTATTCGGAAGGTTATTTAATTTTAGATACTTGATTTACCCTTTCAAGAAGAAGAAAAAAATCCATAAGCAAAAGCCCAGTGCTTGGACAGCTGATAGGGTGATGTGTAATGGACATTATTATATCTAGTGGTTTGGTATTCTGATGTGCTTTTATAGAAAAGTTGGCAACGTGTTTGCAGATGGGTTTTTTTTTTCTTTTTAAAAGATAAGATCTCTCTCAGATAAGCATGTTTTGCTATACTTTTATCAGTGCCAAACTTAAAAAAACTTTGTTTAAAAAAATAGTATATGTAAATAAAAGCCAAAATATTTTTCCTACTTTGCTTATTTCTCTCCTCATTAAAATTGGCAAGAAAAGTGATAATGGATAAGTGCAAATTTATGAAATTCAGTTGAATACAAGGATTTCCATGAATCTAACAAATTCTGAAAATTGTCTAATTTTAATGAATAAACTCTTTATTTAATATTCATTTGTCCATTTTGCTTGAGCGACCCGGGTATGATGATAAACTACATCCAACAGCAAGGCCTCTGATAATGTTTTTGAAAAAATAATGTTGCCAGCTATACATTTTTGAAAAAATAATGTTGCCAGCTATATGTTTTTGAGGAAAAAATACTAACAGAAATGGATTTTTGACAAAGCAAAAATATTAACAGGAAAAAAAAAAGTTGTCGGCATTAAATGACCCATTGAGGTTGATATGCCGTAAACCAAACCATTTTGTTTAATCATTTCTTTTTGTCAGTTGTTCATGCAGAATGTATGCATAGGAATAACGTCATTTAATTCTTGGATGTACTGTATACATAAGTGTGCAAGAAGAAAATCAGCTACTGTTGTGTTTTTTGTTTTGTTTTTGTTTTTTTATGAATTGAAAGTGGTTTCTTTGAAAAAAAACAGGTGTCATAAGATATTTCTGACAACGGTCCAAATGTAACTAAGTAGATATAGCATTTAGATATATTTTCTTGCGTGGTATCAAAATTCCTAGTTAAAATCTTGATAAAAAGATAGATTTAGCAACAAGTATGTATTTCAGGTATAAAAATGAATGATTTTTTCCTCTCTCATAATTTTAGCCTCTTGAGGATAAGCAAAGTTGTATACAAATGTCACATAGAATCATGAAAATAATTTTATCAAACTAATTGTGTTAAGAATAAGTAAAATCTATTAAACATGTTTTGTCTTGAAAGAATACAAAAAATAGAAAGCAAGTTGAATGAATTGTAATATATTTTCTAGTAGAAAATATTTGTCATTAAGCTATTTATTTTAACCTTATGTTAATAATTAGGAAATATTTATATTATCTATAAGATAATTATTGTTCAGTAATAGAATCCTTTGTATCATGTAATATATCAATGTAAATCAAAGAAAAACTGTTTTTAATTAAACTGAATTAATTATAACTGAAGTGTTTGAGGAATAAACTTGCAAGTTCAATGGATAATAACCTAT
Source organism: Acanthosepion esculentum (assembly GCA_964036315.1). Lineage (NCBI taxonomy): Eukaryota > Metazoa > Mollusca > Cephalopoda > Sepiida > Sepiidae > Acanthosepion > Acanthosepion esculentum. The sequence goes on along the minus strand of OZ038490.1, from coordinate 33,313,033 downwards.
TCAATATTTTATTTTCAAATAGAAAATTGTGGACACAAGTTCAAGCCACATTATTATATTTACATATCATTTGTCTCCTTATTAAAAAGAAAATCTTGTAAAAAAACAAAATAAATAAATAAAAAAAAAATCAAGTTTAACTTTTTCCTTTTATTATTGCTTTTGTTAACTTGTAACTCTGCAACTGTCTTGATTAAAGCTTGGTAAATTTATCATCAAATATAAAGTTAGTGATAGCTTCTCATTTAATTTGGTAGTAGTATTTGTTGTGTTACTAGCAAAATACTACTACAACACTGTGACAGTATTACAAAATATGGGATATAAGATCACCAATTTTCCTGACATGAAGTACCTAGTGCAATAAACTTACTGTAGAGATATAATAAACAAAGTCATCAAAGAGATGTGGGACAAATGTCAGCATCAATCAAATACCTACAGAACATGGATTCATGCTCAATAAATCCATTCATCTCAATGCCAAGGCATTACAAGAAAGAGATAATGTTACTTGGGATGGATGCTTATCATTTTGCACTGGACCAAATTATGGTACTACATCTGATAAGTCATACAAATCACTAAAAACATAATCAGCAAAATTCTACTCACCTTACTGTCATGGAAGATCTACACATGTACAAGGTAACAAATATATAATACATAACAATCAACCTATACATATCGAGAATGATCCTACTGATCCTAGCTGTAAAAAGAAAAATACAATCAAATGGTATATACACTGTGGCTGACAGAACTTTTATAAATCGAGTCATATACATGAGTAAAGATGTGCCAATTTGTCAATTGTTCATCCATTGTTAAACCAAATGAGACTCAAACCACTTTATATTTCACTTAAATTTAAATTGTGATCAATATCGATTTAGGTCACTTATTATTAAACTTGATATATTTGGAAATTCTCAACTAAACTGAAGGGATTTTCTATTGAGTATGTGCCAACAAAGAGGGACAGAAAACTCAGCAGCACCAGAATCAAACACTGGATTATGACAAGCAGGGCATAGAGAAGAAACACCACATATGAGACGAACGTAGCTGAGACACCAGACAAACAAATTTGAAACAACACTGGGTAACAGGAATAAAACTCCTTGGTAACACATGACAATCCTGTTGTGTGGTCAACACAGCATACTACCAAGATCTGCCTCTTCCCAGAAAATTTGACTGCTTTTAAGGAGCCTGAAACTTTAGCAGTTGGCTAGCAAAGGAATCATTTGCATAGCTAACACTGCTCAGCTCACTGTCCCAACTATCTTATGGGGAAGAACTGGTAAACACTTTCTTTCTTCATAGCTCGGCATTCCAACGTTTTGCACTTGCTCTTGTTCCGACAGAGCAGCCATGTGCTGTCTTTCTTCAGAGACAGCACACTAAATGCTGTCTCTTTAACCAACAGGGGTAGGCAATATTATCAGTACTGATTGGCTGCTCTGTCTGCTTTTCATTTCCACTTCATAAACTCACATAATTTCTTCTCTCAATTTTATTTTAAGATGCTGCAAAAAGAATGTAATTACAGAAATACTTTGCATACATTTGTATATATATACAAATGTTTTTATGAGTTTATCATTAATATTATTCCTATAGTCAATATTTGAAATGATTTGCATTAAGAAAATATTAAAACCAGTAATATATGGCAATATTTTGTCAGGAAGACACCTTTTATCTGTATTTGTATCTGTATTTTGTCATAGTTAATAGCAATATTTTTAAATCAACCTTATGCTATTCATATTGATATTTACTAATTAAGACCAAATGATCGATTATGATTGCCTTGCATCAATTTTTTAAATGGAGAAATTTATCTGCTATGAACATCAGTATTCAAAATATTTCTTTTGTTTTTTACTTGAGTTTCAATACTGAACATGAGTGGAGAAATCCACAACTATCATCACCTGACAAGTAAATTGTATTCTTCATATTAATCAAAAGACAATCTCTTAAATGGTAACTGTGTATATTCTTAAATACTGATCCTATTGCAGCTACTGAGCCAAAATAACCAAATTATCTTGCAGCACAATTTTGACATTTCTAGAATTAACAAATGTAATTTTCTGCTATTTTCTCCTTATTTCATACTGGAAGTCATTTATGTATTTTCCTGGAAGACATTAGAAAAAAACTGCAAAATGATAGAAGGAAAAATATAATATTAAATTTTTATGAAGCTTTAGAAAACAAATGAAAAAGCCTACCTTACTTCTGTATAAATAGACACTTCCTCAAGGACTAAATAAATAAACAGATTTTATCTTATTTAGTAAACTATTTTACAATCTGCCCAAACAGTTTGTGTTTGGGGCTTGATTCAGAGAAATAGTAAGATCGACTCTCGTTTTAGGCAGCACCTCTTCATTGCACTAACAGTAGAAAGGTTAGGATCAATACCCAATACCCGGGACATCCCAATAGGGCAGTGCCAAGGGAACTGCAATTTTCATTACCAATCCAATGTACACATGTGATACCTAATTGAAATTTGGCTTTTTTCCATATTCCACCAAAATGAACATGCAGATCATGTGTTTTTGCAATTGCTCTCTAAATATTTGCCATTGTGAACTCAAAACATCAATTCGCTGCAAATATTCTTCATAGAAACTATTGTCTGCCTGCTTACTCTTTAACACATTACTTGATGATTAGTACAAATCACTCACTAACTCACTCACTCATGTTGTATACTTGTAAAAGAATAATGTTTTGAACTATTTATTCACTCTGTGTTTGCTTTTTTTTTTCAACCCCAGGAAGTGGAACGAGAAATTTCCTTCAGAACAGAATCAGGTCTCTACTATTCCTATTACAAACAATTAATCAAATCTCCTTCAATAGCACAAGGTAGGTTTATATATATTTGTTCTCACTTTTTTCTGTTTTAAATTTTATCCACTATTAGAATGATTCTTTTCATTTTTAACTTTTTATGCAATGAACAGAATAAAATGCCATTCCATTTTTATGAGACTATAGAAAATAACATGTCAATAACTTTGAGTCCTTAATATATCCAGTATTGTTTGGATGCTCCAATCTCTTCTCTTTCTGTATGTGTAAGGGATAACAAAAATAGCAATAGTATTGTTTTATTTAATTTCTTTGTCTGTGAAATTTATTGTGTCAAGCTCAACATTAACCTGATGAAGAGTGGAGTCAAAACACAAAATTTGAACTTTGGTTTCTGATAAATTTTCTTGTCTTTCTTCACTCACATAAATAGTGAATCTATCAATGCATTAGGCTATAAATTTAAAATATTTTATGTAATATTTTTCTAACTGTCTCTACCATGTATAATAGCTCCTACATAGATTTCTAAAAACACAATTCACTTCAGAACCTATAAACTCATTAATAACACTATCATTAACACTATTAAAACTTTAGACATTTTTATCACAAACTTTAGTTTGGATGGAATATTATTAAGAAAATTAGAATAATCTTGTCGCAAAATAGTATATTGTAGCTAGGACATTACAAAGTGTAAGAACAATGTAATATATGAGCAGAAGATAAATAGTTTTAACAAATAATTTTATCTTACATGTATTTTTTAGTTTGTTTTCATCAAGTGTTATTTATAAACTTTTCAAACTGTAAATGTCTGTATTAGAATATATAAATTGATTTCTTCTGTTTCTAAATTTGAAGAATTATAAATTGATTTTATGTTAAATATTTTAAAAGAATTAGGGCAATGAACTAATCTGCTACAAGCTAAATTTAAGCCTACATACATTGTACTTTTCACTGTTTGATCTTTATACCCTTTTTATGAAGGATTTGAGCTTTTATTTCTTTATTCAAATATTCCATAATTCAAAATTTTATTTTAATGTTTTTTCTGCCTTGATTTTTGGCATTATGAGGGAGAGCTAAAAGGGTTTTGCCAGGAACCTCTTCTCAAAATCAGTATTTCAATAATCAAACATCAGAATATTGATTTGGGGATGTGGGTTGAGCTTTGAACTTTTCAGCATCCTCTTATGGTAAAAATATTTTGCTTTTATTATACTTTTTGCGGTTTTCCAAAATGCTTCATGTTCTTTAGCATCTTTTTGTGTATTTAATGTAGGTATGTCCAATTTTGACCATTTTTAGTTGTTTTTTTGTCAGTTGAAAGACACATTCATTTCGAAATTCTTGTAAAAATTAACTACTTGTTGGATTTTAATGAAAACTTCAGAACTTGTTCAGAAATGAATGAACTTATTTTAGAAATGTTTGTCTCTTTGAAAGTCATGGTATAAATATTTTTTTTTTATATGTTACCCCCCTCGAACTTAATTTTATGAAAACACAAAAAAAAATTTATTTGCAACCTGAATTTTTTTTTTTAATTAAATGCACAAAACTCTGAAAAATCTAAATCATCGATTTTTTTTTTTGTTAAAAAAATGTCCAAAATTGTCCAAACTTTTACCTCAATTGTAAAAATACAAAACCCAATAAAACTAAGACAATATTTAATTAAGAAAGTTTTTAATGGCTTTTCTGAATAATATATACGAAGGTAATTATTATCTGAAAGAAAAAAAATTTTTTGATAAACAATGAATTTTTACATTAATTTTCTTTTTTTTTTTCAATTTTAAATACACAATATGACAAAAGGTTGTTATATATTTATACATTAAGTTCTTTCTGCAACCTTATGGAAATGATATATTATGTTCTCTACTTTTTAAAGATCATAAATTTGAAAGCTTATTAAAATCTGACAACCATAATTATTTTTAAAATAATTTTTAATATTCCAAAATTGTATTTAAAATCGTCTACAACGAAAGTACGGATGCACATTGTTGAAATAATGTCACATGAGTAGTTTCCTTTGATAAAAGCAAGTTTTTTTTTTTACTTCAGAAATGGCTTTGATTCGTTCAGTACCAACAAAACAACGCTTGTCAAGTTTTCTGAATATCGTCGTATTATTTTCAATTTTTTTCTTTTTCTATTCAAATATAATCGAATAGTGGTATAAAAGAAAATATCGACTATTTACAATTACAAAAAAAAAAAAAATCGCCCTTGGAAGTCCACCCAAATTTTCAAGTTTGAAATCGAATGCATAAATTCATTGTACATTACTTTGGAATTATTATCCACACGACAAATTATCAATTAAAACGATTTTTGGAGTTTAAATTTTCTGGAGTTAGCTCGCTACTACTCAAACTAAAAAATACTTGTTGAGTCAAAACAAAACCAATATAGCATGTTAATTTTATTAATAAATAAAATAAAACTCATATTAAAATTACTGCCATATAATTATTAATAAATAGAAAAAAATCTGCCTTAATAAAAAAGAAATAAAATCTCATTTCATTAAGTTAACCCGTTTCAATTAATGGTGTTTCATGTAATTTTTATATTCTCAGAAAAATATTTCATGACTGAAATAATAAACCTCAATTTAAAAAAATGAATTTTTTTTACTGTTTTATTTTTACTTGTAAAATTTGATTTTCTTTCATAATTTAAATGTTATTTTCAGTCCAGAATTCTTCCTCAAACGTAAGGTAAAAAAAAAAAAAAAAAAAAATTTGAAAGTGAATTTTTTTAAAAAAAAATCTACTAACCAGATTCACTTAAAATTAGAACGAATTATATCACTTCTGTGCAACCGTCCAATAAATTTCCGTGCAGTAAGTTGTGAATATATTGACGTACATCAATCAATGCCTGTCAAAATAGACCACCCTGGTGGGAAATATCTCTCTTAAAAAATTTTCTGCTAAAAATGTAAGTAATGTTTCTTTCAAATTACATTAAGTATACTTTAATCATTCTAAATTTCCTAAGATAACAAAAGAAAAAGGTGTAATTGATTTTTCATGATTTTTTAACTAACAAACTATGATCTTTCTGACAGAAATGTCGATAAGTTCGATTTTACGAAATTTTTTGACTCGAAAAAAAACAAGATTTTTTAATAAAATTTTTAACATTTATAGGAAGGATTAAAAAATCTGAAAAAATATTCAGAAAATACTTTGGTCTTTCCTCTTTAATAACAACATAAATATTTAAACGTTAAAAATCGTTTTATCAATTTGGGGACCTTTTGTCGTCAAGGTATACCACTTTTTAGCGAAATATTGGACATACCTAATTTAATGATTCCTTAAATGCACAAAAATGCTTCTATAACAAAACAATTTCTAACATCAAAGTGACCTACTACTTTATTTATATGACATCTGGGCCATCTTGAAGTGGCAACTCTTTGATCAGATACTTGTGTAGGTTCAATTGAAGTCCTTTCAACACAAAGACTTTTCATATCATGACACAAGACAAAATTAGATAAAAACTTTAGGCAGCATGGGTCAAGCTTTAGATTCAAAACTGAAATTAACCCAGAATTTACAAATATAATCCACTAAAGTCTAGTAATATGACCACTTTCCTCATTCTGCCAATCCATGGCTAGATAAATTGTCATTTATGGTATGGGCCATGTGTTACATTATCTACATGAAACTGCTATAGTTGTAGAGAATAATGTTCCTCTGAAATGTCATTTTGTCTAAGTGTAGCTGTCTCAACAGCAAAGACATAGATGAGTATTTAATAAAGAAATAAATTAGGGGAAAGTTCCCTCGTATTCTCTCTCGGAAAAAAAAAGAAATGGTTAATAAACAGTTGTGTACTGTAAGTGATTAATGTTCACTAGTGATATTCTGTCCAGGAATGCAGACCAGCTGAGTTTGGTTTTCCATGTATGTGCTTTATTCATTAGTGTGGCAAAATTGAACTGAATTGATTCTTCAAATACCAGAGCAAGTTGCACTTCTATGAGAATAGAATGAACACGCATCTGAGGTCATCAAATTTAATAGAAAGTGGTCTTTATTGTATCCTTTGATATAAAAGCAGTCTTCAAGGACTCTGAACACTTTCCATCTTTCCAAAATGTCTGTAGAATAAGAGTTATTTATAAAAATGAAACTGCATAGATCAAGATTAACATCATCCCCATCATCAATAGAACATTAGTTTAAGATGACTGGTTAGCTTTTGGGGGACAGTGCCAGGATGATACAAAATCTTTTTATTAAACTGTTATTATATTTATTCTAAAAGCAGCTAATTTCTTGAAATAAAAGAAGTCTTACTTTCCACCAACAGTGATGCACACACTAACAAAATGTTTTCTCAATTATAACTTATTCATGATGATTTGCAATGAATATTTAGGATTGTAGTTACTTTTTATTCCATCCTATCCTTCTGATAAAGCAAAAGTTTTCAGTTACTGATCAATTCAAAATAAGAACAGTTGACTTCTGACTTTATTAACTGGCTTCTTAAGTACACATGAATATCCTCAAAATGTTATTTTTCAGGATTCTTTTATCTTTGCTGTTTTATAAAGATATTACAATAAAAACCAAAATTCTGTAGCAGTAGAATGTATCTATAGCATTTCTCTTTATCCATTTGTGTTTTGTTGTCCCATTTTACACTGATAAAGACTCATCATTCCTATGTAACTGCTCTATGTTCTCTGTTTTTTACAGGCTGGCATGATTTAATGTATGATAATATTACTGAACATCCCAGTACAATCAACATCATAGAAAGAATGAATATCCACCAAGAGATATTGCTGGCATCTATTTATAAAAGCTTTTCCTTTATTCAAGTAAGTTATAGCATATCCAAGGAGTTTGACACTGACAATTAGTGCTTAGAACTTTGAAACAGATACCATGAGATTTAAGGTTTTGTCTCTTGGGTTTGATGAGTGTTATTGAAACAAAGACATAAAAATATAAAACATTCATAGTGAATTTAGGTAATGGTTGTGCTGAGAACTTTACATGCACATAATGATTGTGTATAGCTTTTAACTAATAAAAATAGTCAAATAAATTCAACTTGTTCATGTTAAAAATTCATTTAAAGTTAAGGCTTATAGCCCAACAAAACACATTAAACTACTAGATAAAAATTTCATGTGCAGTATTTGGCTTAAAGACACACCTGGTATGTTAGGTCTTTTACAGGTAAATAATTCACCTCCTGCTATTAAATAGTATTCTTACAGCTAAAGAATTACCCTATAGCCTATTTATATTTTTGTTATCTGTAGATGGAACTATAGAAAAATATATAATTCTCTTGGCTGTAGATATGTGAAATGACGAGACATTTTCTTATTTTCATTACTATATTTGGTTTAAACCTTCTATTTACATCAATACAAATTAACTTTCCTTAAGTGAAAAAGTCTTCTTCATACCATAAAATTTATTGATGTCACTTTTTCCTTATTTTTATTGTTCATTTTTTTTTGTGTTATTACAGCATTCATTTCAACCCATTTATTTCTACATCAACACTATTTTTACTCTTCATGCCATGTTAGTGGGTTGTCTTTTTCTCCTCACTTGGATGCTGAGTAATTCCTGGTTGGCTGGCATTCTTACATCTTGTTTTTACATCTTCAACAGGTAAATGACTTCAAAAGCCTTTGTCTTGTTTTCTCTTTATTCAGTCTTCATTATCATCTTATAGATGTTCCATATTCTTCATTGACAAATAATCCTTGCTCTTTTATTCCACTTGTGAAACTCAATAGTTTCTTTTATTGTGTAATCATTTAATTATTAATCAGTTTAACTACATGTGATTTGTTTGTTTAGAATTTTGATTTTGCAATTGTTAATATTTATCTTCCAAGTGAATTATTAAAAATTATTGACAGGACACCTTTATTACTTAACATTGCCAAAACATGTGATATTTGGCATTTATGTATATATTATCCCTGTTGATTTAAAATTAATAGATTTTAAAATAGGTCTCATTAAGTTGTCATAAAAAAATGATAAAGTAGTACTGATTTGAGATGTTACTTTGACTAATTTTTATCTACCAGTAATTTGTGATAAATTCCATCATAAGCTTGTTGCTTTAAAATAAAACCCTTTACTTTGGAAAAGTAAGATTATGTATGTAAAGTTTAAATATTTCTGTTAAATTCTATAAAAAATTGATTAAACTTTGTGTCAGCTTAGACAAATGATAGCATTGTTCCAACATATGTATCAATACAACTTATGACATATTTAATGTGGCATAAAGCAATTGATTGAGGAAGATAGTGTTGTGCTAAGTACTGGTATTTAATTTGGCTCAAACATCAAGAACTGGTGTCAGGGAGAACAGCTATTTAATTCACTAAACAGTTGTTAAATTCTTTCCCTTTATAGTTGAATATTTTATCATAAATTTCTCCTGATCTATATGAAAAATATTGTGTAATTGTTTTGTTTTTTTATAATTAATTAGGAATTAATAATACAGTTTACTATTACACTTTTGGAACCATAATGTCTACATCTGACCTCAGTTAAAGTTCTGACCTAAATTAATTGGTTTATACCAAATGAAGTTGCAAATCCTAAAAATGTCGCCTTAAAAATGAATAAACTTAATTAGCTAAGATTTTTTAAAAATTCTATACCCTTTAGATTTGGAAATTCTTTAATTTGAAATTTTTGTACATTCATTGTAATTATTATTATACATGTTCTGAAATTATTTTCTCTCTTTCAGGATGGATACAACACGGGTAGAATATGTGATACCTTTGCGAGAGAGTTTCTCTCTTCCATTCTTGTGGCTACAACTGGTAGCTATTTCATACTATTTGCGAGACAAAACCAATCCAGTTGCCACTGTAAGTGAGAATATATAACTTTTCTTATTCTTTTGAAGTTCACTAGCCTTAAAATAAGAAAGGCTCGCATTAATTTTGCATTCTTTCTATGAAGACTGCCAATAAAGTAAGGCTATAGAATTCATTTCTCTCGGTAATTATTCTCTTTCACTATAGCATTCAAAAAATTCAAAGGATTTTTCAATGTGACTGACTGTTGTCTACCACTGAGAAATACTTCTCTCTCAAAATGATTTAAATAATCATCGAGATGAGCTTTATTATTATTTTCATTTTCTCGTTTTTATTTACTTGTGTGCCTTTTGCACTTTAGCTAGTTTTGTAATATAATTTAAACATGTACAAAAACATCTTCTCCACCTCCTTTCAATAATTGTATGCAATTTGTCAACTGCTTCTTAAAATATTCTTATTCTTTACACATTCTCTTTTCCTTTGATTTGATTTTATGTCTACTTCTGCTTGAGAGATGTTTAGATTTATAAATACTAACTTTTCAGCTTTTATGTTAAAATGGCCATTCTCATGTTGGCGTAAACAATTAATAACATTGTTTCAGAATATGCATCAGTACAACTCATTAAATTTCTATTGTTTTATTTTTCTTTAATTTTTTTTTGTTATTTAAGCACTCACTAAAATTAATGTGTGGCTTTAGCTGTGCATTATGACCTAATCTGGAAATTATAACCTGCAGTTATAACTTATTTGTACAACATAGACTAATTTGCAAAATGGCATATGTTTGTTTCATGATGAATACTCAGTATTATTAATGACAGGATTAAGTAAATGTAATTAGTATAAAATGTTATATTTTCCACATGCTTAGTTTAGTTACTTTGAATAGCTTGAAATAGGCTTTGAATTTATTGTTAACCTAAGTAATTTTTTTAAATATAAGAATGGAATGGATAATAAAAAACACATTGAACAAAGGGAGACACCTCCTTGCCTAAACTTACTTTTGAGGATTTCATGCAAATTGACATTTTAATTTAATGAAAACAAATTTCAGTTCTATTTTCATAACTTGTGAAAATTCAAATGATTTTTTTTTTTTTTTTTTTTTTCATAAAATGTATTGGTATATTTGTATATAAGATTTTTGTTTTGGGCTTATTTAGTATCACACATTGTCAATGAAAAATGCATATATTGTTTCAGTGATGTTAAAAATATTCTCTCAAACTTTTTTTCACAATAATAAAATTAATAAAAATTTTGTCTGTTTTAAACAAAAACCAATAATTTGTTTAATGCACTTAATTCTTTGATAGAATCTTCAATTCTTGGTTGTAATTTTGATTTTTGTAGTTTTCTTCTTTTGGTATTATATAAAATAACAATAATATTAAAATAATTTATCAAAATTTCTTTAGCCAAATAAAAATAACTACTTTCTATAATACTATTTATTATTTTTGTCTCCCCAGAAACTTTCTATTGCTGTGATTGCACTTAGTACATTTGCCTTCACGCTATTCTGGCAATTTAGCCAGTTCATTCTCCTGCTACAGGCCTTTTCATTATTTGGAGTTTGGATACTTGATGTCGTCCCCTCTTCAAAGGTTTCTATCAATTTCTATCATTTTTATTTAAAAAGACTGAGAAAAGGATTTTTTTGATGTTGAATGAGATTAAAAGTTTGGTTTAATGAATGTGGTCATCAGAAGACAAGCCTATTTTTAGGGATGAGCAAATCACATATAACTGTGAATATGGTAGCACACTAACTAATGAGCCATATTTCAGCAATAGTTGCAACAACAAAAAAGTATCATTGCTACTAAGGGATTATTTCTGTAATGTTCATGCATTTCGTTCCTGGACTAAAACCATGTCAAATATTTTCATTGCGTAATTTCTCAAAAAACATATCTAGGGTTTTTGATTTCTAAAAGCTTTTTTTTTTATTTGATGTTTGTTAAAAATGTTTTTGAGGAAATTCTTCAGAAAAACAGATAAAATTCAATAAAATAAATAATAAATTACAAATTATTATAATAGGTGTGTGTTTTTTATGTAGAATGTGTATCAGTTTAATGAAGTTCCAAATGGAGCATTGACTAAAATAAAAAAAATTGATATGTAAAATGTTTTCTTCATTATAATTTTTATATGAAAATTTCCTTTTCCAATGGAACTTTCAGATAAAGCCACTATTAATAATGCAGGCAGGTTCTATTCTCTTTGTGTGCATCCTGCAGTTCACCAACAAAATGTTACTTGGTTCCCTTGTCCTCAGTTTTAATATTTCATTTTGGCTGTTGATTTTATTTAGGGTAAGTAAAAAAAAAAAAATAATAATTGAAATCATTGCATTTTAAATTTACATTAGTTTTACACTTACTTAAAACTTTCTTAAAATACTACAAACTTTTATATATTAATTATACTAAATTTAAAACTGAAATTGTTTTATCATTTTAAGATTGAAAAAGTTTCTTTCTGTGACTATTATTTTCTTTTTACTTAGTGTTCTAATTTACATGCAAATTTAATTTAATGACATGCAAATTTAATTTAAAACCTGAGAATTGCATTTGAATACATTTGCTTTAGATTGGTAAGTTTCTGAAGAATATCTTTTGTTTCCTTGCTTTAGTCACTTGATGCATGTCATTGAGCATTCTAGTCCCAGATTGATATTTTCAGTGAAGATAGGCAGAAGTCTAATTGAAAATGTTTATATTTATTCTTGAAAAAGACAGTAAATTATTGGTTGGTTTCCATATATTATTATATTTGGATTATTTAAACAACCATAATTTGTATTTAATTTTTAATATTTTTCATTAAATTTCATTTTTATTTTCAGGGCAATTCTATGCATTCAAAAAATATTTTTCTTCAATTCTTGAGAGTGGCTGCTTACAGTGTTGCAGTCTTGACACTGATGGTAGTCGTTAATATATTGATTAAGGTAAGATGAATTTTTTTTTTTTTACCTCTTTTTTTCCTGTCTATGAAAATAATTACAAAAAGACATAATGGACACTTGTAATTAACTCAAATTCACAAAAGAATGTTAAAGTTCCTTTTAATTATTTTGTCCTAAATTGTTTTTATCTTAAAGATCAGTAATCTCTCTCAACATGATTTTGTGAATGAATATTTCTGAGAGCATACTAAATCTGATTCAGTTCTGCTGCTGCTCAATAAAGTCTATACCAGACTGGCAGATCCTGTCACAACTGGAAGCTCTGAGAAATTATAGTAAGAAAGTAACTTTAAAGCATTTTGGCTTTTGCAATACTATCTCTTCTCCCCATTGCTGGTTCTGTTATTGTTAAAACAACAAATTATTTCAGGATAAGCAGGTTTCTTCAAAAAAGTCCTTGTATCTCTCCATAATATTGCTATATCTACTTCTCCTTTATGGGGTTCCTCTGTAAGGTTGGAGTATATAAACTGAGGAGTGTAATATGATGTGTTGTGGAATGTGAGTTGACTGTTGATGATGCAGTTGGAGTAACTTTTTGGTAGGTTCATGTATTTGAAAGCAATGAAGTCCCTGATCAGAAAGTTTAATGCCTAATTAGCCATTGTACTGTTTCTAGTTTGCCTGACCCATAAAGAAGATATTTTGCTCTTTTAAACAAATTTCGTCTGAGAAGTAAATCTCACTTGGCAGTTATACTGTTTTGATTATTACTGTGAAATTATTGACTTTAATGGTGAACTAATGTGCCAAGTGTTCTTATCGACATATATAAAATGTAATGTGTATCTTACCAACACACACACACACACACACACACAAGTAGTCAGAATAAAACCTCTGTAGAGATGTTGAATCATGCTGTCTCAGTAGCTTACTGCTCCATGATATTTGTTTGTGCATGATCTTACATGCAAATATACATCTCTCCTATATGCCATAAATGTTTGATTGTTGGTTTACATGGGACCTATGAATGGGTGCAAATAGCCACTAGTCAATGACATGTTTAGAACCAATCTATGTGCCACAAATATACCCCACCCCATTATGAGACCATCAGCAGCAGCCTGCATGGTGTGTAGTTGACAACAGAGCTTTGCATTACATCCGAACTCGTTCATCAGCCTGAAACAACTGGGATTTTGACTCGTTGAACCATGCATTATGTTACCAGTTTTTCACAGTCAAATTAGTGACATTATGAGCCTAGATGAAGCACTGTGTTCCATGTTGTGTTACCTGGGGTGCCCCGTGGGATTTACTGCTTCCATATCCCATGGGAGCTAATGAACACTTACCTGCTGGATATGTATCAAGTACCTCCTGCATTGGATGTGATTTGAGCCAGTGTCATTTATCTGTTACCACAGACAATTCTGGTCAAACTACACTGACTAGGATCATTAAAAACCCATGGTCAACCACTGTGCTGTCCATGGTGGGTGGTAATACCTTCCATCAGGTATTCTTGGCACTTGATGTTGTTGTTCAAGAGATGTCAAATATCTTCACACATGTCACATTTGTCTAGCACTAACTATCCTACCTCATTCAAACTCTTATAATTGATGTCCTCTTGCCTTTCCATGAGCAATGCAGTCAGTGTTCACAATGAAACACCACATGTCAGAATACAACTGTTATGATTCTGAGCATTTTCATGATATCAAGGAACTTACTATTACTGCTATTCTATAAAACTATAACATCTAGCATCTTTTTATATATATATATATATATATATATATATATATTAGGCTTCTCCACTTTTTTCACGGGGAAAACAGATAGCGTAATGAAAAATGATACAAACTCAACGAAAATAAAGTTTTAGCATCAAAATGGTTATGTTATTATTAAGATGAAAGACCAAAGTATTTTTTAATTATATTTTGGGATTTTTTTAATCCTTTCTAACACGTTTGAAATTTTGGTTAAAGTCTTTGTTTACGTCATTGTGGTGACATAAAAATAACATTGGTTTTTTTTGGGGGGGGGTTGTGCTTTTTTCCATTGAAAACACATTGAATTGGAAATTCTTGTAAAAATCAAGTAACTGTCTGATTTTAATGAAATTTTCAGGACTTATTCACAAATGAATGGAATTATTTTTGGAATGTTTTTTTTTTTTTTTTTTTTAGAAAATTTTGGTAAAAAATATTTTTCTTTTTAATATGTTACCCCCACTTATTTAAAATCATGAAATTTCGAAACAAAACCTTTCTATTTCCTGAAATTTTTTTTTTTTTGTTAAAAGTAGGAGTCTTTGGAGATTTTTGGCATAAATTTTTGACACCTAAGGTTTAAAATTAAATTTTAAAAATGAAAAATCTTTCAATTTAGCTTTAATTGAAAATTTAATAAGTAAATTTATTATTTCCATTAAGTAAAATATTCTGGTGTATTTCAGATAGAAATTATATAGATTGGAATGTCAAATTTAATTTTGATTTCTTAAAATTTTCTTAAAAGCGGCCATTTTCTTAATTTTAAGTAATATGTAAACAAAACAAGTTTTTCTATTTTAAAATTCATTTAAAAAATAAATATATATTTCTGACACGTTATTTTAGTAAAATTAAAAAATTTAAAGTTAAATTAATCTGATTTGAAATAAATATTACTTATTTATAACATAAAAACTAAATATACAACCAATTATTAACGATTGGTCTTGTTCATTTGATCCCATGTTTGATGGATTGCTGATAGACGAGACGATGACAGCTACTATGGAAGACCCCAATTGTCAAAATTCTAAGTGAACGCATATTTTTGGTTTTTAACTACCTAGTAATTTTTACAAATGAACATATTTTCCGCAATTATTTAATATTTTATTGACTTTTATTTACCTTTCGAAGATGTAAAAATAAAAAAATTACTAAATACTATAAAATTTTCTTCAATTAATTTTATAATTTAATAACAAATGAAATACCATGATTACTCAATTGAAGTATGTCCCACATTAACGTAAATACATAAAATAAAAATATTTAGCGAAATAGTAATTGAAAAAAGTAAAACTTAGTTTAAGCTTTAAACTTTTAAAGTTGGATAGAAATCTTGAAAACTTGTTGAAACGTAACTGAAGCGACATAATAAAGGGACAAAACTTTTAGATCATAATAATGGCAATGTCAGTCTACCGTACATGAAAATAATGAACGTAGTAAGTAAAAAAATATAAAATAAAAAATTATTTTAAAAATAAAATAGCTCAACTAAGTTGATTAATCTTTTCAATTTTGGATTTGTAAATTTTGTTTCCACTTAATTACTATATCACATCCAGGAAATAGCCTAATAATACAGTTTTATATGATTTTAAATTATTATAATTAAAATTTAAAAGAAATGAAAAAATTCTTGTAAAATTTAATTATTCATTAGAAAATATTTATTTCTTCAGACAATAATGTCCTTAATATTACTTATTTACAAAAGCAATTAAAAGCTTTTCTAATTAAGTAATATCATAGTTTTATTGGATTTATTATTTTTCAATTCAGAACAGATTTTCAGTTAGATAGCTCAAATTTGAAAAAAAAGTAGGTGAATCACCTACTTTTTTTTATATATATATATAAATTTTTTATATATATAATATATATATATATGCTTTTCACAGTGTAGAGATACTACATTCTGATTTTAGGCAGAAGTGCCAATCCATACATAAAAGAACAACTGGTTGAAGTGACAGGTAGTATGCTAGTATTTTAATAAATTTTCAACTTGTTTCACAGTTCCTTATTGGGTTGGAAGCAGACGAACATATATTCAAATTTGTTCAGAGCAAATTTGGTTTCGGTTATTCCAGGTATGTACTTTTTTGTGGTAACAAATCAATTGATATCAAATTTTTCAAAGCATTAACAGGGATAATTTTAAAATAATGATAATAATGATAAGCAAAGAATAAACAACTGAATTTCAGTGATTCTACTGTCATCTTTTTCCTCACTACCAAAGGAAGCTGATACAAAGATAATTATTTACATTGTTCGGATTATCATCCTCATTTTTGTTGCCATATTTATCATGTTTCAGCCGTTGTACACTCGAGGACACGTGGCACAGTGGATAAAGGCATTAGTTAGATCCAGTGACAGGACCTAAAGAGTGTGAGTTCAATACCTGGTTGCGGCAGTGGAGAACTTGGAGAGGGGAATTAACTGGAGATAACTGATAACTGACATCCATTAGACATGGCATGTGGAACTAGAACAGTCTACCCCAGTGAGCGAAATAAAGGTTTCAGTTCGACATTCCATCCACCTGAAAAAGGCTGGGATAAATATAGTAACAAAGATGAGGATGATAGTCCGAACAATGTAAATAGTGTACATAATACCTCATCTCAGAAATATAGACAGATACTGAAAGATAATTATTATTTTTAAAATATTTTTACAATCTTATGTATAATTTTTTAGAATTAAATCAGGGATTCTGATATTAAGTAATCTTATACTATTTGTTGCATGTTACTTGGAGAGGAGATGGGTTCTGCTGAATAATGCCACTTGCCCACTGAAATGTCAAACCCTGATTACTTTAGGACAAACAAACCAATTTTTTTCTCACCTCCATTACAATCAATTCCAGTAAGTGATTCTACTGATTTGTTTGCTTTTATAGCAGCTGCCACTTATTGTCTAGACAAACTTGGTTTATAGTTAATCTCTTTTGTTAAATGCATGATATTTATTGGCTGAATAGGTTTTAAATATTTTAAGTATTCTGCCATGTTCACTGCCTTCTATCAAGTGGATGATTGTATCATCTCCACCACTCTCTTCACTGCTTGCTATTTGAAGGCCTTTTACATCTTTGTTGCCTAGCTTTTGGTTGATCACTTTCACCCATTTTTATTATGGTCGTACTGTATTCTTCTTCAACAGTAAGCTTTCCTAAAGTTTAATAATTTCATATAGATAACAAAAAACAGCCCACATAATAATAGCAGACTCATCTCTCAACTTGCTTGCACATTAGACAAAGTGGAGAGTAATAGGCATGACTTGATCTTGGGTTAATTCCAGGTTTGAATCTTCATTTTGCTCTGTACCAATTCTTTTATTTCTCAAGCACAATTTGTATCACATTTCATCATTCCTTAATGTGTAACAATAATACTTCCTAAGAATCCTTTCTCTTTTTGTGTGTGTGTGTGTGTGTACCAAAAATGTACTTCTACTAAATGACTTGGTTACTAAGCCTCCAGACAATACTTTTTGATTGCACTTGAAGTTAAGTGTCTTGCCATTCCCTGATATATCCAGTTTATAGTGATGTGCATCAAATATTTTCCTAATGCTCACACAAAAATAACCTTGAGCAAAACTTTGTATCAATGGAGAGGCAAAATAAATAAATGAAGCCTCTCATTCACATCCAGAGAATAAAAAGCATAAATTTAAAACAAATTCTCTAATTACTGAGCTATGAGTCAGATGAATTGAACATCCTAGGATAAATACTCTTGATTGCTATCTGCTTATCACTGCAATGTGATATTTTCACAAAATGACCCATATTGATGTTAGTGTGCTAAATTATTATATTTTTGTATGTAAATATCTAACTTCTTTTTCTTGCAGAGATTTTGACTCCAGACTTTATTTGTGTAATGGTGCTTTTGGTTTCCTGGAATGGGAAACCTTTCTCCGTCTGAGTCGAGGTTTTGTGTTTCCTGTGTATGCTGTAAGTCATGCAGTTCTTATATATCTGCTGGCTCTGACCTGCTTCAAATATTGGAGGTTAGTATGTTACCATCTATTTTGCTGCTGGATTATTGTAGAAAGTTGAAATATTTTTTTTTATCATTTCATCCCAAGCAAGGCAATAAAGCCACCAAGATGCAAGGGGTTACTAAGTGAGAGAATATGAGAAAAAGAAAACATTAAGGAGAGAGAAGAATAAAAGAACAGGAATTAAAAACACACAAGATAACGATTGACATTGGGGTTTTAATTTTTGAAGATCAAATTTGAATGGAAAACAATAAGCTGGAAAAGAGTTCAACAAGCAAGAAGTGTGAGAGAAGAAACTGTTAGCATAGAACTTAGTTACGTTTAGCCATTTCAACTATAAAATGAGATCTTGCCACTAATCTAGTACTGAAAATATAAAAAAATTAATGCTAAAGCAATGGGAAAGTGACTGGTGTTAAGATACCAGGTCAGGACCAATAACAGTGCATATTCTTTGGATTTTATCAAGAATCTCTAAATACATAGCAGAAGTACCAAACCAGATGTGGCAGCAATATTCCACGACTTATGTGTAAAATTGGGAACTGTCAAGAACTCACCTAAGCAAACTCCTCTCAGTAAAGCAAATATTTTAAAGGATCAAAATTGGGCCAAGAAATACATGAAAATTGACTTTTCTAAAGTAATTTTCATGGACAAATCTCTAATAGCATTCAGTGGACCTAATGGATGAGCCAAAGGATGGATTCTATCCAATCCAGATATGCCCGTGGCTAAAAAATGGCAGCAGTGTGATATGAGCTTGAATTGTTGACCATACCATTATTGAACCATTCAAATTTGATAAAAGAGTTAAACTGAACACTGCTAACTATTGTGATTTCATGGACAAAACTTTTCTTTGAATGGTACAAGTCCCAGCCTCACAGTTCGAAAGTGAAATGTGTATTTATGCACAACAATGGTCCTTCTAATGTTACCCATGATTTTTTTTTAGCATAAAAGCTTTACAGGAGAGGAGATAACTGAATGGCCACCATCATCCTGATCTGAATCTGATTAAAAATCTGGTCAATTGTGAAGATTAAATTATATGAATGCTTACTTTTAATTTAATAAACTTTTATGTCCATTAAATTTATTGATTTTTTTTTTTTTTTTTTTTTTTTTTTTTTTTTTAAGTAAGCGAATAACATTTTGCAACTGTGGCTTTTAATGATGTCTAAAATAACTAAAATTGATATTGGATTCAATCTTCCAACATAAGGGGTGTGAGAAAAAGTTATATCTGGTTTAAATTAGCTAATGTTTAACAAAATAAATTTAATACTGCATTTGTTTTTAAAACAATTCTTCAGATAGCAGTGAAGCTGATGAAAATGTGCTTGATATCCGTCTGTAGGAAAGTCAGAGCAAATTATCATGTCTTTTATATTGTCAGCATAGTAGTTGTTTTTGTCACCTTCACTGTTGATATCATTATCAAAAGTTATCTTATCCTTATTCCACCTGAAAAGATATCTTCACTGCTGTCCAGTGTGTTTGTGCTGCAGCATTTTTCTTTTTGCTGATTTTGCCGATTAATAACCACGAGTCAGAGGCAATGAGGTTTTGTTTTGTTTATCATTCTGTTTCTCATTGTGTGAGCTTGTTTTCATTATAAGTTCATTGCATATTTTTTCGTGTGACCATATCCATGCATTTGCTCTAAATGTATAAATTTGTTTCAAGCCATAATGTAGATTATATAAATTCCAATTTTTATTTGATGTAATAAAAAGTTGAGCAAAATATTAAATTTAAGTGCTACAAATTTCAAAAAGTCATTGCATATTATACACAAGAGATTTTTTTCTAGAATTTCATAGTCCAAAGTTAGGAGTGCCATACATGAATAATTATAGTAATATACATATTCACCATCAATGTGAGGGGAGTAAAACAAATTATCGTATTTTACAATTTAAAAATTTTCACCAGTGATTTTAAAATGCGGCAAACAAATATTTCCAAAAAAATACATTAGCTATCTAATATAAAAAAAAATCAACTGGAAAATTATGTGTGGAAAATACAAAACAAAAATCAAATTTAATAAAAATAAATATAAAGTGAAATATTCCTAAATTGACATGGAATTTTATTTTCCATCATCTAATAGGGAGGGAGGAGGAAGAGAAATGCCATGAATTAAAACTAGCTCAAGGCTATATACTAAGTATCTTAAATGGCCTGTTCATCTAACTGAAGGAATTAAGGAGAGGAAAATTTCTCTGAGTCCAATCACAAACTCACAGACATATTGCAATTAATTTTGGCCTCTGCTACTCTCATGCAAACGAATTTATTTGTCTCAATCTCTGCATGACATAACTCAAGCAATGAGATACCATTAACATAGGCAGAGTACTTGATCAAGATGTTTGCACCAGGTAACATGATTCCATGTTGTACAAATTTTACCTTCAATCTTCACAGGAAAAGTTCTAACACAAGATCATACAGCATGTGTGAAAGCAAACAATCTTGATAAATAGATCTACTCAACATGAAAGACTATAAATGTCTGTTCACATCTACCATAACACTGGGAGTTCCATACTAAAAAGGAATCCCTGTGGGAAAGTGTGACTTTTATCTGGTCACAACACACATCCCTCCCTAAGTTGATCAGCACAACTTCATTATTGACTTTCTGTGTGATCATGCACACCAAACGCAGGTTATCTTGGATCACCCTACGCTTCCTGATAGAAGTCTGTTCAGGAGTTATCAAATGATCCAGCATAACTTGCAAGCAGTTTACTAAGACTAAATTGTTTCAATCTTCAGCACCTAAGTGCTGATAATCACTAATCCCATCTCCACCATGCTTGCGCTTGTGTAACAACTTCTATACTCCTATTGAAGAATACTTTTTTGTTTTATCCACTTGTTGTAGATGAGTGCCAGCAAGGGGATAAGTGTGTGTGATAGCCTCAAGTGCACTTCATACAAAAAAAAAACATCAATTTTAGGTGTTTTCTTCATCCCAACTTTTTTTTCATTGCTTCTCAGATTTCATCCTCTGTTATAGGGACCCTCACACCTGGCTGATTCAGTTGCCTGGAAGTGAGGAAAATCAGCTAAGTAGGCATGAGACAAGCTCAGGCTAGGCTCCCTGGTAAAAAGCTTCTGGTAAGTAATCACAAAATACTTCACAGATGCCTTCATTTATAGTCAAAATTTGTCTGATCTGTTGATCAGTGGCATTCCAGAGTTTATCTGCTTGCAATTCTGCAGCCATGTTTGTTGCATTAGCAAACATTCTTTCTAATTTAGTTCTAACTACCAGAGCCTGGTCCTTCTTGATCAGCAATTTTGCCATAGTTATCACTACTTGGCCTATATTTCTCCATTTTACAGCCATCTCTACTCTAGATTCAAGTGCTTTTTGTGCTGGTAATGTAAGTTAGCTAATTGTACTTTTGAGGTGGTCCTACCACTTATTTTCAGCTACAGCCCATCTACACCCCATCTACACCCACTTTTGTATTAGTATCAGTCTGCTTGAACCTATTGTCTGAATAAACCACACAATGGAAACTTGAATAAGTTAGGAGCTCTGAGTCAATTTTCCTAACTAAAACTCTATTGATGCTGCTAGAACACTGCACCAAACCTGTGAAAATGTCAGAAAAAAATGTCTCAATATTCCCTACTGTCATTGGGTTCATAAACCCCACTATGACAAATACTTTCTCCTTTTTATATTCAACACACACACAGTTTACCTGTCAGACCTGTGGACAAGTTAACGGGCGGGGGCTTAGTATTTGTCAAATAACTATCAAAATATGCATAGGTGAAATTTCAATAACAGATGTTCATAGTAATTTGGAATGAGTTAAGTTTCTTGCACACAACATATAGGTAGCAAATGAATGTATTCTTTTAGATCTCAATTACAACTCTTGGACATTCAAAGATAGTAACCAGAAGGCTATGAGGAATTCACAGAGTACTGCCTGACTTATGGGGGGAGATACCTACTGAAAACAAGGATAGTGATGACTTGTTCTGGGACCTATACCCCAATATTGCTCAGGAAGGTTAATTTTACTATAGAGTGAAGGGCTAATAGACACAGTGACCCTTTCAGAACAAAACTGATTAAAATGCTTATTTTAAAATTTGACAGTAGAGGCATTTCAACTGATTTGTTTGTTTCCTACAATATTGCCCAAATCTGTCACATACCCTGACCAAATTGTGCAACACTGAAAAGGTTTGGGGCTTGTGTAAAATTTGTGAGAACCTCCACATTTTTCACCTATTATGGGAAAATTATTGGGGACCTTTCAAGTATTTCAGTTATGTAGATGAATATTTTGCTGTAACTAATCTGAAGGAAAACAGGACAATGGAGAAGGTAGACATCTCTGCTGGCCTATTCTTCTTTGCATTCAACCTTTTTTTCATTATCAAAATCCTCTCTTCCTCTTTTTCCAGTCTGGCATTGATGCAGCTTTTCATTTTCTCAGCATACAAATGTGGAGCCACTCCTCAGGGGTCATTTGTATCATTGAATCTGGGGACCAAAAGTAACTAAGACCTCACTACTTGGATCTTTGTTCTGTTTTTTCTCACCATTTGCCTTTTACATTCAGATTTCTCTGAAGAGCCAAAACTGTTCTTGACAGTAGTGAAGTCCAGGCAGAGGAGAGAACCAAGATGTGGCCTAACATCTGGCTGGTAGCAGGTGAAATTGCAATTGCCTCCTTTTCCATGGTTGAGATAGGTGGAGGAACATCTCGATGCACAATAGCTGACTCTTCAACAGGATCATCTTTCCAAGACAATCTGCAGAAGGATAACCAATCTCCCTACAGTGCTGGTTTATTTCCTGAAATGATAACTGGCAGCTTCCAGTCTTCAGCATCCAAGTAGCGTGGAATGGAAATGAATACTTTGCAATTGATCTTAATGTCAAAGTTCCTCTCTCCATTTGATCAAGACTCATGTACACATGATTTTCCCATACTGAAAGAAGAATGCAACTAAATGGATGCCAAGACACAAAAATGTTCACTCTGCTTCATTAATGACAACTTTAAGTCTGTGCAAAAAATATTTTCTTTCATAATTAAATTTGGTACTAGCTAGTCTGTTGAACTCCAAAACTCAAATTTAATCACAACTTTCTTTTTGATGACCCTCAATTTGGGCAAATCGACCTACAATATGCTAGACATTTTTCTGCAGGATGCTGGTGGAGGGCGGGTGTGATTAATTACTTTCACTTGCCAGGGAAACAAAATTTTGTAATTTTCTTCATGAAGCTCCCTGTGTTTTCTTCTTGGATGAAAGCTGGCATCAAAGTTTTTGTGCCAGCATGGAAATACCAAGTGAGTCTACAATCTACTCCTTGATTTGCTCCTGCCTATTCAGCCCACAAGAATAACTTCTGATTATACCAATCATTACAGATGCCTCTTTATATCTGTTTGTATTGAGTGCAAATGTGTCCTCAATGAGGCAAATTAACTATTCAATGATAAAATGAGACATCATAAAGTCTCTCACAAGATTCTAGAGATTACTGGCAGCACTGTAAGAGTGTGTTGTACAAGAATAAATCCTCAATCCCTCTCTTCTTCAATCAGTTTGAAGTATCAGCATCATCTGCTGATAAAGCAGAATGTTTAGCTCAGAAATTCTCTCTCAACTCCACTCTCAATTCATCGGGAGTATCTTTGATTCTAGGCAGAAAATCAGGCAAATTTCTACCCAGTGATATGAACATAACTCTGTTCATAGTTTCTGTTCTCATCTCTAAAATAAATCTCCAGAAGGTTTGTACCTGAACTGGCTCCTGTTTTCTCCAAGCTCTACAGTAAATGTCTTGCTCATTTTTGCTTGCCAGCTTGTTGGAAATCCTCTTCTATAGTCGCTGTTGAACATTTTCATCCCTCAAATTATTGTCCCATTAGACTTTTATTTCTTTTTGGCAAAGTATTAGAAGCTCTAATCAACTCTGAATTTGTTAAGCATTTCACTTCACATGGCCTTATTTCAGATAAACAGTATAGCTTTCATCTCTTTGTCTGCCACCAATGTGTTAACTGTTATCCCTGAATTTGTCTATCAAGCTTTAGCTAAGAATGGCAAGATTCAGGCTGTGGCTTTAGATATCTCAAAGACATTTGGCATGCTGGCCTTCTCTACAAACTCAAGGGTCTCTGGCCAGATATTTGATTTAATCTGATAGTTAATGAAACTCATGTTGAACAGCCACTCTTGTAGATCATTTCACGGTGGGAATGCAGGGGTCCTCCAGGGCTCTATTCATTGTTTCGTCAATGACCTTCCCAGTGTCAGATTTATAAATATATCATTTGTTTGTGCATTGAATATTGCTGCCATATCTGGTCTAGTGCTCCAGCCGTATATCTCAAGATTCTCAACAAAATCCGAAGAAGGGTCTGTAATGTTATCAATCCTGACCTGACACTTTCCCACTTTAACATCTTCACTTTAGTTACTTTCCTGTGACTTTACTCTATCTTTTTTTTATAAATATTTTCATATGCAAGCTTGTTCTAACAAGCTCTTCTCCTTGTTACCTCAACCATATGAATTTAAGCATACTACTAGACTGGGTACTAGGTCTCCTCATTTACTGTTGAAATAGCTAAATGTAACCATAAGTTCTATTCTGATACTTTCTTTTCTCGCATTTCTCACCTCTGGAACTCTTTTCCAGTTTCTTGTTTCCCTGCTGCCTACAATCTTCAAATATTTAAATGCAATGTCAATTGCCATCTTATGTCTTCCTGAATCCTGTTCTTTTTATTCTCCTTTCTCCTCCCTAAAGTCTTCTCGGTCTCTTTCGCTGCTCTTATGTCTTAGTGTCTTTATCGACTTGCTTGGGGTAAAATGATTAAAAGAAAAAACTTATTTAAAACTATTCAAATCAAGGCTTAACCAACTTCATTAGGGATTGCTTAGTTGGTTGTTGTTACAGCATTATCATCATAAAGAAGCTCCTGCCAAAATATTTTATACATTATGACATGAATAATAATACAGCTGAATTCACCAACAAATAATATTTATTACTTATTATTCATACATGAAAAATATTCCCTCTGTTTATATTTTTCTTATACCATTACTTTTGGACATGTTTTTATTTTGTTGTAAGTTGTTAAATGTACATTGTGTAAAGTTTATTCTTGTGTATACATTCACTTAACACTTCTAAATGTCCTCACTTAAAATATTGTTGCTGTTAAGTTTTTCTTTTAAATTTTATTTTCCATGAATTAAAGGAATACTGTGCCAATAATTTCAATCGGCCATGTGTGTGTGTGCGCTCATATTGAAGCAGTCATAGACATATTACTTTGGTCTGTCTGTAGATAATGTAGTTGTAATGAAGAAGTTTGATGCAGTGTTGTGCAAACCATATCTGGCATTAAATTATATAAATAATTATTATAAAATGTATTTCCTCAACTACAGTTTTATTTTACATTTTGACTAAATTCTTTTTCTAATTCACAGAATAACTGAATTTATTCTTTTTGGTTTAAAGTACAAAGTGTGACAGTTTATTCCCCAGAATGATTGCACTGTGTAAATATTTGTTTCTAAGCACATCTAAATATGTTCCAACTTCTGCTTTCTTGAGACCAGATGAGTCATTTGTTGCTGAGCAATAGTGGAAGTTGACTGTGTTAATGTTATATTGTTGGCAGAATATGTGTGAAAGGAATCAAGTTTTGTGTGAAAATTTGTAAAAGTTATGATAAACATGCTGTGAAGAAATCAAGTTTTTGAGTGGTACAGGCAATTCAAGGAGAGATGAAAAGATGCACATCTCTTGATGCAAAATGTGTGTAGACAAAAACACAAAACAGATGTAAATGTGGTTAGAATTGCAGACCTTGGTGCTTTCAGATTGAAAATGAATTGCAGAAGAACTGAATATGAATAGGGTAACTGTGAGGCAGATTCTAGCATAATGCTTTAGGAGCTGGTGCGTTCCTGGCTGAGAAATCCATTAAAAATAAGCCATCTTCCTTATTCACCAGACTTTTAGCTCTCCATGAGCATTGGGTATTTCCAAAATTGTAAAATGCCTTGAATATATCAAGCATAATGGGACCACATTAATGGAAATTATTAGGGAAAACGAGTTCCAAGAATGTTTCCAGCAATAGAACCATCATTTCATTAAGTGCATAACTTCACAAGAAGCCTACTTTGATGGAGATAATAGCTAATAATGGCTAGGTTAGCAAACAGCTTTCATGGGGCCAAGCCAAGGATTTAAATTGTCACACCTTGTAAGTCAATTTGTGAAGAAGTTACCAGATGTACATATTTAAGAATAATTTTTTTTTTTTTTTTTCAGCATGAGCCCAAACCCAAATTCAAACATAACACGAAATCGAAGTTTGCTAAGATCTCGACCTGATATGGCCTTTCACATAGGTTGGTAGAACTATTGTATATACATAATTATTTTATAATTAAATTGATAATTGAATATATGTATTCACTGATGTGAATGTAGATAAGTTGCTTAACCCAGTTTTGAATCAGTAAGTGTTGCTTTATAAGCCTCTCATCATGTGTCTGTTACAATAAGGATGTTAAACTTAATGATTTTTTTTTTTTTTTTAGTATTACAAATAAAAAATGATATTTTTATAATTTTTCTTATCACCCTTTTCATTAATGCTTAAGATATTGGAGAATGATTATAAAGGCTTTATACAAGGCTTCTTTTTTTTTTCTATTTTTCTAAAAATCTTTACATTAGCTCAATAGAGACCTGCATAAATATTGTATCGATCTGAATTCAGAAAACTTGAATTTACTGCAATGCCATGCAACTCTGCTAATTGTGGGTTATTTTTTTTAATGAAGGAAGTGGGCAGTGAAAGAAGTTTAAGTAATAATTCTTCAGATGATATGAAAACCATTTGAACAGAAATCATTATAAAGACAGAAAAAAAGCAAAAGCATTTTTATCATAACATAATATAAAATATCTTTAAATAAACTATATATCCCTCATGAAGATAGAAAAAAATATATCCAACAAATTCACCATCATTAAAGTTAACAGCAAAAATGAAATGTAAAATTTATTTCAATATTCAGATCATCATTTTTAAGATGTTATGGATGCTATAAACAGAAAATTGCTGTTACAATAATCTTTAGAAAAAATAAAAATTTTCATTTATGAATTATCATCTCTGTACTTATATTTTGGAAACTTGAAAAAATATCCTGGAAGACATTTTTAGGGTGCATTTAAATATTAGGTAGTGGGATTGAAAAATTAAGAAAAAAACTTTTTGTAAATTTACTCACAGATTGGCTTAAACTATATTTTGTATTTTTGTAATAGAGAATTATTTCCTGACTATAAGTTCCTGCAGACATTTAAGCAATAAATACTAAAAATCCAAATGTATGTTTTATTATTTTGACCATGTTGATCTAGGTTATTATACACACAATATTCAGGCGTCTGTCATCATTGTATTCTAACATTGAGAATTTTGAACCAAATTCTTTATTCAGTCTATAGAGATACTTTTCATTTTCTATTTTTCATATTTATGGAATATTTCATATCAGTTAATACTTATTTTGTGTCTCTTGTCCATTTCTTCTACTGTATATGACATTACAGTACTACCAAGCTCAGCGGTTGAATTCACATATATTTGAACTCACATTTTAATTCACTAAACCATGTCTCTTTAACAATCAAGTAGCGTAATTTTTGGAGCTATAATCCTAGTCTGGAGTCAGGACATGCTTAAATTAGGTCATAGAATTTTTAAGTTTCCTTTCTTTCCCAATCAAAGGCTTCCAGGCCTTGTTGGTGGGGCTTCAGAATACGCCGACTGCCCCCCCCCCCTGCAGAGGGTAAAAGTCCCTCAATGGGGCCACCTGTTGATCATAGGTGGCGACCTGTAATGCTTGGAGACGGGATCCTGGTGGTTGAGCAAATCATGACCTAAGTATAAAGAAGACATGATTTAGCAACACCCCACTTCGGCCCTTAGGGAGGTTGGAGAGGCCCGATCCAATCAATCGGTTGGTCATGTCAAGCACTAAATCGGACAAACAGACCAAAAAATAAAACTCACACTCTCCATATTTGACAATAAACTGATTTAGTAAGTGGTGGCTGTAGGGTCAATCAAGCTGGTATTAAGGAGACTGACAGAACTGATAAAATCTAAGAGATAGTCCATACTTGGGTGGATAAGACCTAGTATCACGAATGTATCATGTATCCCTGGAGAAATGAGGCGAATGGGATTTTCCCCCTCATCATTTTCCCCATAAGAAGGACTCCAAGGTGGGTGGGGAGCACGGCTGACAAATTAAAAATAAATGTATTATGACTAAGAAAAACACCAAGAGACTTCACATAGAAACAGATTCTGATAATGAAAATGATGTCAAAACCTTCCCACACTTTATTGTAATGGAAGCCACAAATAACAAACCATTGACTGAATTATCACCCTTCCTAATTCAAAAAACCATATCGAGCAAAATGACTCCAAAAAATGTTAAAAAATTAAAAAATGGTACAATATTAATAAAAGTACAAAACAAAAAACAAACTAAAACTCTACAACAGTTACAGAAATTTCATGAAACAGACATCAGATCCTTAAACTGCTCCAAAGGAGTCATAAGAAACCAAGAGCTCTCATTATGTACTATAGATGAAATAAAAAAAGAACTGAAAAATCAAGGGGTCACTGATGTAAAAAGAATTACAATAAAAAAACGAAGCAATATGAACAAATACATACATATTAACCTTCAAGTCTCCTCAGATAACAACAACAATTGAAATTGGGTAGGAGAGAATTAAAATAGAACAATATATACCGAACCCACTTCAATGTTACAGATGCCAAAAGACCAATGTCGAAGCAACCAAACATGTGGAAATTGCAGTTTAAAAGATCCCGATCATAAGGAAAGGGACTGGCCCGAATAAAACCAAATGTCCAAACTGCTCAGAAAATCACCCCTCTTAGTCCAAAAACTGCAAAATATACAAGCAAGAAAAAGTCAAATATCGGAAAAACATAACCTTCCAAGAAGCCCGAAAGGAGGTGACAAATAAAAAAGACACATGCGCAATAATAACCCCAAAAACAAATAAATACGCAATGAAAACCTATCAAGTAATCCTTCAGAAACTCCAAACTTAATAAGAGAATTAAAAACTATACTTGAAGAAATAAAATCCCTCATATTTGGACTCAGAACAGATTTCAATATCCAAGAAAAAAGTAGAAATGAACAAGTGAAGTCAAAACTAAAGAAACCAAAAAATCACCCAAAGAAAATTCTGAACCAAACACTAATGAAACTGCATATCCCCATCTCCAAAAAATCACAAGATCCAAATCACTCTCTAAACAAAAAGCAAACACTACTGAAAATAGATCCACAATATCTGTCTATATTTCTGAGATGAGGTATTATTATGTACATTATTTGGACTATTGTTTCAATGAAACAATGTTTCGGCCTTCTTCAGGTGATTGGAATGTCGAACTGAACCCTTTATCTCGCTCACTGGGGTAGACTGTTCTAGTTCCACATGCCATGTTTAATGGATGTCAGTTATCTCCTGTTAATTTCCCTCTGAAAGTTCTCCACTGCCATAACCGGGTATTGAACTCACACTCTTTGGGTCCTGTCACTGGATCTAACCAGTGCCTTTATCCACTGTGCCATGTGTCCTTGAGGACATCCATATATGAATTTCTGGGTATTATAAACTTAATGCAACCATTTTTACCAGAGCTCATATTGCAATTTTTGTTGTTATTATCGCTTTTCTCTGGCACTCCATATTACTGGTTCCCATATTGTATTCATTTCTATGCTTGGTCGGCTCAGGAGATTTCTGTGGCCTAGCATATGTGCTGATTCCATAAGTTTACGAATTTTACAATAGTGTTTTTTGCCTTTGATCTCAACCTGATCCCACGGAGGGCAGTGATCTCCCTTTTCTCTCCATATGTGGTCAGCCACGCCTGATTTTTCCACTTCCCCCTCATGTTACAGCTTTCTGGTGTTCTTGACGCCTTACCTTAAGGGGGCGGCCTGTCTCCCCTTTATATTTCTTTCCGCAGCTGCACGGATAGCGTACACAGTCTTTCGTCATGTTCTCCACTATGGGGGGGGGGGTCTTACTCGGGAGAGATATCTGCAAAGTGTCGTCAAGCTTTTGAAGGTTGTCCTGATGTTATATGGATCGCAGATCCTTTGTATTTTCTCTTCACATAAGGCAGGCAGACTGTTATCTGAGTGTTGTTGTCCTCCTCCTCTTGTACCCACCTATCCCAGTTTTTGGGGGCTGCTGCCATGTACCCAGGGTAGTTGTAGGGTACTATTTATACTGACTAATTCTTTATTGAATGTCTCAGCTATACGTTTTTGGAAAATACTATTACCAGCTATATAATATATGTATTTTTGAAAAAAAATATTGACAGAAATAGATTTTTAACAAAACGAAAATATTATCAGAAAAAAAAAGCTGTCTGCATTAAATGACCCTTTGAGGTTGATATGCCGTAGAACAAAACAAACCAAAGGCTTCCAGATGTTATTCATCCCTGTGCTAGGTATTTTTAATGCTGAATATCTGTTGGTATGTGTCTGGATTCTATCCAAATGCACCATTTATAAGAGACACGTTTGATGTCAAATAATTAAAATTCATGCAATACTTGAACAGGAAGAGAATTAAGAGTAAAATCTGGATACGTCTAACATCCACAATTGGCAGTGAATACCATGTCTGCAAATGAATGCTCCATTAAAGATTTTATATTTTGCTATTCTTAAAACAGGAAATTTTTCATGTCTCTACTTTTAGTGCAAGCTGCTTTCTTTGGATGCCTGGCCATGAGCACATTACGGATGAAGTACCTGTGGACTCCCTACATGTGCGTTTTGGCTAGTGTTGGTCTTGCAGACTATAGCTTCTGGAAAACTCTCATTTCAAAATTCTCCAATCGAGAATCGATTGTAAGATTTTTTATTTTTCTTCAACGAATGTCACTTTCATTAATTTTTATTTTACAGTCTTTTGACAATTCATACAGTAACTGCTTATTCTTTATGTGATGAAGTAAAATCAATTTTGTGAATTCATTTTTGACATTTGTGATGTAAATGGTCCTTTTGATGATTAAAAGAAATCTCATGATAGTAACATTTCTCTTTCTTCCATGTAAATGTGAACAAAGTTAAAAAAATAAATAAATCAATCAACTTTCTATTACTCAGTACTTGGCAATTTTCTAAAATAAACATTTAATCAAGTATCACAACAACTTGATTCATTTGTCAAACCTTTTGTTTATCCCTTCTTAAAATTGCATGCAGACTCTTTTTTGTTTATTCCCGTCTCTTTGTGCACATTTTCTCTAATTCTCCACAAATAATCTTGTTTCTTTTCTTTAGATATTTCTTTTACGCCATCTTGTCACAGGAGTTGTGCTTGCCTCAGTTTTAATCACTGTAAGTATCTCTGACTTATCTGCTTAAATTAGTCTTTCTTTTTAGAAATACAAATTTTGCCACGTCTTTTCATTTTTCAATGACACACAACTTTTATCAAATTTGTTTTCATTATATTTATTGATTTCTCTCTCTCAGTTTTTGCCTGGTGTCTACAGAGAATTAGAAGATTTGAAAGAATTTTGGGATCCTGATACAGTTGAACTGATGGAATGGATTAAGTAAGTTTCTATTTTCATTTGTAAACAATGTTAAATTTGTGTTGTATTGAATAAGTTGTTGGAATTTTTTTTTAATGAAGTGGTTATGTAAAAACTACCTTGTTTTCTCTTGATTCCAGAACCAATACGTCATCTACAGCTGCCTTCAGTGGTAGCATGCAATTGTTAGCAGGTGTGAAGCTTTGTACAGGTCGGCCCATCACCAACCATCCCCACTATGAACACAAAGGCCTTCGATACAAGACAAAAGAGGTGAACTTGTCATTCATGAAATTAAGAAGTTTCAAAAGATCAATGCAATTGTTTTGAATATTTTTTTTTTAAACACAAAAAATCTGTCCACTTGCAATTCACATATAAGAAGATGCTGAAACATTCTTGGTCAAACTAGGACACCTTTCCAACAAAAAAAAAAAAAAAAAATTGTTTGGTCACATCTTGCAAATTATCTCAGGCTGAGAATTTTTCAGCATTCCTTCATAGGTTATAATTAGGAAGTTAATTAGTTTTTGATGTTTATCTCATTTGTAATATATAAACACATGAAACCAAATATCCAATCAATTTTTTGTAATCACAGCCAATATTAATTATAGTTGATTATAATCTGAAAAACTAAAAAGTTTCATTTATTCCTTGTGAATTTCATCCACAAGCTCATCTTTTAATTTTTTCTTTTTATTTCTTCCAGATTTACCAAATATATGGCCGGAAACCTCCTGCTGAAGTATATTCGATCTTAAAATACTATAGAACAAATTACATAATTTTGGAGGATAGTATTTGTCTGTCTGCCTCTCGGGAAGGCTGCCGCACACCTGATCTTGTTGATGTAGCTAATGGAGAAGTGAGTATATTTGAACTGACATCTGCTATTAAAAATTTCCTATCTGCAGTGTGACATGAAATGAAAAAATAGGATATAATTTGGAATTAGAATCTCTTCATGACAAAGTATGTTTCACTGTTAATTCAGGCATAAATTTTGTTGACTTTTATATATTATTGTTATATCAAGACTAATAATTGTCTATTTTATTCTTTACCATTCTACAGATTCCAGAATTTGGGGAAAAAGAACCTGGTTTAGTCCAAAATACACATCCAAGATTCTGCCATGAAATTCGTTATGGAAATGAAAATTATGCCAAATATTTCAGACTTGTTTTTGAAAATCGGACATTTCGTGTGTATAAACTGTTGTGAAAAAGAAAATTCACTTTATATAAAGTTTCTATGTGATTTACCAAAAGAGCTGCATCTTTCTCTTGCTCAACTGGACGTGCTTTCATAGCACAACTAGTACAGTAACTATGGCAACACAGAGCTACTGGCAGCAACAACAATGCATTTATCATTCATACAATAAAAATACGTGAATTGTCTGTATATTTGTTTGTTTGATTCCACCTTTAAAAAAAATTATCAGCTTTGTAGAGATAAAAACCATTCCCACTATGAACACAAAGGTCTTTGATACAAGACAAAACAGAAGAGCTACCTTTTCATGATATTCATGCATTTGAAGTTTCATAGAAAAAATAGGAACACTCTATCTAATTATAGGTGGGAGGTTTAATATCTTCAAAAATATTCATGATGTACAAGTGTGGTGTTCAGGGTCAAGGTAAGAAATGACGAAAAAAGATTAAAACTTTAAAAAAACAATTTATTTTTCAAGTAGTTGAATCCTGTTTAGAAAAGAGGATTCTATGTACACTCAGAAACAGGTTGACTGGTGTTCTCTCATGAAAATAAAACATACATTTATTCATTTCACCTGTCTTCAGCAACCATCCGCCTGAGCCTCTTACAGTTTTACATTCTTAGAACTTAATTTTTCTGTTGCCACTGATTCAAATTTTTAGATGAGGTGTTAACAATAATACATTTTGGGGCCTGCTTCATTTACAGAAATGATAATTGTTTAAGCCCAATCCTTGGAGAAGACATTTTAAGAAATCAAACCAAAAGATAAATTACTCTTCTAACAATCTCTTTACAAATTTTCATAATTTATAATAATTTGACTTATATATATATATATATATTTTGTAGCAAAGAGACAAGTGTAAAATTGAAAACTTTGACCTGGACATTTCTTTACTATCCTAAAATTGTTTTTACTAATATAAATATTTCATAGATTTGTATAAATCTATGAAATATTTTTTTGTTCTTTAACCAATATTTCTTAGTTTTCCGATATAATTCATCTCAACTGTTCAAAGTGATAATCTTTATAATAGCAAGTAGCTAAAGAACTCTCAATGTGCATATGACTTTGTACAAATCTAGTGCTTTAAGTCTAGATTAGAACGATGAACACATTGATAAAAAACATACTTAAGGAATTAAGGGATTTATTTAAAATGGAAACAAATCAATTTTGATTTGTACTATGCATAAGTTTTAAAATATCAGTGATAAAACTACAATTTATTAATATTTATTTTTAGATTATGAAGACATGAAAATGGATATAAAACAGTTTTCTACTGGCATGATTTCTATTTGCTTCAAGTTAAGGTGTTTATACAAATGTTCTTATTTCCCAAATGTCCAACTGTCAGCACTTGATTTGAAATAAACTCATATTTCAAATGTTGGAAAATAAATTTTCATTTTTATATAGAACGATACTGTTGCTTCTCATAATATAAGAGTATGGTTTTGAAATTGTTTTGATGGGTAATTTTAAAAGAAAATGACCAAGTTATTGACAGATTTGTGACAAGAGCAAAACTGTCGTATTCTTTACATTAGCATTTATGACCATAGTTCATCAGAAAGAGATTTTTAAATTAAAGGAATACTTAACATCCTCAATGATTTTCAAAAATCCTTTCCAACAAAGAGATTCTGCTTCCAACACCTGATATTAGCAAATGGTCTTCATTTTTCCATTCCAGAAATAGATAAATATTTCAATAAAGAAGCAAGAACCAATATTCCCTGTAATTCAAATACACATCCATATACAATAACATAAAAGGTCTTTGTTTTTCCTTTTCTTTCAAATTCCATTCATTATGATGTTGCATTAACATGAAGAGGTGAACTAACATTCAAAAGGGATGAATTGTGATGCAAATGTTGAAGTTCAGGTAGATGTGACTTGTCTGTTTAATGATGCAAGGAAGACATAACTGAGAAATAAATATCATAGCCAATAGCAAATCCAAAAAATAAAGGAAGAAGAAAGATGAAAGGCATCACCATGTTGGATAAGGGAAGAGGAATCTTCAATTTGCTGCAAAAAACAATTTGTAAAAAGCATAGATAAGTCCTTCTAAAGTTAATTATTCGATGAGAAGCAACTAAAGGATGGTAGAAAACAATTTTGACATAATTTTATTAAAACATATTCACTAAACAAATTGCTCAGAAGCATCTGTAGTTTTTAACATAACACTGGACAAGTTTGGTCTTTTGGTAACTTTTTATTAGTGCCTAAATTTTATATAAAAAAAAAAAATTAACTTTTATGGCACTTTACAGCAATTTGATTAATACAGTAGAAAATTCATAGCTCACTAGGTGCTTAATAATGTGACTGCAAGTCTTAGGTGGATATACATTTTCTCTAAAAGGTTCTTTTTTTTTTTAATCTCCATAAATTTGGTCATATTTGAAAACTACAAACATTACAGCAATTTGGTTTAAAATCAGTGACTTAAGAATTAGCAATTTACATTTGGTTTGTGTACAGTAATTGTATTCTTATATGAAAATAGTTTGAGAGGGGATTAAGTTTTCTGTTATTTTAGAATTTTTCTTTTTTTGAAGGGGATGTGATTAACTTTTTCTTGAAAGCTACAGGTAAAATTATTCATTTTTGAAAGTAATAATTTATAAGCAAATAAAATGAATTAACTAGGTGTTAATATTTTGTGTTTCAAGAGTTAAAATAATAAAAGAATATACTTCATTATTTCTTTTTCTTAAAAACACTTCCAGTACCAACGTTTTTCTTACTAAAATATTTGTACGCAATATTAATGTTTTGTATGTTACCATCATGCACATACATAAGTAAAAGTGCAACTACTACTAAGGCATACATTTTGCATAAAGTTTACTTAAAATCTGTTGAATTCAGAGTTTAATGGATAGCAAAAAAAATGAAAAAAAAAATCTCATCTTTCAATAATTCAAACTCAATCTCAGGCCTTCAACAAGTCTCCTATGTTGGCCAAGTTTTCACTTCTGATTATTATTATTATTAATACATAACAACATCCTCTGTATCTAAAGGAAATTTAAAGGTAATTCTTATCAATTTAACAAAAACATTTACATTTCAATCAAAATGTTATATACTATGAATGTATAGAAGAGGCACAATTCTAACCAATTTATCAACTTCCAAACTATTCAGCAATGAACAAAAATCAGCATTTGTTGAGGCAAATTTTCTTTTAAGATTGAAATAAAGCATAGCACTATTTGTTATCCATCTAAAATACATTTGTTAACATTTTTACATGTTATTTTACAAAACAAATGTTATTTTCTAATTGGCTGAGTTGCCATTAAGGAAAGAGCAGATAATTGGAATAAAGGAAGAAGGAACTCCTTAAATTAAAGGGAATTGTTTTTATACTGACCTGTTTTCTTTGTTTCTTGTTGTCAGAAACATGGTGAAAATTAAAATGTTCACCCCATTTAAAGCACTTGATGTAAATTTCTCCATCACATCCAGAAATCCCTACAAAATAATATAAGTTATATATAAACAAATTGCAACACCGACTGCAAAATTACTAATTTTAATTGGTTAATATTCTATTTCTGCCTTTCAAAGGAACAAATTTCAAAAATCTCTTTTTCAGATCTGATTAATAAAAAGAAAAAAAAACTTTTGAAGTCACTTTTTAGATTTCCAACACTAATATTTGGCATCATTATCTTAATACAAAATCAAAAGTTATAAAATGTGAAATTGTTTAGCGAAAATAAAACAATTCATATGCCATGTGCTAAAAAAAAAGGTCTCTTAGACTGAAATTATTTTTTAAATTTATAAATTACTTTGCAGCTATTCAATCATGTTCAAGAAAATAAAAGTGAATTTGGAAAAATTCTGATTTAAAATATTTAAAAATTTAAGCTACAACAATTTGTATCAAATGTTTAGGATACACAAATTACATTTTTCCGAAAAAGACACTGGGATCAAACAAAAAAAAAAGAGTCTACTAACTGGATGATAATTGTTAAAATTCACAGGAAGATGGTTTGAAAAATTAAGAAAATCAAAATACATTGAAAAATCATGTTTCAAAATAATTCGAGGGAGAATCGATCCCAAATCTAAGTAGGCGGACTGCTGTAAGATTGAGCCAAACCAAGATTAGCAGTCCTTCCCCACATTCCACTGATGAGAAAGAGACCATTAAGGTATCCGCAAAGATGTCAGATAAAAAACACTGTCAATAAAGAGAGCAGGGTGTTCACCAAAATAACATTTAAAGAGCGCTCGAAATTAAAAAAGCCAGGAAAAGAAACATTTGGTTTGAATCAGTCATCCAGAAGGGAAGTGTCCTCACAGATGGAGGCCAGCTTGACACATTCATCATTATAATTTTTGTGACATTCGTCCAGAAAAAATTTTTTAAATCCAAAAATTAATCTGGATTTTTTTTGGATACAAGTGATAAAGGAAAAATTAATTACTATTTGGGAGTGACCATTGACCAAAAAGCTGTGTGGTCAGTTAATCATAAAAACACATAAACAGAGGAAAGATAAACTTTTGTTTCTATCACTAGAGCAATTGGGAATAATTTTCTTCCCCAATTCTTGAACCATCTGGGTAATTGGGAAATCACAGCTGATCAAGAAAGGTTAATGATTGAACTACGCCATCTGGAAGTTGGATTCATCACACCAGCCCTAGGAGCAGACTGAGAAAGTAGGAGAAGGAAGAGAGAGATTAGCACCACCTATATGGAGCAATGGTGAGACATGAAGGCAGTTGGAGATAAGGGGCAACTTGATTCTTCTGACAACTCAAAGGGGGCTGGACAACCCCAATTTTGGAAAACCACTTGAATAAATGTATTTTTATATATATAATTTTAGAAAAGGTTTATTCTTAGGGTAGAAGACAATCAAACCCCGACCCTAGTCAACTTCACCTCTGCCGGATGCAGGACTCCAAATAAGCCATAAGTTTGGACAACTTGCAGAGAGTCTCCAAACTACTCCAAACTACTGGAATCCTGACCAAGACCTTGTGTCAGCCTTGGTCAGGAGGTTAGAATGTTAAGTTGCTACTAAAACAAGCTGCAAACTCCAAAGGGGATCCCAGTGTCATTTGATCATAACAAGTGGTAAGGGTTAAAACCGCTGTATACAACAAAGCATATATAAACCAAATCATTGTTACATTTTTTATTCTTTATTCCAAAGGATTCTTTTTTGTGTAGCTCCCACTTGCTAAACTATCTTCACTTCAGTTTGTTTCATCAGCAACCTTCTCATCCTCTCAGATTAAAAAAACACAATGTAGCAGAGGTATGAATGCTCAAGAACAGACAAATGCCAGCTAAGTTGAGTAGAACTATGCCTACCATCACGATACCAGTGGCAAACGAGCCATGCATTAATGAGTGAAGAGTCAACCAGATGGTAACTACGGTTGTCTGAAGTCACCATTGATGAGAATTGCTGGGTATAAACACCAATATGAAATGAAAGACTGACAAAAAATGTTGTCATCCTAGAACCTAAAAGAATTTACTAAAAGACAAAAAATTTTTTACTTTTAATATAACACTATATCCTTCATATTGCTCCCGTACTAGTCAAAATGGAAACAAATATGACACCCCAGGGTCAAAAGGAATGTTGAGAGGAGTAACCTCTAGTGGTTGCCTCAACTTCAAGAATGGTTTGGCCTAATGGACTTGGGTCATTACACTGGACATTCTAGGAGATATTATTTCTTATTGGAAGCCCTCCTCAGCCAGTTACTATTATCTTAAGACTGAAGAGGTCTTCTACTGAGGGATTGAAATGATGATTCCAATCACACAATTAGATTGGAGTAAGACAGAAAAACGAATGAAGTATATTTTACAAAAGGTATTCCATATTTATTCTTTTTTACAAAAAAATTGAATATATTTGGTTGGTTTGGTGAAGCAGCCAGAATTCTAGCAGTTCTATTATTGGTATTATAAGAGGAAGGAATAGAAACTGGTATGCGTTTGCTCTCATTTGGTCCTATGAACCAATAGCTTTGGTTCTCTCCTGCCAACTCTTAAAAACCAATTAAGGTCTTTCTCTCTCCAAATCCAATCATTCTCATTTTTACATAGCTTTCTTTGATAAGTGTCTTTCAAAAACACATTGCCAGGAGGCAATATATTTTTGAGAGGCACTTTGGGTCCTGCCCAAATTTTGGATAGTTTGTAGTTTAAAAAAAAACTTAGCCAAGGAATGAATCACCTGTTAAAACCTAGCCTATTTTGATTAGTGACTAGATTCAGGGGTTTATTGGATTTGCTCAAATTAAATTCAGGTTCAATTTGCTGAGAATTTCTAATCTAATTTTACTTATTGAGACTAATTAATCATTTTAATTAGTTCTTTTTCTCTGTTCCACTTCATTACATTATAAGAGTAGTGAAACCATTTTTCACTCTTCTCCTCAGCTCTGTACCACCAAACCAGGTACAATGATACCTTACTGCCAATTTTCCATTAAGTTTCTCAGCATCTTCTCACTCCTTGCAAGTAGCTCCTTTCCATCTCATTACATGACAGCCAGTCATAGAAAATATCAACAAATTTGATCTGAATAATGCAGTCTTGTCTATCTTTTCAACGAGAATAATAAAACCATCTTTAATTAATGTAAGAAGTAAGAATGAGGAACAGGTAAGATGTTTTTATTCTTGACCAAGATTTCAACATGTAAAAATGGATGATTAATGTCAAATAAGCATTTTTGGACTTAAAAAAAACAAACTTTAAAATATTTTATTCAGAATTGTGCCAAAGAATTTATCTTCTTGTTCTTGAAGGTAGCAAAAATGAAAAGGTCTATGTAAAATTAAAACATTTTTCTTTCTTTTTTCGTAGATATATTCACTTACCTTTGGGTTCAGCATCGCAATTATAAATATTATTCCAAAGAGTATTAATGATATAAAACTTGAAATACATCTGAAAATAAATGAAAAAGTTACAATAATTAGTACAATTAATTTAAATAAAAAATGACTGTCCAAGAAAGGAAATAGTGTTTCAGGTTTTAAAATTGGTCCTATGCAAATCATATTAGTAAACATAAAAAACCCAAAATATTTTAACCCCCTGACCACAGCAGCAGGTGAGGTGAAAGAAGGTTGCAATATTTTAATGACATTATCAACCCTAAGTGAAATGTATTATTATTGTTATATGTTAAATACATTTAAATAATTCTGGTAATTTTCCATTGTATCAAGATTAGATAAAAGGATACCATTTTTATGTTATACATTATATAATTAAGAGATAACCATTCCAAAATATTAATCATTTAATAGTTTTTTAATTTCAATAAAAGTAAATCTCATGAATCCAGTCCATGTCCAAGAGAGGGGAACAGAAGTAGGTAATTCTTCAATAGGATCAGAATTTTAAACTAAGTTTAATAATGTTTATTCAGATTTGAGCCTTTGGAACAATTTTTTATGAGAGATTTTATAATGAAAAAGGCTACAGCAAAAGAAAAACAACTTACTTTTTACCAGTATTTACTTTTTTTTGGGATTCTTCTGTATATTTTAATGAAAAGCATTTTGGTAAATTGGATTCAACAATGCCACAAACTGAACAAAAATAAATAAAAATGAAGGAAAACACTGGGAAAAAGAATGACAAGAATGAAATGCAATTGTATAAGAAAAAAGACATCAAAGAAAAATGAATAAAAAGGAATAGAAATAAAAATAAAAAGTCAACAGTAAAAATGAAGCCATTTTTATGCGTATAAAAGTCAAATAATATTTGCTGCTGTTTGACAGCAGCAAATATTATTATATTATTATTATTATATTGCTGGGAGCAGTAAAAATAAATGAAGAGGAAAGTATAGATGTGAAAACTAACATGCTTTGTTGGTCACTTACTTGTATGATGCATGGCTGTACCCATTGTCATAAAGGAGACAGTGATGCTTATCATTATAAACACTTCAACTACTATAGCCACCCAAAGGAAAGATGGATGTTTATGACGAATGATCTGACAAGGATAAATAAAAAAAAACAAGTTTAGTTTTTGTAAAGAAAAAACAAATCTGCCTGCTTCCTCAACAAATGATAACAATTTGTAAAGGCCAAGCTTTCCCATTTAAAAAAAAATCCAAGCATTCCTTGATTTCTTAATTCTATTATTGGGTAGTGTGTACATCTCTGTACAAAATGTTTTCCGTATGTGAGAGAATTTCAGGGTATTTATGCATCAGTAAATAGAATAAATATACAATAGTTTGGGGACAGACAATATTAATATCTTTTCTCATAAAGATTTTATGGAAATTCACTTGTGAGATGAGAATTGTCATTTTTACAAGTTTTGGATTATTTTTTAAAAGCCTCATCCCTAATATTCTGACAAGATGGAAGAAATATTCAAATTAAAAAGCTTTTTTTTACTTGAAATGAACAAAAGAAACTTTATATTTACTTAGTAAGAAACTGTATGTAGAAAAATATTTTTTTCCGATTTTGAGATGAGAAATCATCATTGTTATACACATCTTGGTTGTTATGATCACACTGTTTCAATGAGGATCAGGAAACTACTTACAAATTAGTTGAAATCAGTGTCTAATAAGTGGAAAGAAACAATTTCAGAGTACAAACAATGACAAAGAGTGGAATCAGTATAATTACTGGACATTTATATATTTTCACATTATGATGACTATTAAAAGAAATAAAAAAAAAAATCTTATTCTACTCTCGTCTTAGCACTAAGTTTGTCACGGTGGCTAATGAAGCAAAGAGACTTATTGTTTCTCATTAAAATCTCCAATAAAAATAAAAGTTCATTTGGAAATGAACAGAAATATAGGAGTACATTCTGTATACCTTCATAGTAATTAAAAGAATCTATAACATACATACATACATATTTTCTAAAGTAATAATGAATTTTTTTTTATTAATCTGACATTTTTTTATTACTTTAAATGTTATTTTTAGTGGATACCCATATTTAAGTAGACCCTCCTTTTATTTTAAATAGTATTTTATTTTGTCTACTGACTTCAATATTTGAGAAATCTTATTATAGAATATGTGCCCTTTGCCGGAGAAACCATTGTTAAGTCAAATATGCTTGAACCAATTCAGCTACAAAGAGCATTGTGATCAAGCACGGTTGTATTTTGCCTTTAAGCACATTTTACTCATTCAGATTTTTCACAAGTTCATAATTGCTATTGAAAGCATAAAGCAATTTCTAAAGAAATAACAGGTTTTTATTTATTAATGCAACATTTTTGTTACTTTAAACATTATTTTTAGTGAATATTTGAGTAGACACTTTGTTTATTTCAAAATACTGTTTAAAATAAACAGAACATCTACACAAATATGGCTATCCACTAAAAATAATGTTTAAATAATAAAAATATATGTGTGGGTGTGTAATAAGCAGATAAATTGTGGTTTGTGGGATTTTTACAAGTGATCCTGAAAATCTGAAATCAGAAAATTCAATGAAAAAAGCTTTATCATATATGGGAAACAAAATTGCCCAACTTTTTAAAATCCTTTTGAATTCTTTGTATGAATTTTCATGTTTGTTTATTCTTTTTAAACAAATAAACTTACCATATTCAGTTAATCCAATAATTTAATTTCAGTTACAAGAAATTTAAAAACTGAAACAACCTGAAGCAAAATTTTCACTTAATTCCCAACTGTACATTTCATTAATATTTTTTGCCAATAATATCCAAGATATTAAAAAGAAAAAAAAACTCACTCTTGTCAGTGGCTCTGTTGAGATTTCTCCATTTTCTTTTGCACTAAAGAAAAAGATAAAAATTGAAAATGTTTATTAAAAGTATTTTTATATATAAGCAATTTATCTTTGTAATTCAAATTTTCTTTTAATTGTCATCTTTGAAATTTTAATTTTCAGTCATTTATTATTTTAAATAGAAAAAATACTCAAGAAATTTGATAAAAGAAAATGTTTTTGTTTTTTTTAATGTTTTACCTTTCCAGTGAGTTACATGGAACTGGAGAATGAGAAGATTGGTTAGTTTCAACCATTGGTGTACAATGTTGAGGTACAATTTCAATCACAGCCCAACACCTGAAAAATGCAAACAGTTTGGAGAGAAACAACATTGACATGCAAATATAGCTCTGAGTTTGAAGATAGATTTATTTTAAATATTTTTATATGTGTATCTGTCTTTATTTATTTTTATATCTGTCTTCAAACAAGACTCTATATCATGCCATATATTAGTGACACTTATCTTTATATTACAAAAAAAAGAAAATCCAACTGATTTTATACAATCCATCTACTTCTAAAATCTTTGATTTTTATGGCATATACAATTGTTCTTAATATAGTGTTTGCAATGGAAATGGTAGAAAGAAAGAAAGTTTGAAATCTTGACATTTTAGAATTTTCTTTCAGTCAATAAAATTGAATAATCTAAAAAATAATCCTGCATTCAGTAGAGCCACTGATAATGAACATCACCAATTCATTTTTCATTGCACGAAAGAAACATGTTTCTTTGGTGTTGCAGAAGAACTGAGGTTGATGGATGTGTTTTATGTCTCCTTTTGCCATGCATTTTCTATTCCTTTATTTCTTCAATAAATTTATGAGGATAAAAAAGACAAAGACCTCAAGGATTTCATGTTGAAACACCAACATTAAAAATGTAAAGTTATCAAATTTTTTCCCAACTATTATGGATATATCTACCTGAAAATATCACTTGTATTCCTAATTCACACACATGAGTATCTAAAGTTATCATAGCTAGTGGTGATAGTGGGGACAAGCACCCTACTGTCTATAAAATGCTTCCATGACTGACAACTAAGTCCAATTCCAAGACAGAGAATGGGCAAAGGTGGAAAACTGGCATCTCTTAGGGTAGATGGAGCTTAATTAGCCTAGGAAGGC
Organism: Acanthosepion esculentum; assembly: GCA_964036315.1. NCBI lineage: Eukaryota > Metazoa > Mollusca > Cephalopoda > Sepiida > Sepiidae > Acanthosepion > Acanthosepion esculentum. The sequence goes on along the minus strand of OZ038490.1, from coordinate 33,268,645 downwards.
AGTTCATCTAGGGGAAGGAAAACCCTGATTTAAAACTTTGCTGCCTTGTGGTCAAATCCAAACATGGAGAAGGCTATGGATGTAAATCCAGACAGAAAATCCAGAGTGGTTGGCTGTCAACACTGGCAACTTTCCAGCAATTCCTGCAGCCAAACTGTACCCAAATATAATGCCCTCTATTCCTGTGGATCTTGTCGGTGTAGCTGAGAGGTGGGGGCCTCCATATAACATTGCCTATGTCTGTGCCCTGGATTGGTCACTCTCGTTTCACCAGCAAAGAACTAAATTTTGATCAAACAGCATGCTACCTTTATCCTGTGAGATAAACAGATGCCTAATACTATATATTTGTTCATCCTCCACATGCAGAGATGACTGACTTTGAATTACTGGGGGTCAGGGTGAGAGTGGAGATGATTAATGAGTCCGATCTTTGCCCTGAAAAGTCCGTTGCAGTTGTGACATGGGATGTTGGGGACTGAACAAGACCAGGAGGTGGAGCCTTCTTAATCTTTCCTTTTCTGACATCTCTGTTCTTTGTCCCTGATTGTCTAAAATTACCTCATATGGGGAATAGTCTGTTTTGGCAGACAATGATATTATAAACCGTCTGTCTTGTCAACCATGGAATTAAATGAGTTCATGTCTATAAATTTAGTTGAGGTAGGAAGTAGAATTTAAATTAACCCAAGTCTAACTTACCAAAGACGTTTAATACAGAGTTTACAATTTTCAATGTTTCAGTCAGACAAAAGGCACGAGGCAGGGGTCAGGTGAGGTTGAAAAGTATCTCTCTTAAAGGGAAGAAACTTTACTAAAACAAACCCGAATCTTAACCTTATGACACTGATTTGGGGTTATATGAAAAAAAATTAATTTTTAATTAAAATTAAAAGGGAAATAATGTATCCAAGATTAAATTTTTCCACAGAAGATTTCTTTAAGATCTTCGAGGAAATTACTGTGTCAAATTAAACAATATCCAATAGTTACTTGTCAAGAGTTATAGAATGATTTGCTTTCATCAGGAAAACTCCACTGCTATTGAAAAGACACAGAGATGACAGGTTAAAATTCATTTGTGAACATAAGCATAAAGAAAAATCATATTGGGAAAGAGTATTATGGACAAAATTGAGTTGTTTGAATTCTAGAAATCATGTATGGAGGAATGATGGTGATACCTCCAAACAAAAGCACACAGTTCCAACAGTGAAATTTGGTGGTGGCATCATCATGGTTTGGGGATGTTTTCTGCAAAAGGTACCGGCAACATATCAGTAATAGATGGCAGAATGAATGCCGCAGTATATCAAAATATTTTAGAAGCAAATTTAATGATTTCAGTTGAAAATCTTGAACTTCCTCCTGATTGGATCTTCCAACAAAATAATGATCCTAAGCACACTGCAAAATCTATAAAGAAATGGCTTGCTGAAAATAATGTAAATATCCTGAAATGGCCAAGTCAGACCCCAGATTTAAACCCAATCGAGAATCTGTGGTGCTATTTGAAAATTCAAATCCAATAAAGAGCTCCAACAAAACATCCCGGATCTGAAGACCATATGTGAAGAAGAATGGAATACCAACTAAAATTTGCAAGTCATTAATTGGGAAAGAAGAGGTTGGTTGCTGTAGAAGTAAATAATGGCTATTCTACAAAGTATTAAATGAAGATTATGTATTTTTTTTGTATTGTAAGAATACTTTTTTCACCCATTAAAATGGATAAATGGGATTTATTTCTATTAAATCAAATTTTTTTTCTGTTTTCCATGCATATTTAGTTATTATCACCTGTGTACAGTTAATTATATGAAAAGTATGTATATTCATTTTTTGTAAATACAATAAATTAAACATTTGTATGTGTACGGATATTTGTTCCCCCCCCCCCACTGTGTGTGTGTGTGTGTGTGTGTGTGTGTGTGTGTGTGTGTGTGATTTATTTTTTTGATTTTTTTAAAAATATTTTTGGTAAGCATTGATATGAATTTTCTGTATGTTTACACTTGATTGATATTGCATAATTTTTTTACTGAAATAACATCTGGGATTTTTCTTTATATAACAGTAAAAAAATTTATGACCTCCCACCCAACAAAATTAAAAAGTACGTACAAGATATCAAAAGAGGGGTAAAACAGACCCCACAAAAATACTTACAAAAGTTTTCTAATAAATTAACCTATTCAGTATACAATTCATTCATTAATAAGTATTGCAAATTTCATTTGAATTGAATAATTCCCTGATTTTGGGAAAATATTTTAAAATGGGGAAGTAGTGATTTTTGCTTTCATTTTGGAAAAGAAGTATCCATTTTGGTGGTACCTAATTTAACTATATAGCATTCTATATGACAGGCCTACTGATAGTACAACACAGGGCTAGAACTAGGAGCCTATTTCAAGATGTTTTTATGTCAGAATTCTTTGGGGTGGGCACTGGCAATTATTAAATAAGACAAAAAGGAAGACAAACTAGTAAAAGATTTGATCCACTCAATGTTGATATTTTGTTATACTTTTCACATACATTATATAAAAGTTCTTTGTTATATGCATTTTAATCTTTGATTTAATTATCAACCTTAAAAGTGTTTTAATAAAACAGAAACCATCTCTGAACTATGACTTCCAGAATAAAAATATGAAATGAAACAAGATAATTTTGAAAGTAACTGATTTTATTAATTTTATTGTTTAGAAATTAAATAACTATTGTTAGGCTGACTTGTTTTGTCATAAAATTACTTTTTATGACTAGAGGAGTGCCTAGAAAAATTACTCTTCAAAATGCATAGGGTTATGGTTAACATTTCATATACCTTGTTTATATAAAAAATATTGAATTTATATGACATTAACTTTACACAACATTCTTAATAAATGACTTTTTCATTAATTTTGTAGTATAAAAATATTGTATTTGCTTCTGTTTTATGTTTTTAAAAAGTAAACTAAACTAAAATTAACCATACATCTTTATTAAATACCTTCTAGAAAGAAAAATATAAATCACTCACAAAATTTATCATCAATATATTTGTTATTATGAATATCATAGAGAAAAGTATTAAATTAACTTTAGGTGACAAATAAAGGCACTTGAAATAAATTTTGCCATGTAAAACAGAATTGAAGAAAAGTCTCTAAAACTAAACATAAGACATATTTTTTTTACCTATTAGAAACATAAATACAGATTATGCAAAAAAAAGAAATAAAATATAAATTAAAATTAAAACTAATCATTAGTTTATTTGCTTTTATGAATAAATATTTAATACAGAAGAATATTAAATTAACTTTAAGTGAAAAATGTTAAATAAACTACCAAGTGACAATTCTTTAATGAATTTTGCACAAAAAGTGTGTTTTAGCAATAAATGTAAAATATTATAAAGAAAGCCAAAGGAAAAAAAATATTATCTGTGCTTCTATCAAATAAGCTAAATTTATTCCAAGTGTAAAAGAAAAAGAAAACATTCTTTGAATTTCTTAAACCAACTAGAATAGGAAACCACAAAACCAAACCAAAGTAATCTTGAATGGCCACTCTTCTAGATGTTTTTGCATTAATGCAGGTTTCACTTTGAACCCACATTGTTCCTAATTTTCATCAATGACCTTCCTGATTGCATCAGTTCTCAACTTGGTATCTATGCTGATGACACAATAATTCTGTCTTAATAGTAATTCTGATCAGTTCAATGAGGTCAAATTAGCAGCTGATCTCAAAAACTATCTAGATTTTATGAATTTAAGTGCAGTACTAGATTGGCAGCTAGGTCTCATCATTTTAGAGTTGAAATGGCTAGTTGTAACCATAAGTTTTATTCTAACAGTTTCTTTTATCACATTTCTTGCTTGGGGAACTCTCTACAAGCTTCTTGCTTCCCAGTCAACTTTGATCTTCAAAAATTTAAATGCCATGTCAACCGTTAACTACTGTCCTCTTAATTCTTGTTCTTTAATGTTCTCTCTCCTTAATAGTGATTTTTCTTCTCATATTCTCTTACACTCATTAACCTCATGCATATTAGTGGCTTTATTTCCTTTCTTGTGGTCAAATAAAAGAAAAACTAAAATGTGTCTAGAGTGAAATGAATGTTGGGAAGTCACTTTTGCTGCTTGTTTCACGCTATTAAATGCATGGGCAATGGCTTAACATTTGGTTAAATACTAGTGACTTTGAACTGGTAAAATTATTATTTTGGTAGTGCTTATGGCCCTTAGTTGCATCTTGAGAAGGCCTGTAGTATAGAAATCCATGCTTAATCAACACGTGTATCTTTGGGGTTTTCAATTAGAACAACAAATAATGACCTCACCTACAATTGGTAATATTAGACATGTTATAATGGTTTCACATAATTGTGTCCCCTTGACCGGAAATAATAAATTGTATGCTTTGGCAGAAGTGACTAGTAAAATTCTGTCTGCAGTGTTTTTGAGTTGAATAAAGCCTACGAAAAGGTATATTTCTTGTTAATTCATTTCTTAATTAATTCGTACTATTGTTAACAAAATGCACAATTTATCATTACAATCATAATCAAAAAATATTTAAACTATTTTGTCTAAAAGAAAATCTTTACTATTAATTTTCTCTCAAAGTAAACAAATCACATGAATTCTTGGCTATATCGTGGAGAGCAGTACAAAGCTTTATTTTTTATGTAGGTAAAAATAAACCTGGGGAAGAATAAATATACTTGCATATCTTTACTCAATTACTTACCACAAAATATTCAGAATTGTACAAGTGACAAGAGCCATTACAACTGCAAGTCGATATTTTTTAATCTGAAAATGGATGCCAAAGAGAAAAAAGAAAACACTACTTCAAATATAAGTTAATAGGAACATAATAAAATATTGATTATGTCAAGAATGGGAATATTAGACATGACTGACTTACTTGACTCATGAAGAGAAAATGAAGCAATAAAATTGGAAGAACAAACGGATGTGTTTACCAGCAATTTGGTAAATGGTATCAATGAAGTGGGCTTAAATTGGAGTCAAAGCAAACCAATGATAATAATAATGTAGCTGTTATGATATTCCAAGTAGGGACTGCAGTTGTATGGAATCAATATCGGTCTTACAATCAATGTACCATTGCCACTACATTTTATGTTACAAGCCTATACATAATGTCTACTCATACACAACTTCAAGAAAGGAGATAGAAGCATTTGTGGAAACTACTCTCACCAGGATCCTTCTTAATCACCTCCTGATCTTGTCAGAGAGCATCCTCCCTGTAAGTCAATGTGGTTTCTGAGCCAACAGAGGAACCATCTATATGATTTTCTCCATGAACCAATTTCAGGAAAAGTACAGAGAACAACAAAAACCCCCGGGAATGTTTTTTTCGATCTTGAAAAAGTGTTTGAAAAGTGTTCAAAGACCAGCCATGTGGCAGGTTCTCAGATGCTATGGATACTCCAAGAAATTCACGGAATTCATCTGACTTCTACACAATGGAATGATGGGTCATTTCTAACATCAACCAGCCTTTCAGACCCTTCCCCATCACAGGGGGATTGAAACAAGGGTGCATATTTGCTCCTACCCTCTTCTCTATCTACTTGACAAGCAATGCTTCAGATTTCAGACAACAAACCTGGAATCAACCTTCAATATCACACAGATTGCGGCCTCCAGTCCATGACTCGAATGATAAACACACAAGTCACAGAGCTCCGGTACACCAATAATATCTACACCCTGGCCCATTAACTTGAAGACCTCCAGAACTTAGTGGACAATTTCTTCAGAGCATACATGTGCTACAGACTCAGCATCAACATGGCAAAGACCAAGGTCCTGTGCCAACCACAACCAGGACATCAACCACCACCTGGAGTCAAAATCACCATCAACAGACTGGACCTGGAGAAGGTTGGACAATTTTCATACCTTGGTAGTATACTAAGATCAAATCAATTGGCTGATATTGATAATCAAATTAAGTTTGCCCATGCATCATACATGAAGCTATTCAAAAGAGTCTTCAGCAATCCAAGCTCATGATCTTCTGAGCTGTTATAATCTCAACTCTTCTCTATGCCTGTAAGACCAAAGAAACATCCACAAACTTGAAAGATTCCATCATATAAAACTTCAAATCCTGCAGAACACATGGCAGTACCAGTTCACAAACAAAGTTCTCTGCGTAAAGATAGAGAACTTAGAAACCATCATGACTCACCACAGACTTCGACGTTCTGGAATTCTTGCCCAAATGCCAGACATCTGCTTACCCAAACAAATCCTCTTTTCAGAGCTCACATCTGGTAGTTGATTCAAGGATCAACTCAAAAAAACCTCGCTGAGGACCGAAATCAAAGAAGCTGCAGAAAGAACCAATTGGAGAAGAGTCCATGAAAAATAACATCCTTCAAAAATGCCAGAAGACAAAGAGCAGAGAGGAAAAGAGAAAACCAGAGCTTTCCATCCCCTAAACCCTTCTACTCTACCATGCATTGGCTGCGGACATCTCTTCAGATCCAAAATAGGACACATTTCAAGCAGAACGAAATGTTGATAAGCACCCCAATACTTGACAAGTTCCACCAATGATGACAACTTATACATATATACTAATTAGTGGTAGCACTAACCACATCTCCCTGAAAGGAATAGGCTTTATGCTCTTCATTAATCTCAAGCTTCTTTGTCGATTTATATTTTCATTTTAACTTACTTCTCTATCCCTCTCTAGAGATCTGTATGTACGAGTATTTTTCCTCTATAGAAGATCTAGATCTATCATTTGTTGATGAAGTCCTGTTCTTCATAATCAATTGCCTTTTTTACTTTTTGGGCTCAAGGTATTGGCTGTTCTCGTATTGGAAGCACAGCAGAGAAGAACCTTAATCATGGGAACATTCCCAGCATCTCCAACTGTGGCCAAATAATCTGTGATAATGCGCTGCGCGACCAGAGCCTGCTGTTTCATATTGTCAAGTGAAAATTTCCTTATGAACGGAGAAACCTCTCCCCACTAGACAAAGAAGTGTAGAACAAAGTGTCCTAACAATCTTCATGCTTGTTGAAATTCTTGAAAGCAATATTTCCAGTAGCCTCCCCCTTGAAATCTTTGTACTGACTGCTGATGTCATCACAATCAGACTTGCTAACTTGTTTTCTGTCCATCATGTGAGAAAGAAAGCTTTTTAGACTGTCTTCTGTGGCAGATACTTTTTCACAAATGGATCCAGGGTTCAGCCATGCAAGAAGGTATCTAAGAGGAGAATTTGCCAAAAGTTTCTCAATGATGGTGATGCATGCAAACAGATCTTTTGTTGACACATTTCCTTTTTTGGATAAATTTTGCATAGCCCTATCTACCAGAAATCTTTGCAACATCTTTATGCATCTGTCTATATTTCTGAGATGAGGTATTATGTACATTATTTGCATTATTCAGATTATTGTCCTCATCTTTGTCATCATATTCATTACATATTTATTGTATGCTCCGGCCTTCTTCAGGTGGTTGGAATGTCAAACTGAACCCTTTATTTCACACACTGGGGTAGACTGTTCTAGTTTCACGTGCTATGTTTAATGGATGTCAGTTATAATCTCCTGTTAATTTCCCTCTGAAAGTTCTCCACTGTCTTAACTGGGTATTGAACTCACACTCTTTGGGTCCTGTCACTGGATCTAACTAACGCCTTTATCCACTGTGCCTTGAGGACATCTGTTTATGAATTTATCGCTCAGATATTTTATCAGAAACGGTTTTTGTGTCTTTTGCAACAGACACAAAAATCTGCAGTTTCACTGGAAATGAAACGTCATTCATGCTTGACAGTACTGCAGAGAAGGACTTGGTCTGGGGATATTTTTCTGTTTTTTTATTAAGTTCACAAATTTGATAACATCTGGTCAAATGTCTAGGAGTTGTTCAGATATCTGCACATTTTCTAGCCATCTATGACAGAAATAAAAAAGTAAGGACATAAGACACCTCAAAGGCACATTTTCTATTCTATCATCCTTCCTGCCTACATTTTCTTTAAGTTAAATTTGATTCTCAAACTTGTTAACTTTGGCAACAATTTAGTCAAACATAGTTTACACATAGATATACATAGACACAGAATGCATAAAATATATATTTTTTCAGCATGAACTCACCCAACTAGAGATCAAAAGGACTTTTTACTTTTGAAATTGACATGTGAATAAAATTTCCTCAATTGTTCAATTTGGAAAAACTGATTGAGATTCTTATAATGTATTTTATTAATGTAAAATAATTAATTATTTTCCTTTCAGCTACAAATTCAATGAATACAAATTAATTTATCTTTGACAGATGGTTATTGTCTCTGACGCCTTTTATCTTTGAGTGGGGCTAGATGACAAGCCTTCATATTCTTTCTCGTCACCTAGACAAGAAAATACAGAAGTAACTATAAGGTCATGAACTCATTCTAATCAAGGAAACAAACCACTGTTTGCAATCACTGTCAATTACTGATGACTAAAAAAAAACTTTTTCTTAAAGGACAGAAATCTGAAAATCTAGACAGTCAAAATGCCAAATCTAGAAATCTGGCTTTTTTATAAGCTAAAATAGCTTATAAAAAAGCCAGATTTCTAGGATTTGGCATTTTGACTGTCATGAATTGAGAAAAAGGCTGTGGGGCAGCCCAATTTAGAAAATTCCAGGACTTTTCAAGGAGCTTTTGGGCTATTGCTGTTTTTCCAGGAATTTTCAAGGTTTCCAGGATATGTACAAACCCTGTAAACATTACGTGCACATCCAAGCAACCATGCTTCTAATTTCAAATGTTTCTGTGCAGTTGTAATTCCACAATGCAAATCACCATGCACACTTTTCATTACATCTTTTCTCCATTTTTTAGGTGATACTACTAAATCTTCATTACATACAAACATCAATTTCTACAGTTAACTTATGTCTGTCTATATCTCTGAGATGAGGTATTATGATTATTTACATTATTTGGACTGTTATCCTCATCTTCACTGCCATATTTACAATGCCCAATGGATTAAGACCTTGGTTAGATCCAGTGACTAGACCCAAACAGTTGTGAGTTCAATACCAGGCTACAGCAGTGGTGAACCAAAAAATTTGGAGAGTTGAGACATCCAGAAGAGGAATGGCACGTGGAGCTAGAACAATCTACCCTGGTGGATGAAATAAAGATTTCGGTTTGAAATTTCACTCACCTGAAGAAGGCCGAAGCGTACAACAGCTAAAATGTTGTGAATATGGCAATGAAGATGAGGATAACAGTCTGAATAATGTAAATAGTTAACTTATGTTTAAATTCTTTGTATGGCCTTTCAGCTTTTGTATTAGTTTTTTTTATTCTAGATATCAATATCGTCAATTTCTATCCAGTGCAAAAATTCACCTCTCATATTTTTTAATATGCTGTCTTTTTGTTCCCTTTTAAAATGTAATCTGAATTATACATCTACATGAGAAATAACATTTCCTTTTACATATTCAATATCAAAAATCCCTTTATGGCCCATCTTAATATTCTGGAAGATGTAACATTCAGTAATTCCTTCATGGGGTTAAAAATGAATTCTAGGGGCTTATGGTCAACAAGAATTTTCTGCCCAATAAAAATTGACAAATACTCCTAGAGCCGCTTTTTCTATATTTGAGGAATTAGATTTGTCTGACATTAATACTCTAGAAACTGAGTGTCCTTCCTGGGCTAAGATTGCTGATATCGGATATTTAATAGCATCCACAGTTAATATAACATCATTAAAAAAAAAAGGTCAAAAATCTTGATAACAGGGTTTTTTGCAAAAGCATTTTTCAAATTATCAAATGCTGTTTATTGCATATTAGTACACTTAAATTCATTCTTCTTTTTATGCAACTTACTAAATAGTTCTGAATATTTGGGTAAATTGGGATCAAATACAGAACAAATATGGATTAGAATTCGACAATGATAGGATAAAAAACAAATAGGAAACCCTTATCAATCTAACATGTTTCACTTTTATAAAAGCATCATCAGAGAATAAGATATGAAGAAAAAAGAAGAAAGAAATTCTGGTATATTTTATTTTTGTGTTGATTTTCATTGGCTTCACAGGCATTAGACATGTTAAACAACATTAGTATAATTTATAGCATTCTGAATTCAAGGAGAGATGATGTGTCTTTTTGAAACCCCAAGAAATTAATGGCGGATTCCAAGCCTAATTGAAAAAACATAAATATTGCTTTATGTATGTAAGTGTATCACAATTCTAGTTTGTCTATGTTATAATGTATATTCCTAACTGTGTATGTGCGAGTGTATGTGTCTAGTAGACATTATGTTTGGTGGTTGTTCACATGTTGATTTGGGAATATTTTTATGCAAACACCATTTGTTTTAGATAAATATATGTTAGATACTTTAAGAATGTATTCAATGAAGGTTGGTGATGTAATATAGTATTTTTAATGTGCGTTTATTGTTGGTAAAATATTTATCAATATTCCCCCAAAGTATTTCCTGTGTAAAGAATTATATTCTTTATTAATTAGATTAGTATTTGTAAACTCAAAGTTATGGTCAGTTTTGTTCCTGTGTATTATGAGTGAGTTTAAAAGGTTGTCCAAATGTAGATCCCTTTTATAATTGTAGTAATGGGCTTTTAGATTTCAAGATGTCTCACAGATAAAAGTGCTTTTACATTGCAAGAAATTTATTTGATAAATACAAGCAGCAGAAGTGGTGTTGGATTTTTTTTTTGTTTGCTTATTTATATCTCCAATTGTATTGACACTGCCAATAACTTCATCAACAACACAGAATTCATAATCCTACCCTCTAATACTATCTACAAAATTTGAAAATAAATTAGTTATCTCTAATGCAAGGATCTTTACCACCAGGTCCAAGAGTCTTAGTCATCCTTAGTCTACTTTTGTTTTTTTTTTTGTTTGAACTCTTCTTCATTAGCAAGAATGAAATGTGTTTCAACTCTTCTTCATTGGTTGCACTCAAACATATCATCTTGATATGTTGTCATATTTTTTTATATCCCTTCTTAGAACATTTTCTATTGCTTTCTGAAATATGTCACTTGCTATTTTCACCCCATAAGGCATACAATTCCATCTAAGCAATCCAATTACGGAGTTAATAGTGTTATTTCCTTAAATTTATTATCAATTTGAATTTGATGATATGTGCTTTTTATATCAATTTTTGTAATACATTTCATTCCTTCTAATGAATGTAATACATTTTCAATGTTTAGGATAGGATAAGAATCTGAACAAATCTTATTGTTTACGCCTACTTTATAGTCACCACAGATTCTAAGATCACTATTTGGCTTTCTCAGAACTACTATAGGTGACGCCCATTTACTTCTACACAGGAGAACATGTTCCAAAATACATTGTTCAACAATTTCATGTAGTTTCACAACTACCACAGTTAATAAGGGAATTCAAATCTGTAAGAGTCACAATAAGAGGAGTTACAATTTTCTTTCAATATTTGCTTTATAATCTTTTAAGATTTTATTTTCAGGATTAGTTGATTCCATGCTATTAACCTTAAGCAAATCTGTTCCTTTTAATCCATAGCTTTTATTACAATCCACAACTACAATTTCAATCCTGATGTTCATTTCAAATGTTTCTTCAAAATATCCTAATGTCTTTATGCATGACTCATCAGTCTTAATTTTAAATGACTTGTATAGTTTTGGTTTACCAATTTGTTCCCAAAAGTTCACAGAATTAGCATTACATCATTGCTGGTATCAATTTGCATTTTAAAATTTACCCCATTCAATTATAAGTCCATAAAAATATTTTCTTTCTTATTCTTCTGTACTGAGAAAACATCAGTTTGACTTTTTAATGTGTCTTTCATTTTTTTTTTCAACACTTTATATTTTTCTTTTTTGATTTACACACCAATTGAAAATTATTTTTCTTTTTACAATTTTTACACATCTGTCCTTATGCTGGACATTTTTCTCTAGTTCATGCTCAATTTGTTTGCATTTTAGTGTAGTTTTCTTTATCATGTGTGTGTGTGTCCATAATTTCAGGTTGATTTTTTTCTTTACTGAATTTTTCAATCAACTCTACCTGTTGTATAAATTAGATACATGCCCTTAAGGACATTTGGTTTAATTTCAATCATTCTAACATTTTAAACCTATACAAAGTATTGTACATACCTTCTATCAGTCTTAATTGAATCAGTTCCTTTCAATAGACATTTCTTCTTGAACTAAATGTTGAAATTCATAATATCTACTGGCATCTCCTAGCCAGTGCAGAAATTTTATAATTGTTTTCTTACATTTTTGTTTTAATGACAAGAACTTTTCCAAACAACCTTTTCCTTCATCAAATATTCCTTAGAATAATCTCTTTAATTTGGTTAAATGTCAATTCAGATATATATATATACATATATATGTGTGTGTGTGTGTGTGTTGAAGCAAAGATAGGGAGACATTAGAAAGAATGCATAAGTCATCAACAAAATCTTCCAAATAATTTTTCTACTGGCTATTCCAAGAAATAAATTGGTGATTTCATTTTCACCTGCATTTATTTTGTTGTTCCACAATTTCAAAAGCACCTTATCCAAGTTTGAACAAAGACCCTATCAGTGACACCATATTATTATGATATTCCAAATAAGGATTGCAGTTGTATGCAGTCAGTATTGATTCTACAGTCCAAGTACCATTGCCGTTACCATACATAATGCCTACACATGTACTAACCAACTACAGTAACTAATATTGTAATTACGTGTTTTAAAATATTGTATTTTAATTGTAGTTTTAACAACTACAATTTCGATTTTTAAAATTTTAAAACCTAGCTGTTATAAACATTTTAAAACTTTGTTGCTATACTCATAATTGATTTTATTTATTTTTGGCCATAATTTTTTATGTAAAGAGCTTCAAGAATTTGAAGTTTTTGATTTTATTTTAATGGTGGAGTATTATCGCTTAATAAATCATGAATGTAGACAGGAATGTTCCTTTAAATGTTGAGAGGTTGAACTATAATCATTCATATGAAATATAAGTTTTTTTTACATAGTCATTTTGGTAAAACCAATATATATATTTATATTTTTATCAGAGATACAATCTCCCAAAGGACATTTAAATTGATATACAATGTTGGTTTTTTACACTATTTGACGGAGAAGAGTTATTGTGGATGATGAAGTTGGTTGTATTAAATTTAGTGTAGTATATAATTAGTGTTATTTTTTTAATGGGGTCAATAGTGGATATATTAGTGTTTATGATTTTTTTAATGATTTTTTCATCTTGTTTGTAGCTAGAATGTATTTGATTGCAGTATAAGGCTTGATATGTTTAGGGTTATTTGAGGAAGTATTATGTTCTTTTTGATTTATGTTAATATTTATAACAGCAAGGTTTTAAAATATCTAAATTGTAATTGTTAAACTACAATTAAAAAACAATATTTTAAAACATGTAATTACAATTTTTAATAAGAATTTACATAAATTAAGTTATCACCCTTACATAGCAGTATATTTTTAAAATTTTACAGCATTCACACACACACATTCATAACTTACATTAATTCTTTGTCTTAGCAAATTCACCCCTGAAGATGATTTTGGATGAGATTGAAAGTAACTGGGAAGATAAAAATAATATGGATAATTATGGCTTTTTTCTTGATCAATTTTGTACAAACACTTAGAAATTAATTTGTGAACTTGAGAGGATTAAAATAAAAACAAACAGACTTAATATGTCCACAGATTATTCAACCAAACATGAATAGCGCGAATCTGTAAATAGTGACTGCTACTGCTGTTAATGCAAAGCTTTTCTATGAATCGAGCATTCTGAGTCACTGGCATGTTTATTCCAGTATGTAAAAATTCACCTTCCTCTCTGCCGATAGCTTAGGGGAAAAATCTCTGACTGATGCTGGCTTGAGGCAATTGGATGTCTAGCCACACTGATTAGCAGTAATACAGCGAAATAGTCTGTCTGTGGACGACTATATATATATATATATATATATATGTATATGTTATATTCCGTGCTAATAGGAATATGGACTGGACAAACATGGTGGATAAATAGTAACAGGTTTATTGTAGAAACCAGTACAATAAGCAAGGAAGTTATAGTTATATGCACGGTCGTCGCAAGTCAGTACAGTTGTGTATATGCTACTATAGGAAGGCCGCTAGTTCTCACAGATCCCAGCTCAATTCTGCTGTCCACTGTCCTAACGGATACTTATAGGTGGTTACTAACTATAGTGCCACCACTCATGGGGGTGGCAGGTTATTCAATTACATCAGTATATATATATATATATATATATATATATATATATATATATATATATATACACACACACATACATACACACTGATAATGTGATTATTAACATAATGTTAATTGATTGGGGTTGCAGGATTTAATGATGTTTTTTGGGGGTGGAGACTGACTAGAGATTATGAGAACACAGTTACAAAGAGTGGGTATTTGGACTTAAGTTAAAACTTAATAATTATTTTATTCTCTTCTTCCACCTTACTAACTCTGATCCATAAACCCTTTCCTCGTTAACAGATGGGGAGGGGGACTAATGGCATTACTAAGAGACCGTCACCTGAAATAAATTGATTGAAAGAACCTGGGACAGGAGGCTTGGCAAAGAGATAAATGCTGCTAAGGGCCACAAGAGATAAGAAGCTGTGGAGAGCCATAAAAAAGAAGAAGCCAGGCTGTGCACAACTAAACATGGTAAATATCTAAATAATACTGCAATTCAATAATAGCCATAGATTTATCATCAATTAAAAAACAAAAGAAAATACCTGTGAGGCATCATTTTCAATTTTTCTAAATAAAAATGGCATTACTAAGAAACTGCCACCTGCAAAAATAAAAACATTTCAATATATACTCTCATAAAATTCAAATTCAGAATTTTAAAAGTTTAATTTTTCTCTATAATAAAAACCAAAAACTGAATTACTAATCTATTGAAATGTGGAAAAGTTCCCAGCATCATCTTTTTCAAAAACTAGAGACTGAATTTGTATGAGAAAAGCGTTTTTAAATGTTAATTTAAAATAATTTATGTTAAATTTTTTTTAAATCAAGGTAATTTTTTAAAAAATAAAGAGAAAATTACAAAAACACTTCAATTTCACTAAAGACAATTTCTTTCTCATAGAAACTTTAATTTTATTAAAATTTTAAACAAAAATATTTCTTAGCATATATTCTTTTTAAAAAAAAATATTTTTTTATATAAAGGAAAATAGCTAACCCAAGTAAGGGAGATAATTCCCTCACGTCACCACATAAGAAAGTGAAGGGAATCAATGCAATCATAATTATTTCCCCTTTCATTGTATGCAGTTAAATTTGATTGAATTGTTTTTTTATGGTTCAAATTTTGCCGGTTATTTAAGACCTGAAAATATTTTAGATTGTAAGAATATTTTTGGAGATAATAATGATTTAATGATCAAGTCTTACTAATTAACCAATAGTTGGGGGTTAGAAGAGATGGCTTCATACCTTTTCCAAGGATATTTGTGCTTAAGTGACTGGAATTGGAATTCAGCTTACCAATTTCTAATTCTATTTGTTATCTATTACACCACCTGTACATCCAAGCTTACAGCACAGTCACTCATCTAGATACTGAACAGGCTCAACTTCAGTGATTGCATGAGAGCCAATGTTTCAACCAATGTTTCAACATGATATGGCCATAAGCCACAGTTATGTTTGCTCTAGTACAAAATTACAAGAGTCAAACATCTCCTGAAGACTGAATACACTTGCAGTGTTTCTAACTATTGCTAAACAGAGGATTCCCTACACAGTTATCAGTAGATTAATGCAGATACTGGGAAGGGGGTTCCCACACCTCACCAACATTCTCCAGCAGTCTTTAGCTATTATCAATGTTGTAGAGTATTGTTGGTCAGTTATCTAACCAAAATATTGGATGAAGTCAATCTTGATACAAGATCAAATTGATGGAACACTAAGTGAGGACCAAACATGATAATAATAACACATAAAACGTGAATGCTAACAACAGTTCTATAGCAAATTATCTGTTATAGAGAGTTGCTGATCAGTTATCTGACCAAGATATTGAACGAAGCCAACAAGAGTTTTATAGCAGATTATCTAATAGATTAATTGATTAGGTTTCATAAATTTAAATCCCTTTTGGTAAATTCAACCTTTTTTATGATTTCTAATCCTAGTTTTCTTCCACCATTCATCATTACAAATATTTTCTTTCTCATAAATCATTTTGGAGCCAATATTTTGTTACATTTAAAAAATAAAAATTCTATTCATTAATATTTTATCCAGTAATATGGTTTGATCCAGTAATTTTCTTTCTTAACAAAATCAAACTCTTAAAAATTGCAATTTCTTTATTTTGCAACCAAATGATATCAAAATAATTTCCTTGTTTTCCAAAGTTCCAAGCTAATGTTAACACTGACAATAAAACAATACAAAAGCAGAAATCCTGTATTTTCCACAAATTTCGTCAGAATATTAAAATATTTTCTTACCTAAAGCAACTGTGCTCATCAGAAAAGAATCTTGAATATAATTAAAATTATTTTTAACATTTTCTTGCACTTCTGAAGTTACAAAGAATGTCACAATCACCTAAAAAGAAAACAAAATTAAAAATGAAAAGCATAAACATAAAAATTCTTTCCATAAAAAATATAAAAATGTCAAATTTATACAATGTTAAATGGTTTCTGTGATCACATTAAAAAGTTAATTTCTCTGTTTTAATAGAGAAATATATAAAATTTTACAAAGCAAGAAAGCAAAAAGGTTCTGGCTTAATGTAATACTTTTTTAGAAAAACTGAGAGAATCTATAAAACAATTTTATTAATAAATAATATAAAATAATTAAAATGAATAATTCATAAAAACAATTAAGATAATTATAAATAAATATTATAATAGTCTAGGTTTGTCTTTTCACTTAGTTTTGAGAGAAGTCTATTTAAAAGTAGGCCAGATGGTTTATAAAAAATAAATTTGATGTGATATATTTGTCTGATACAGATTCTAAATTTAGAATTGGCTCTAAAAAACCAGCAGAAATAATATGGACAAGGCAAATTAAAAAAAAATGTGCACTTTGTATGTAAAAGAGTGGCTTCCAGCCACATAAATTTAAAGTTAGGAGCCATCTGGAGCCTCTTCAAGAATATATAAAAAGACGGGTCAACAGATAATTTGAAAAGGTAAAGGAAATTTTGACTAGAAGGAGCAAAAATTTTGGAGAAGTCAGAGGACAAGGAGGCATGAAAATTTCGTCCTGATGGCAGAAAAATAAGGTTCCAGAAGGAAAAACTATTTTTGACTGTCACCTGTGAATGAGTTGGGCTGTTTCTCATAAAGGAAACAAAAAAAGTGAATCAAGTGAAACCTGGGAATGGAACAGTGTTCTAAAGAAGAAAAAATTGTTAAAAGTCCCAGTGATACAAGTGGATTTACCAAAACTCTTGTCGTTTTTGTCTTTCTATTTGGTAGGCATACATTTTTTGAAAGGGTATTTTCAACCTTATTTAAAGTTTTTGTGTTACCTTCTCAAAGTTTTCTTCATTATTTGAAGATTGTAAATCTTTTTAAGAGCCTTTATATATTTTGTTCTGTTAATTGCCTTTATTAAAAGGCACGCAATAGGAAATTTTTGTGAAGGCTTTTTGTAAAAAATGTATTTTGTTATATTGTTTTAATGTCTATGTAATAAATGTTTGTTCCTTTCAAATTTCACTTTGTAGTTTTGAGTTTTGTTTGTTTTTGTATGCACCTTTTTTAATATTCAGGAAAGGAGAGGTGGCATTCTTTCTTCTCCCATTCTCTCCACAGAAAAAAATTCTTTTAAATTTTCTATATAAATTATAAAATCCATTTTAGTAGATTAGTTCCTGAAAATTCTTTCTTCACACACTCATTTAATATTGCAGCTGTCGTACTTGTATTTATCTGAATGGTCAAAGTTAGTTTATGAATGTCTAACATCATTTACATAACATACAAGCATCACTATTCAGATCACTAAATATTATTGGTCTGTATACCATTTTACCAGGTAAACAGTCCTCAAGGAAGACAGCAGCTTGAATAAAAACGGTTGACTAAATGGAATAAGCCTAATTAACTAAAATAGTGATGCAATCTCATCAGAATATTTTGACAATCATTGAACAATTGAATCACTATAACTGAACTACTGAGGCTGGTTAAACATTAATTCTAAGCAGAAAAAGGGTTAAACCCAAAATTAAATATAAACTGGGAGATAGATAAAAAGAGAGAATGGAAGACATTTTCCCTGGTAATGTGGAAGTGAAGAAAGGGCCATCTGGGTTGCTTCACCCCTACAAATTAGATTGATACACCAAGAGTTTACTTTTTTTATTTATCAAAAATCTGTCATGTGGGTAAAGCAAATTGGAAAATGGCTTTAACTCATTCTTGGGAAATTAGAAAAACACATGTCATTGGTGAAAAGAGAAACAAATGGGAATTATATTTTTGTTAGTGAAAATGAATGAGAAATGAAGAAAGAGAATGAACTACTGTGAGGGTTAGGATTATGAAAATCGATCTGTCATAACAGGCAGGTGATCTGGTTTATGTTTTCGCTAAGACGGTGACTGGCCCAAGGATGGAAAACAGCATGTCTCATTGTTGAAAATTTACATAAATAAATATATTTTCATTGACAAAAACAAATTGGGCAATAATTTTTATCTATCACTCAAAATAAGAAGGTGGTCCAGTTTGTATTTAGAAGGGCAAGTTAGCAAAAGAATTGGTTGGGTACGAGAAAGAGAATTCAACTGGAATAGATGGACATGTTTGCTATGAATACAAAAGTTTTGGTTGGTTATGAAAAAAAAGAAAAGAAGTCCCTCTTCAAACCTCGAATGGACGACTGAATGCAAGCGCAATGAACACAAAAGAAATGTTTGGATTCTGGGAAATAAACTACAACGTACACAGAATGCCGCTACATCGGGACAAAGGAGAGATAGAAGACAGCTTCGATTTATCCGTCACTCGAATCACAAGACCAGACACTTATAGAAAAAGAAAAGAAGAAAGCAAGAAAAGATCTCAAAAAGAGATACTTATGGGAAAAGAAAAGAAAGGAAGAAAAGATCTCAAAAGAGAATGCCTCCACACCAAGATGAAGGAGAGGGAAAGAAAGCAGTTTCAACTTAATCGTCACCCAAGCCCCTAGACAGGACAAAAAGAAAAAGAGAGGAAGTAAGAAAAGACCTGAAAAGGAGACGCTTATAAAAAGAAATAAAAAAGAAAAAGAAAGAGAAAAAATAGTAGATATAAGAGACATTAGTGGAAAAGAACTTTTATTACAAGATAAGTTTGTTGTTTTCCTTGTCCTTCATTTTGTTTAAATGTACTTCTTTTTCATGTTTGTACTTTCATGCAAGTCTAGCATGAGATCCTTTTTATTATGTTTCTTTCTACTTGTCTTTAAATGGTAATGTTTTGTAAATGTGTGCAAGTATGGCGCATGTTCTGTAAATTTGTGCAAGTGTGGCACAAGGCCATACCTTGATTTGTGATTTATCTTTATAAGAGGATGTCTCCCTCCCACTATTTTGTCCACAATGTTTAAATGTTTATCCTTGACACATTGTCATTTTTGTTTTGCCCGTTTTTTTCTATTTTTCCCATGTTTTTATGTTTGTTAATAAATTTATATTCCTTGTCTGCATAGTTGTTTGTCGCCTATCGTGTTTGTTCTTTAATTGATTCTGCTCAGCCATGTCTGATCAATCGGAAAGAGACCCTTAGGAAAGAAATATATTTTACGAAGATTGAGTAAATGTTAAAAATAATAACACAGGTTACGATCCTCCTCTACCTCCGCTATCAATATGGTTTGAGGACGGAGGAGGGTCATAAGAATACAACTAATTTTCCAGAGTCAGACAACAAAGGACACTTTGTAGGGGTTAGGGTATTTACCAAAACCCCAGGCCCTGTCAGATGCCACACCGGTTTTGGACATATAAGCAGACCAAAGACAGTAGTCACTCAAGTTGCCATTGGAGATGAGAGATGATCACTTCACCTGGTCTCATATGACTTGCTGCCTGAAGAAAACCTCTGACTTGAGCCTTGTGTCAAACTTAGTCACATCAAGAAAAGTGTCACGTTAATATACGAATTGGGAAGGGTTGATAATTCTGCACAAGGAATTTATTTTCTGCACAAAGCATATATATTCCTTCCGGAAGAATTGATAATTGAAATACTAGTTCTGTACAAAGAACGTTATATAAAAACATTCTCTGTTATTCAAATTATTTTTTTTACTCATGACTTCACTCTGCCCAGACCAAACCAATGCAACAATTCGATCCTTGCCAGCCATATGATCAAAAGTAAACACAAAATGTGAGACAAGGCAAGGCTTGGATCAAAGTGATCAGCTCATCGATCAACCATGGGGATTGGCTATCAGATGGCCTTGCAAACTACTGATGATGCATTTAAATTTTTGAAGATTGTAGTTATCAGGGAAGTAAGGAAATGGAGAGGAGTTCCACAGGTTGGAAGTGTGAGAAAAGAAACTCGGAGTAAAAGTGGAGGTTGCATTTTGCTATTTCAACAGTAAAATGACGGGACCTAATTGCCAACCTAGTAGTATGCTTAAATTCATGTAGTCAGGGAACCAGGGAAAACATTTCATCAGAGCAGTAGCCATGAAAATATTTGTAGAAAAGAGAAAGGGAAGATACATCATGCCAGTGAGAAAGTGACTGAAGTCAAGATACCTGATCAGGATCAGTTACATTACAGATTCTTTGGATTTTGTCAAGAATCTCTAGAGCACCAGACCCGATATAGCAACAGTATTCAATGCATGAATGAATGGTAGATTTGTAATTGCACAAGATGGATTCTGTCAGGAAAAATATACTTATTTATTTTTGTATTTACAAGGTGGGTTATCCATGTTAAACTTACATGAATAAGTTCATAGCCTAATAATAAAATTATTTTATACAATAAATATTTTTTTATATAATTTTTCCCTTTTCAATATACTTTGAAACTTATATACAGGCTTTGGACTTAATTTTCCCTTGTGCATCTAATTATTGATATTTAAAGGCAAAGACTAAACCTGCTTCATTATTTGTGATTGATAAGAATCAACAATTATTAAGTATAAGCTACAGATATTGGAACAAATAACTTAAATATTGAAATGAAACAAAACTGTTATGTTTATATTTACTTAATCAAGTGACTCATCAATCTAAGGATATTTCCAAAGTAACATTCTTTCCTTTGTAAAAATTAATTTCTTTCTATATAAAATTTACTTCTATATGAAATAAAGTCTATTAGGAAAAAAAATTACATTTTAATCTTATTGTTTTAAATATAAAAACAAAAAAACTCATTCATCTTGGAAGATCATTTGTTCTTAACAATGATTCCAAGTTCTTCAAACAAAGTAGATCACAAATATAAGCAAAATAGAATTTTAAGATTTCAGTGCTCAAACCAAATTATATACATTGTTAACTGTTAATATCTACATGTCTAAATTGATCTTTAAGATTTTTTTTAAATGTGTAGGATTTGTTCTAATTAACCAAGAAATGTAATTTTTCATCCATTTTTATTTTAAACCATCTACTTTTAAGTATATAATGATTTGATCTGAAATTTCTTTTCAGAAGTCAGCCCAAAACACAATCAAAATGTTAATATTTTCCTAATAAACAAGCAATAAAGTAAACAGAAATGAATCAGTGTGAAAATATGATGAGATAATATTGTGATTTCAATTTCATGACTCCAATATTTTTAAATTAAAAAATGTAATATGACATTATGAAAATTTATTGACGTGTACAAAAAAGATTATTCCTTCATAGCTGAAGATTTTAAACACAACCAAACATTTTTATAATAAAAATAATAATAATAATAATTGATGCAAAAGTTCACAAACAACTCACATGCAATAGAATGTACCACCCTAAGGCAGATGTTGATTGTCTATATCTGCTAAGGAGCAGTGGGTGAAGGGGCAAGAGTCAACTGGAATTGTCTTACAAAATTTCAACAATGGGACTTTATAAGTATCTTGCAGCTATACAAGAGTGGATGTTACAACTCGCAATGGAGCATGAAAAAAAGTAAAAAGCTTTATTCTGTATGAAAAGAGCCCATAAAAATATGAAAGAGAATTCGGGTTAAATGTTGAAAATAGTGCAGAAGTAGATTCACAACTGCCACAAAATCAGTAAGAAAACTGAAACAAAAAGCAAAAAAGTTAAGCCAAAAGCAAATAGAAGAAAGCTGGAACCAATTTATTCTATATAGTCAGTATCTTCTCTGAAGCAAAAATGCTGATGTAGATCAATTCACATCCCACAAGTGGCTAAGGAGTTTAAGATTTAAGAGTGAGACTGAAGGATTTATTCTTGCTGCACAGGACCAGAACCAGCTTGCACACAACTACCAAGCAAATATCTTGCATAATAGTACAGACCCAAAATATAAGTTCAATGACCAATACATTGAAACTATTGATCACCTTATCTCAGGATGATGAATATGCTGATGCAATGACAGGGCAGGTCAATATCTGCATTGGAAGATCTGTCAACACGATGCGATAAAAACAACTGTAAAGTACAAAGACCTGGAAGTGGAAATAGGAAAAAATGTGCTACTCAAAAACTAAAACTGTTCCTGTTGTGGGTGAAGCTTTGGGTTTGATAAAGAAAGGGACTCAAGAACAATTCAACAAAATCTCTCCACAAAATCCAAACTACAAATTTCAGAGACTGTTCTGTTTTCATATTTTTTCCATTTGTCTTTTTTATTCCAATTTAATTTGTTTTGTTAAAAGCATAAAATAAAAATACTTACAGCCATAGTGAAAAGGCTTGCCTTAATAAAAGTAAGTATTGAGACAACAGGTTGAACAAGGTTAACGGCAAAAACTACGAGTAAGGCGAGACACCAAGTGAATACAGGAATCACATATATGTAACTGAAATTAAAAGGAAAGAAATGAAACAATCAATATATGTTAATAAGTAGTGAATTAACATATAAAATTATTTTGTAAATTCTTCAATAATTAAAGAATTTTCTGATCACTTAAAATCAGGGATCTCCACTAATTCGGTATATGTAAGGATTAAAATGAATTTTTAAAAATGAAAAAGCTTTCTTGAAGTTTTCATTTTAGCTTTAATTGAAAGCTAAATGATTTAAAATTTAATATTTCCAGTAAGCAAAATATTCTAGTGTATTTCAAACAGAAATTATATTGATCAGAATCAATCTTTTTTCACTAAAATTGATCAAAACAGCCATTTTTGACACATTTGTAAACAAGATTTAAGTTTTAAAAATCTTGCAAAAAGCTATATTTCTGAAACTTTATTTGAGGAAAATTAACAAATTTAAAGTTAAATTAATCCGATTTGAAACAAATATTACTTACTTATAGCATAAAAGGTTATATATTAAACATTTCTTAACTACGGAGTCTTGTATTATTGATGTGTTAATCAATTTATTAACAGTGGATTGACAGCCAAACATGTTCATAATTAAGTACAGTGGAGGAGACAATAAAATTTATATGCAGGGACAACCCTTAAAACATGTGACTTTTTAATGATTGATTTGTACATCCATACTTCAGAAATTCTGCACGTAATCACACATAAAAACAAATTGAAATTTTTTTAAATATTCTGAGTCACTGGATTATAATAAGGTTTACAATATATGATTAATAAATATAGTTTTACTTAATAATAATATTTCCTAAGAATTATCACATTGAAAATAATTTAGATTTAAAGCTTTATAAATTATTCAATTTAAAATTGTAAAAAAAATGAAAACAAATCTTGTAAAAATTCATTTTTCATCAAAAGATTTTTCTTTCTTCAGACAATATTGTCTTTAATATATATTATTCATAAAAGCAATTAAAAGCTTCTCTAATTAAATAATGTCTTAGTTTTATTGCGTTTTTATTTTTCGATTCAGAATAGATTTTCAGTAAAACAGGGTTTGATTTTGCAAAAAAAATTTGGTGGTTTAAATTTTTCAAAAATTCTGCTTCTAATATAGCCACTAAAAATTATCACATTGAATTTCTCCAGTTTTCATAAAATTAAGTAAGAGGCTGAAACATGTAAAAAAATATATTTTTATCAAGATTTTCACATAAAATATTTTAAAAATAAATCCACTTATTTGTGAATAAGTCCTGAAAATTTTATTAAAATCAGACAATTATTTGATTTTTTCAAGAATTTTCAAATTAATATGTGTGTCACCACAAAAAAAAATAAAATTTGCTATTCTAAAAGTTAGTACAACAGCTGATGCAAGAAAAACGTTTTTCTAATCAAAATTTTAAATGTTCTAAAAAGGAGTAAAAAATTTTTAATAAAATCATCAAAAAATACTTTGATCCTTCCTATTAATAATAACAAAGATTTTGACAATAAAACTTTGTTTTCATTATGTTAGGAGTATGTTTTCATAACAGTATGATGATTTTTTAGTGTTTTTGTGGAGGTATGGTGGAGTAATGGATAGCAGCTCAGATTGAGGAATTGAAGAGCCGAGTTCAAATCCTAGTTGAATCCATTACATTCACTTTTAATGCTAATACCCCTGGGAAAAGTATGAATCCTCTTATTCTCCCACCGCCAGCCATGGATAAATAGCAGGACAGACCGAGTTCTATAGCCATGGATGGTCTACCACAGAAAGAAATGGCAACCTACTACGGAAAAAAAACTGCCTCGTCAGTCATGTATCACACATGGCACATAACTGACTGACCTATTTAAAACATTTGTAGTTGTCATGTAAACTAGACTGGTGATAATGGTAAGTTCAGGAATCGCCCGAGTTTTGTTTGATCTAAAAAGAGATGATTGGTTCAGATAAGTTATGGAATGTCATTGATGGAAATTGATAATATTACACAAAAATAATAATAATGAGCTGCTGATAACAACTGTGAGGATTTTATGTAAAATTCATATATAAGAATATTTATATATAGAAGAAAAACAACAAAATAGATATTGTTACCTACAGTGTAAACAGTGATCTGGTGTGTATTCTACAAGGTAACCAAAAAAGTTCTGTCCGTTTTTTGATTAGTCATTGAATGAAATTGAAATATATATGAAATGCGTGTAGCAATTGTTTTCAAATTCGGACAGCCGGAAGTAGTAACATCAGACATTATAAATAATGCGTGCACTGTGATCAGTTATAAGCCAGACAGCTGTCAGAAGGATGGAAGTGTCTAGAGATCTCGTTCGGGGCTTTTTGCTTTACGACTTCAAAGTGGTCTTATCAGCAGCTGCATCAAGTCACCACATATGTCAAGCATTTGGGGATAGTGCTGTGGATGAACGTACTGCAAGGTGTTGGTTTCGAAAATTCAAGTCGGGAGATTTATCTCTCCATGATGAGCCTCGCAGTGGACGACCTCAGGTTTTGAATGACGGAGTCCTGAAGGCGGCCATTGAAGAGGAAAGTAGTCTAACGTGTGGTGAACTTTCAAGACAGTTCAACGTTTCCGATGAAACAGTTAGACTTCACCTGCACTGCCTAGGTAAGACGTACAAACTGAGCAAGTGGGTTCCGCAAATGCTGTTGGAGGTCCACAAGGGACAAGTGGCAGCCTGCATATCGCTGCTTTCTCACCACCATACTGCATCCTTATTCAATCGAATGCTTACCAGTGATGAAAAGTGGGTTCTGTACGAAACTCCCAACATTCCAGACATCGGTTGTCTCCTCAGGATGCTGTCCCTCACATCGCAAGACCACCTATGCACCCATGCAAGATTATGCTTTGTGTCTGGTGGACAGGTCGTCAAGTGGTTCATTATGAACTGCTACCAACGGGCCAAACAGTCACTGGAGACCTATACTCGCAACAATTGAAACATGTGCAACAGGCATTGCGCCAGAAGGCGCCAGCACTGGTGAATCGCAAAGGTGTGCTTTTCCTCCATGACAACGTCAGGGATACCATACAGCAACTTGGGTGGGAGACTTTGTGCCATCCACCTTATTCACCTGACCTTGCGCCATCCAATTACCACCTCTTCCACTCCCTGGATAATCATCTTCGTGGGAAATCCTTCACCAATGAAGCAGACTTGCGCAAAGCCCTCACGGACTTCTTTGCATCACAACAACCCCCCCCCCCGTTCTACCACTAAGGCATTGAACAGCTGGAGACACATTGGCAAAAGGTGCTGGATGCTGATGGCGATTACTTCGAAGACTAAATATAAGTTACACATACTGTGAATCGTTTTCTTTTTTCCTTTAAAAACAAACAGAACTTTTTTGGTTACCTTGTAAATTGCTTTTTAAATGCATATTAAACAGATACAAAAAATTATCAATATAATGATACAACACTGATGAACATTTGTTGAATGGCATTCTTTAATATTTACAATGTTTCCCCAGTTTTATTCTTACAGTTCAGTAGTTTAATCTGAATACAATCAAACCTGAATGTGGAAATTATAATATTTTAAAAGAAATTGCAATTATGGATAAAAAGTATAACAAAATAAAATAAAATTTGTTACTCGATTCCAAGTATTTCCCCATAGGCTTGACTGCCTGCAAGTGAATAAGCAATACACATTGTCGCCCTAAGAATATAAAAAGATAAAATCATATTGAGAAACAGTTGTATAGTAACATTAAAGAAATGCATCAAAACAGAAATGTCAAAATGAAACAGAAAATTACAAAGATAAATTAGCCATATATATCGTGTGTGTATGTGTATATATATATATATTTTTGCGTTAACCCCCCCCCCCCGTGTATTACATACACACACACACACACACACATATAATAAAATTAAAATGCAAATTTTGTATATGTTCTGATATGTCCTGGGTATAAACTACATCCAACAACAAGGCCTCTAATCAGGAGGTTTGAGGAGCATAGAACCACCTCTGACTCGGGATGGTAGCAAATGTTAGGATTCCAGCTATGGGACCCCAAACTGGGGCAAAAACACTATGAAAATTTTAAAAATACCTTTTTCTCATAAAAATATCAGCAATACATTTTCATAGTTAAAAAATATTACTAGCAATACATTTTTGAGAAAAAATTATTACCAGCGATGCATTTTTTGTAAAAAATTACTAATGCTCCCAAGAAAATTAAATTTTGGCATTAAATGACCCATAAGGAGTTGATGTGCCGCTAAACAGACAAATATGTTCTGATGATTAATACAGGTCTGACAAACTATTCCTAAGTCACTCAATTAGCACTGAGTGATGACATTTCTTTGTTAATAAACAAGCCTTAAATTTAAACAGAACTTTTGACATTTGTAAATCATTACCAATGAAACTAAAGAGTGAATTTAAATCTCACCTTCAAAACTAATGTTTTAATGAATGAAGGCTATTCAGAGAATTGATTTCTGTGGGCCACTAAGGTTTTGCAACTAAATGGTATATGCTGATGTCCATCATCATCGTGTAGCAGCTAATATTGGGTTACATGGTACCAGTAGCCATTGTTGAGTGGCCTCTAACATATTTTGGGTTCACAGTCAGGTTTTGCATGATGTACATGATTGGGAAGAGTTTCTCTTATATTAGAGCTAATCATATTGCATATCTCCCTCATGCTGGAAAGTCTTGGGCCACAGGCTCCATTCGAAAGAATGTCATTTTCTTTCACAGCCGGTGATTGCTAGTTGGTTTTGGTTCAGAGATAAAAAGACATCAACAAAGGGGATTTTAACTTAACTATTTTATTAAACATGTTGATGTGTACATTTCTAACTATCCAGTGGTGTTGCTCTCTCACCTCACTGGGAAGTTGCTTCCCAGACACAAAGGAAACACATCTACATTGTATGACAGTTTAGACTCAACTCTTAAAACCCTTTCTCTGTATCTATCATTCCCACGCTGGCTCATTCAATCAAAATCAACTTCCTTTATTTTGTCTTTTAACTGACCATAAAGCTCAAAATGAGGAAGTCAGAGCAGAAATACACTTCTCTAAAAAATAATAGTCTGCTAAACTATTATTTAACAATCAAACACAGTATCATTTGTCTGGGTAGCGGAGCAATGGCAATTTTTTTTTCCAGAGGATGGAGTATTTTATTTTATTGTCCAATGTAATCAACATTAAATATTTTTATGGCTGAATATGGCTTCTTTTTATATCCTGTTAAGTATTTTGAACAAATAAATTATTCAAAAGCAAAGGTTTTCAGAATCCAAGTTAAAGTGAGTAAGAGAGATTTCCAACTCATATTTCACTTTTTACTTATTTGTACAAATTAGATTTCAGACATTTTTCCCTTAATATTGACAAAATCTTTATTAACTAGAGTAAAAACCTTGTCAGATGCATAAAGTACCATAAAAAGTTTGGCTGTGATCAGTTACAGTGTCACAGAAACAAAATGCAAATTTCTTATCACTACTACTACTACTACTAAACTGATATTTAAATTTGTTTTATTTAATGCATATCCAATTCCTTTTACATTTCTTTGTTCTTTAAATATTTCCCTGTGTATGTACTTTGAAGAATAATTAGGCTTGTTTAATTAAAATGAAGCAAAAATATCCACATTGTTTTGCATAATGAGCCACTATGATCAACTAGTGATCCTTATTTTTATTTTAGATTGCTATTCCATCAAATCGGAATTAATCTGACTTCCTTTTCTTTTTCTTCAAAGGTGGTAACATTTTTGTTAAATTTTCAAAATGTTTGCCCATTTGCTGGGAAATTATAAGTCATCTGCTTTATCCCACAAGGATGAGATGTAAATGAAACTCAATTCAACAAGATATTTCTTGTGCATTTAAATAAAAATGTTGAAAAATGAGAAAATATGGGATTTATATTGATTAACTTCAAATGTCATTTCCACTTGTCAATAAAGCCCTAGCAGTGGCTGGAGTAGGGGAGCCAGGTTGTTACCAATAAAATGAATGGATAATTGCATTGATAAAAATTTGAATGATCCAAGTAAATTTTGTTATTTTTGTTTAAAAGGAAAACTCATTCTTTTATTTCTTTGGATTTAGTTGACTGAAGAATTAATCTGCTCTTTATCAACATCACAACAACTATTGTATATCTTGATACTCACAGCTCTAAAACAATGATGATGTCAAAGACATGTCTAATGCCATAACATAGGAACATCTCCCCTAAGAGATGCAGGTCAGGTAATCTTATACCTTTCTGTTCTGTAAGTATGACATGCCCTGCCAATACTGGACCTGAACAAAAGAAACATAAAATTCTTTAAGGTACAATATTAAACTCACATTAAAAATAACAATGAATTATTTCAAAATGTTTTCAGGTTTCAATGCCAAGTCAGAATCTTATTTATAAACTGATGAGTATTAACAGTTATTTAAAAAACTTCTCCTGAGATTATTGGATCAATGTTTACCTCCATTCTCAGGTTGACCTTCCAGTTCATCACATGTATCTTCATCCATCATCTCATTCAAGGGCAACAACTCTGACTGGGGAGAAAAAAATAAGCTGGAGTTATTTATCATTTGGTGTGCATCACTCAACACAGGGCTTCACAAATATTTCAAACCAAGACTCAGTGAGTAATTTAAATTGATTTAAGAAAGACTGTGTGCAAATAGGACAAAACTCTGGTTAGAAATTGTGAATTTTAGATACCTTCTACCCATGTTGACAGTTGACAAAAAGAAAGAAAATGGAGAGATATATATCTTCATGCTGATGAATCAAGGGAACTTTTAATGGTCAACAAATTGAAAGTATTTAAAAGAAAGGAGTATAAAACATGTCATCTGAAGATGAGCAGAGAATACTCTGATTAAACACTGTCATAAAAGCTGCAAAGATAAAATTAAGATCCTTGAAACATGATGAAAAATCATAAGAAATACCAAACCTGAAATGAAAATAGAAAAATATTTATTACATTTAGTTTTTACAGTTACAAAAATGTGTTCATTTAATCAAAAAAATGTTCTTTTAGTTCAATCTAAAATATGAGATTCATTGCTAGACTGGTCGGTTGGTTTTGTTCATTGGATAGGCTATCCTTTTATAAAGCAGACCTCATTGTTTGAAGGTTTTCTCTGGAGACACTGCAACATTAGAGAATTGTATTTACATTCTGAGTCAGGCCATATAAAATGAAAAAGAAGAAGCAAGTGGTTTAGATAAATGTTCTTTTGATAACAGCAGGTGAAAACTGGAGATCAGTTAAGATAGTTGATTTTATGAAATATCAACCTTTGTTGAGTTAGTTAATATTGAAATCAGTCTTTTTTTCTTTTTTTTAAACCAGAACTAAATATATAAGTCATATAGGATAAAAATCATTTTAATATTAACTTTTTATATTAATTAATATCATTCCCATAAATATTTTAATGTTTTACATAATAAAAAAAATTCATTTTCAATTTAAAAAGTAAAATTTTAAAGTGAAAATAGAAGTAACATTTATAAAATTTAAGAATTAGCTTCAAGAGGCAGAAATTATATGTTTAAAACATTTCTTTGCTAACAAAGAGAAAATAACACATGCTATAACAATGGACTCTCATGCATATTCTATACTCTTCTGGTGGGCAAACCTGAGACCATTCTATGCTGCAGTCTGTGGTAATTTCCAGACAGCTTCTGTTGCTTTTGATGACTGACAGCTTACTATTATTCTTGGCCTCTTCCACCTTTAAAAGCATATCATGACTGAAACAAATAAACAAAATAAAATTAAACCAGCTTTCAAAAAATTGCCTTTCTCCAACATTGGTAGTGTTTATAACAATTTCTGCAGTGTAGAATTATTGCTATTGGAACATTCTTCTGACATCCTAGCTGTGAAATTAATCTGAAGCCTTCAGTCTCTTCCAGTGGATTCTATTCCTAGCTATCCGCCTCTCTTTCAAAAGGACTTCAATGTCCACGTGCATGGCCTTGGTGTCTATGTTTGCAAACCATCTCCCACTGGAAAGGGAAATGTCTCTTGAGTCTCTGGATTGTTGTTACATGTCTTTCCATCTTTCACGAGTAAACTCTGTCAGTTATTCCCCTTCCTCTCATGACTGTTGCTTTCTAGATAGAAGTTCTGATAGTTTAGATAAGATCCTCTCTCTACACACATCTGCAAATATTGCTGTGTTCAACCAATTATGTCAAGTGGCTTCATTACTCTAACGCTGCTGACCTCGCAGGCATCCAGAATTTGAACTACTCGATTGTTCAATTTTTCACTCACTTCGTAGACATGTCCCTATACATTTTCCTAGTAAATCTGATAGATATGCTTCTCTACTTGATCCTTTACCTCCTCCACAGTATCATGTCATGCACTGCAGCTCTGTCCTTTTAGTAACTCAAACCATGTGGTAGTGTCTATAGATATCTCTTTCTGCTCTATCATCATGCTATTAAGATATTAAGACAATATCTTTCTGTAATCAATGCACTGACTGGGACTCATTTTGGAATTTCCTTTATAATGCCTCTTGGATTGATATTTTTAATCATCCTGTTGATAAATATGCAACTGGAGTGTCTTCCTGGTGAAAGTTGGCATCAAGGCTTTTGTGAGAGTGTGGCAAGTGAAACCACACTCTTCTCCTTGGTTCTCTCCTGCATGTTTGGCCACTATAACCTAGATCAATCATTCTTTATATCAATACCAGAGTCATAGGTTTGATGGTAACACTCACCTCTTTCTCACCACTCATAATGAATGTAAGCATGTCAAAGTCACTATTTGCTGATAGAATGAGACACTGTATAGCCTCTCGTAAGTTTGGTTCTATAGACTACTGCTAGCTCTGCAAGTGTGTACTGTACAAGAGCAAATCTTTCAATTTGAAGTATTGTCATCTACTGTAGATAAAGTTGAATGCTTTGCTTGGAAATTCTCTTCCAACTCCACTCGATCTACTGATGGTGCTGCCAGTATGGTTGGGAGACATAATGGTGTTGCTGCCAAGTTAGGTACAAAAATAGAAAACATATCCAGATTCAACATTCAAGCATTTTCACTGTATAATTCATCAACAGAACTTATCTAAGATTTTAAAATTAGATCATGTTGAGTTTTGTCACAAAATCCATCAAAATCCATGCTCTGCATCACTGTCAGTTTAGCCAGGTATTGGAAAACATGAATAATCAGTTCACAAATGTCCCATTCTGCACAGAAGTTCAGTGGCTGCCATGTCACAAGGAACTGAAAAGATTTCTTTTTTTATTGCGACATGAAATTGCTATGTTCTTGGAGATGAAGCACAGATGAAGTGAAAGATGAAATCTGGCTCCAAGATCTAACTTTTTCAGTGGATATTACTGCCCATTAAGTGACCTTAATTTGAAATTACAAGGTAAAAATAAGTTCATCACTCAGTTATATGATGATATCAAGTATTTCATTGCAAAATTAGCGTTATTGAAATTCCAGTTGTCACATGAAAACTTGATCAATTTTCCTATGTGCAAGGAGTTGAAAAAACCTGCCAACACTGAGTTTGTATTTATCTTTGCTAAGTACAAAAATTACCTGGAATTCCTGTCAAAGGAATTTCAGTGAAGATTTTGTGATTTTTCATCTTATGAAGATCAGTTTGTATTATTCTCAGCACCATTCACTTTTGTTGTTGCTCAAGTAGAGGAAAGT
This sequence comes from Acanthosepion esculentum, assembly GCA_964036315.1. Lineage (NCBI taxonomy): Eukaryota > Metazoa > Mollusca > Cephalopoda > Sepiida > Sepiidae > Acanthosepion > Acanthosepion esculentum. Next base: position 33,235,784 of record OZ038490.1, on the reverse strand, counting down.
CTACAGATAGAACTACTGAAAATGTAGACTGACTCAACATTCAAGGGAAAGTACCTAGAAGTAGGGGTACCTGGATATTTTTCATACCTTCCTCGGATATTTAAGAACTTTAGAAAGCTTGCCACAAAGATTATGGTGATGTTTTGTTCTACATATGTCTATGAGCAGTTATTTTCATTTATGAAGGCCACAAAAATGTCTCACAGAACCAGATTAACTGATGAACATTTGCCATCTTTGATCAAAGTGGGACACAGACATTCCAAACTGATATATCGAGAATAGTTTGGCTAAAGCAATGTCAATCATCAGGACAACATAAAAATGATTCAATTGTACTACCTTGTATTGTAAGTATTTTGTATTTAAAGTTTAGTTACCACTAGTTGTGATTAATGTAAGACTGTAAGCAGGTGTGGCCATTGAGGCTGCAGATATGACCAATGCAGCCCTCCATGTGCCCTGAGTTTGATGTTGTTGTTGTTTTGTTTTACGGCATATCAACCTCATTGGGTCATTTAATGCCGACAGCTTTTTTTTTTTTTTTTATATTTTTGTTTTGTTAGAAATCCATTTCCGTTTTTTATTTTTTTAAACGTATAACTTCCTTTTAAATATTCTGGTAGAGGCCGATTTTCTTAAAGTACGAAAAAATGATTTGGAGGCTGTTTTTTTCCAATAAATCTTTAATGTTTTTTTCTTTGTAGAGATTATTTCTTGTTTCTGCAAAGTCAATGCAGTCTGTTAGAATGTGTTTAATTGTGAATGGGGTTTGACATGGTATACAGAAAGGTTGATCTTCTCTTTTCAGGAGATATGAGTGGGTTAAAAATGTATGGCCTATTTTTATTCTTGCAAGTGTAAATTCTTCTTTTCTGTTTAGTTTGGTATTTTGTTCTTGCTTTTTTATTTTTGGCATTATTTCGTATAGTCTGTTTTTGGGAAATCCATTCCAGTAAGTTTGCCATTTATTCATTGTGTATGTATTGATGTGTCTTTTAAGATCTGTGTAGGGGATTTTAAAGTTTGCATCAGTTGGGATATTTAAGGCAGCTTTACCTGCTGAATCGGCTAATTCATTTCCTCTGATACCTGTGTGGCTCGGTATCCAGAAGAAAATAATTTCTTTTTGGCTCTGACTGTTTAGTTGCATTAGCTTGTTGAGTAATTTTGCAATTAGAGGAGTATCTGTTTTTTTTTTTATTGCTTCTAGAGCAGACAAAGAGTCTGAAAAGATTATGTATTTGGGATTTTTGTTGTTGGAGACTAGATAGAGTGCTCGGGTTGGTGCATGTATTTCTGCACTAAAGATAGAGGTTTCTTTTGGGAGGTTTGATTGCTTTCTTATTGATTTGTTGAGTACCGCTGCACTGACTGTTGCATCATTTTGTTTAGATCCGTCTGTGTAGATGTGTATGTGGTTTGGATTTTTTTCTTTGATTTTGTTAAAATCTTCTCGGAATGTAGTTGGATGGGTTTTTTCCTTTTGGTATTTATTTAAACTTAAATCTAACCTGGGCGTTATGATTTCCCATGGTGGGATTTTGGATATTGTGGGTTGGAATACTCTGGTTGTGGGTAAGGCTGCATCGTTGATGGTAGGGATTATTCTGAGGCCGAAAGGTTTAATTGCGTTTTCTTTTTGTTCGAGGGATTCTTTGTATTTGGGGTTAAAAATATTGTCGTATGTAGGGTTGTTTGGATTTGCTTTTACTTTAGTGTAGTACTTAAGAGCCAAGTTGCTGGTTCTGATTTTTGGAAGGGGTTCAAATTTGTGTTGATTTACAAATGGTATGTTTTCTCCTTTGAGCTTTAGGTTGGGATCGTTGTGTAGTTTGCACTTGTTACAAAAATGAATACATTTGGTTTTGGATTTGGATATTTTGAAACTGTTATTGGTTGCCCAGCTGTTGATTTTGTTTATGCAATGTTGCAGTTTTCTCTCAATCGCATGGATGTATTTGGATCGATAGCTTATGGTGAGGTCATCAATGTATAGGGATCCATTTATGTCAGAGGTGATTTCTTTAGCTATGTTATTTATTTTAACATTGAATAAGGTTGTTGATAGGATGCTACCTTGTAGTACACCTTCTTCTTGTTTATATTTATCAGATTTGAGTGGATCTTATACGTACTCTGAAAGTTCTATTAGATAAAAAATTAGAAATGAAAACAAGTAATCTACCTTTTAGTCCAATATTTTCTAGATCTTTTAGAATTCCATGTTTACGTGTCGTGTCATAAGCATTTTTCGAGGTCAAAAAAGATAGTTGTTACATGTTGATCTCTTATGAAAGCTTCTCTAATGTAGCTTTCTGAATCGATTAAATGATCGATACATCCACGATTTTTACGGTAGCCACATTGTATGTTGGTTATTAGATTGTTTGTTTCGAGGAACCAGGTTAGTCTGTTATTAATCATCCTTTCTAAAGTTTTGCAGATTTGGTCTGTAGTAGGAAGAGATTGATGGATCTTTTTTGGTTTTGAGTATTGGGATAATTATGGCTTGTTTCCATCGGTTAGAGATGTTGCCATTAGTCCAGATATTATTGAAAACGTCGAGGAGGTATGTTAGGGAGATATCTGGTAACTGGTTAAGGAATTCGTAATGTATGTCATCCGGATCCGTTGCGGTATTATGACATTGTTTTAAGGAATTTGATAAAAGTTGGTTATAGTTTTCAGAGTTGTTGGACTTGAAATTTAGTTTTTCCTTTTCAACAATTCTTTTAATGTTCTGGAATTTTCTGCTTTAGTTAGCAGAAGAAGAGTTCTGGGAAAAATTTTGGGCAAATGTGTTTGCGATTTCTTTGGGGTCAGTAATTATTGTGTTATTATTAACAAAGTGTTTAAGTGGAGTGTTTTTATTTTTGCCGGAAATCTTTGATAATATTCCAGATAGTCTTTGTATTTGTATTTGAGTTTATTTTGGACACAAAATCTTTCCAAGAGGAGTGTTTGGATTCTTTTATTGTTCGTCATGCCATTGCTCTGTATTTTTTAAAAGAGTTTAGATTTTCTGTAGTTGGTTGTAGATTGAATTTGTGAAGGGCAGCCCGGCACAACCTGATTGCTTTTTTGCAATTGTCATTGAACCAGGGTTTGTTATATTTGGTGGATTTAGAGGATTTTGGAATGCATTTTTCTGCGATGGATATTATTGTTTCTGAAAAAAAGGCAACATGGTCCACATTTTCAGTATTCGCGTTTGGAGTGAGTTCAGATAGGCACATTAATTTGAATTTTTCCCAGTTTGCATTTTTCTAAATTCCAGTTGGGAATTTTATCATTTAGATCTGGACTTAGGTTATCGAGAATTATGGGGAAGTGGTCACTTCCACAAGTATCATTGTAAACGGATCAATTAAAATCCATGAAGATGGAGGGATCACATAAAGACAAGCCTATTGCCGTGCGGCTGCCTGAGAAAGGACATATATAGGTTGGGCTTTTGTTGTTGTAGAGGCAAAGATTGTTGTTGTCAATGAATGATTCTATATCTTTTCCTCTTCTGCTAGTGTTTTTACAGCCCCATATGGTGTTGTGGCTGTTGAAGTCTCCAAGAAGTAGGTAAGGGCAGTAAGTTGTCCTATAATTTCCTGCAGTTTGTCTTTATTTATTTCTGCGTTGATTCGGTCTGATTTGCTCTTAGGGATTTGTTTCTGATTTTGGTCGTTAATCAGGGTTTTAGTAGATGCTGTTATTTGATTTTTGTTAGTTTCTTTTTGAGTTGTTTTTAAAGTTTCAATAAGATTTTTAAGTTCAAAGGTTAGTTTGTCGAGTAGGTTTTGATTGTTAGCTTGGTTTGGTTTTTGAATGATTTCTGCATAAGTGTTTGTTTTTTTATAAGAATCTACTATTTTCCTCGCCTCTGGGAAAGACACATTTTTCCTGTATCTTACTTCCATGACTTCTTTTTCCTTTTTAAAAATTTTTTAAAATGTTCTAGAGTAAGCTGGATGATTTTCACAACAATTCGGACACTTTGTTCCGTTTGGCCATTCATCTTCAGTATGATTGGGTTCCTTGACCCCACATTTTCCACATATTCTGTGCCCGCTACAAGTTTCCCTGTGGTGCCCAAATTTATGGCACTTAAAGCATCTCGGGGGGGGGGGGGGGGTTCTGGTATGTAAAGGTCAACTTTTTGGATTATGTATCCAATTTTGATTTCTTTAGGTATTTTAGGGGTATTAAATGTTAGGATATAAGTATTTGTGGGTATGATTTGACCATTCCTTTTTATGTCGATTCGGATGTGATCTATTACCCCTTGTTTTCTCAGAGCGGTTTTGATTTCTTCAGTTGTGGCTAAGGTTAGCTCATGGCTTCTTATGATGTCTTTTGATGTGTTTAGTTTTTCATGGGCAAAAGTCTTACATTGGTAGGTGTGGATTTTTTTCATTCCTAAGAAATTTTGAGCATCTTTGTAATTATCTACTTCGACTAGAAGATTTCCATTTTTCATTTTTTTGACTGTTTTAGGGTTACTGTTTTGGGATAGAATTTTTTCGATTAGAAATGGAGATAGAATGAAAAAAGATAAGTGAACTAAGGTTTCAACAACTATGAATCTTGGGAAGTTTTTCCTTTCTATATATTCATAAAAATCTTTTTCTTCTGATTTGGATTCCCACTCACCATCTGAGTTGGAGACATCAGAAACATTGGAGTGCGTTCTTTTGGTTTTTCCATTGTTCTTTATCTGGTTTCTGGGTATTTTATTGAGGTATTCAATTTCCATGTAAATATGTTTGATTTTTTCATCTTTCTTGCTCCTCACTCTCCTCAGAGCCCAAATATGGGAGATGTTAGGGAGGAAACCCATTCGCCCTTTCATCTCAAGGATACAAAAAAGGTGAGTATACCTTTTTTGTCAATTAGTTGAGTTTCTACCATCATTTTCTGATTTTTCCTTCGGTTTTGTCTTCCCAGTTTTATAGAAACATCAAGGAAAGGAAAAGTCATGTGGTTTTGTCTCAATAATTGATTGACCCTTGTCACTGCCTTCTAACACTTACTTGATTTGCCTGTGTTTATGGTAAGAGTAAAAAAAGATGTTGTAGTATCTTTGGATTTTATTTTTGGATGTTGTGATCGACATTTGCAAGTGTAAGTGTTAGGGCTTGACATGACTAGCCGATTGATCGGATTGGGCCTTTCTGACCGCCCTTCTAACCCAGATAAGGGCCAAAGTGGTGTGTTGCAGAAACCGTGACCTTTTTACGCCTAGGACAAGGTCTGCTCAACCACCAGGATCCCATCTCCAGGCATCACGGGTTGCTACCCACGGCCAACAGGTGGCCCCATTGAGGGACTTTTACCCTCTGTAGGGGGACAGTTGGTATATTCTGATGCCCTGCCAACAGGGCACCTGAGTTTGACATGCCTGCTCTAACTTACACTGTTTCTGAGCTCCATCAAAAAACTTCTAAATGTCATAGGTTTGCAACTAGGTATCTATGCATATGACAGTTATTTATTCCTGTCTTAGTAGCAAGTTCAACAGATCCAGCAAAGTAAACCTGAAAACTTCACTCAAAAAAAAAAAAAAAAAAAAAAAAAAAAAAATTCCAATCAGTGGTTAACTGTAGAGAGAAATGTCCTGTAAATTTTAATGCCTCCGAAATAAAACTGCTTTTATTTAACCACCAAAGAATGTTTTCTGCTGGCTAAACTTCAGTAGAGCACCACTTTGCACCTTCTTAGACTATGTCCACTAACATAAAGTGGAGAGATTATATTGAATCTATTGCTAGGAAAGTTGGCTCACTGTGTTGTGCCAAACAGTTCTTCTTGTCAGAATCCCTTTTGCACATTTATAAATCTAACATTCAACCATGCATTGCTGCCATATCTGGTCTGGTGCTCCTGCTCTATATATCTAGAGATTCTTGACAACATTCAAAGAAGGGTGTGTAATATAAACAAGCCTGACATCTCAACTTCAGTCACTTTCCCACTGATGTAACATGGCCTCCCTCTGTCTTTTCCACAAATATTTTCATGGCAATTATTCTGATGAGCTTTTCTCCTTAGTGCATCAACTGCATGAATTTATGTGTGCTACCAGACTGACAACTAGATTTACTGTTGAACTAGCTAGATGCAACCATCAATTCTATTCTAAAAGTTTTTATTCTCACACTTCTCACCTGTGGAACTCCTTCCTGATTCCTTGCTTCCCTGCTACATATAATCTTCAAAAAAATAAAATGAAATGTTCCTTTATTGTCCTTTTCGTCACCTCTCTCCTCACTAAAATCTTCTCATTCTCTTTCACTCCCTGTAACCCCCTGCATTCTAGTGGGATGAAACGATTAAAAAAAATGAAAATAAAAAAAAACAAAAACATGTGCTCATATAAAAATATCATTACAACATAGAATTTAAACATCACAAGGCAAATGTCATATATTTTACATTTTTTCCTATTTTAACAGGAGAACTAACAAAAGAAAATTGAAGATAGGTATATTTTCATGCAAACACCAATTATGACACCAAAGACAGGAGTTTAGAAAAAGAGAGATAATTAGATGATGGAAATTGGTTGATTCAAAACAAAAAAAGGAATTACTAATTAGAAGTTTAAATTTTTCAGAATTTAAAAAAACCTTAAAATATGTTGTATTCTTACATCTTAACAGTTTTTATTTCTTTAACATTATGACCGGATTTTATTTTAAAGTATTTTTACATTTATAAAAAACATGATTGCAAAATTAAATAATATAAACTTGTGTAAAAGGTGACAACCTGTTTGGAAATAGAATGTCTGAGACTTTCCATACAATTTAGATAAATGCATGATATTATCTAAGGCAAGATGATTAAAATAAAGTGCCTGAATTTATAAGCCTTGGACACAAACCAGAATAAATGCATGGGTGGATATTTGTTCTTTTTTATTACCATATACATAGAAATATTTTCAGTAGCTTAAACAAAGTTTTCCTGAGCTTATAAAAAGATAGATCAATAAGCTTGACATATAGATATTAGCTTAAATTTGATCAGAAATTTTCACTGCATAATATTCAATCTCCCTGATTAATACTAACCACTGAATTGAGTTCATGGACAAAGATGAAGATTATGTTGTAAAATAAGCATTTTTTATTTAAAATGAATGCTTTTTTATTGTAAGGCTGTGGACTTACTAATGCATCTTACGAAAAGTAAACAGCTAAATCTATATTAGGAATCATTTCATATGAAGGATTTATGTAGTTGCACACTTACCAATCTTAGACTAAATAAGAACATTTTGATTTTTATATACCATATATTTCTGCATATAAGGTGAACTTTAGATAAGATGATGTCAAAATGTATGGCAAATTTTCATGAATTTATCCTATACCTATTGTATAAGACGACTGCTTATTGATTATATAAAGATGATGTTATTGGATATGTAACTGTATCCTTAGAAATTCAAAATAAAAAATAACAAAACCAATTTTATGTCATGTTTTTCCTACACATGTCCCCTAAAAGTTTTGTTTACGTTTCATCATGTGATCTCTTGCAAATACTGATTCTTCTTCTTCCTCCTTTCCTATATCTAAACAGTTACAAACAGCCTGGTGTACTATTTGTTTTATTCAGTCTGTTCCTAACTTCTGTTTAAGCCAGTTGAAATATTGGATATTATGTTATCCTTGTGATATGATCCATTTCCTCCATTAATGGATCTCTCCTGACCAAATATAGTCAGGAGAACTCTCCTGCTATGCAGAGTTAATTAAAGCTAATGGCTACGCTAATTCTTATTATCTCAATCAATTCTACTACAATTTAACTTTCTGTTGTTTATCATTTTAATAATGGCTAGTTTACTCTGTCCAGAGAAACTTACTATTGATCCCAAAGAGTAAAATGTCTACTAATGAAAGATCTATGTTGCAGCCTAATATTAGGGCACTACTAAAATTCATTAGTAGAAGTACCCTTCAGAGGCTCTAAGCCACCCTTTAAAGTCTGCAGCTATGAGAATGCCATAACCAGCTCTCTTCAACAATTTAACACCAGATTGTAAATCGGTAGCTACTAAATCTAGGCGGCATACAGAGAAGGATAAATTACTTATCCAAACCGAAATTACTCATATGTTGATGGAAGGTATAATTGAACCAAGCCATTTGCCGTGACGTGGCCAAAGCCTTCATAGTCTCCTCGGAGAAAAAAAAGAGCAAATGGTAATTGACTATTCCCAAACTATAAACTGGTTTACTTTGCTGGATGCTTACTCTCTGCCAAGAATAGATGATATGGCCTATAGTACTGTGAACCTTAAAAGTGGCTATCATCAGATCACTATAAGGTCCAGCAATAGACTCTATATGGTCTTCAAGGTCAGCGGCAAACTCTATCAATTTTGCAGAATACCGTTTGGCTCAACTAACAGAATAGCTAGCTTTCAACGAGTGATAGGCCAGATAATATCAAAAGAGAACCTGAAAGGCACCATTGCTTACATTGATAATGTAACTATTTGTGGGAAAAATTTAATGGAACATGACAGAAATCTTAATTTATTCATGGCGGCTGTTAAAAAGTACAAGTTTACACTTAACCAAGACAAATGTTATTTTAAATTTAAAAATATAAAACTACTTGGGTATATAATAAGTAAAAATAACATATAACCCAATCCAGAATGTTTGAATCCATTATTGAGCCTACTGGTCCCAAAAGATTTACCCACTCTGTGCCATTATTTTGGGAATATTTGCACACTATGCCCATTGGATATTGTCTTCTTCTGGCAGAATCAACCTTCTAACAACAGTATCAAAATTAAAGCATTTAACGAGTTAAAAAGGGGCATAGTGAAAGCAGCCATTACTACACCTGATCATACAGCATCATTGGTAGTAGCAAGAATACTCCAGAGCTACCTCTTTAAGACAATCAGAGAGGCTCATAGCTTTTTTCTCTAGAACCTTGTCTACATCAGAATATAGGCATTCTGCAATAGAGAAAGAAGCCTATGCTATTGCCGAATCTCTGAGAAAATGATCGAGCAACATTTTAAACTGATTAGAGACCAAAAATCAGTTTCATTCATGTTTAACCTGAAAATGACAAGTAAAATTAAAAATGAAAAGATAGCCAAGTGGAAGATGGAACTCTCGTGCTACTCATTCATACCACCCCAGTAAAGAAAACACAGCTGTGGATGCCCTCTCTTGATTATGTAGCTCAGCTGCTTGCAAAGAAGAATTAAAGAAACTACATAGAGAGTTGTGCTACCCAGATGTTACACGCATGGTCTATATGACAAGATCAAAAAACCTCCCCTACTCAGTAGAGGTTGTGAAAGAAATTACCAACTTGTGTAAGACTTGTGATGAAAATAAGCCTAGAGTTTACCATTATAAAACTGACAAGGTCATAAAAGCCATCCAACCATATGAAAGAATCACATTAGATTTTAAAGGACCGCTTCCATCAAAGAACTCCTAACAAATATATGCTGACAATAATTGACAAATATTCAGTTTTCTTTCACAATCCCCTGTCCTGATGTATCCTCTACATTTGGTCATACAAACACTTTGTTCAGTTTTTGCCATCTTTGGGATATTCGCGTATATTCATTTAGACAGAGGGGCTTTATTTATATCTGAACATGTACGGTAATTCCTACAAGAGCAAAGAGTTGTCGTAAGTAGAACAACAGTCAGTAAGAGATGTATAAGGGAATTATTTGGAAAACAGTTCAACTAGCATCTGCTGATGAAGGAGTAACTTTAGAGAATTGGGAACAATTACTCACAGAGTCCCTGCATGCAATTAGAACTCTGTTATGCACAGTCACTAACACAACACCACACAAACAATTCCTCCCTTTTCCTAGAAGTTCAACTGGAGCGTCCCTATCATCTTGGCTTTTGAAACCAGGAGTGATATTGTTAAGAAAAAACATGCAACTGAATAAGAATGAACTACTGGTGGATCAAGTGGGGCTTCTAGACACCAATCCCCAGTATGCACATGTCCCTGAAGAACAGGAAGACAGTCTCACTAACAGATTTGGCTCAAGCAGGGGATGAATCAGGACCCACAAGTCTAAGTGAGGGTTGTTCTCGGGACACTTCAACTGACTTTGAAGAAATGGAATCAGGGTGTCCTTTTGAAAATTATGACAAGCCCTTGAGCTCTGGTCCCTAAAGTGGCAATGAATGGGTTTCACAGAAGAGAGCACACGCACCTACAAATATTTTAGAGGATGAGCAAGCAGGATTAAATCCAGTTCTAATGTGAAAGAACTTCATTATGCTCCTGGCAATCCACCACAATCTCGCAGACAGCAAAGGATGCCTGCTTGATTCAGGGACTTCTTCCCCCTGTAAGAATAAGGCTAAGGAGAATGTAGTATGATCCATTCCCCTATTAATGAATCTGTCCTGACCACATATAGTCAGAAGAACTCTGCTGCTTATTGTCTTGAACAATTCTACTACAATCCTAAATGTTATTCCTGCTCTAATTAACAATACTGTGATGATCATTGAAAGTTTAGTGAAAGATAAAGGTTGCTGTGAATGCAATCATAACTCAATGTTTACATTTTCTGAGCTTGCATGAATACAAGTTGATTTCATTGATATGGAATTATTCTTCAAATAGGCAATTTATTATGAAGTTATGCAGGTATACATATATATAAGGTAGAAATGGTTTTATTACTTTTATTATCAGTTTATTTGATAATGTGAATTTTTTCATGTATGTCGTTGGTTATCACACCAAAACCAAGGTTAGTCTACCAAGAAACACCGCACAGAATTTATGGTTTCTTTTTTTAGAATTGTAGTACAAGACAACCCCCGAATTTTTAATTTTTATCTTTGGTATTTAAAGGTCATCTTATATGCAGAAATATACAGTAATTACATATGAGGGGTTTTCAATAGATTTTGGCCAAACCCAGAACGGATTAAAAAAGATTCTAATGCTTGATCATTTGAAATTTATTTCAGGCCCTAGATTTTTCAGTAGCCCTTCACACAATTTCATATAGCATTGAATGTAACAATTTCAATATTATATAATTATTTTTACAAAATTAACTATTGCTATGTTTCTATTAAAATAAAATACCTTCCACAAAAAAATAGAGAGTAATAAAAAGTTTTCCTTTCAAATACCCAGTGCAGAAAGATTTTGCAAAATAACCAATTTAACAGAAAAAAATATTTTTCACACTAGCAACAAGAAATGCATTCCCTTTCCTAAATTGCTTGACATTTAAACATTACATTTTTTTTAAAATTTTATCTATGACTATTTGTTTCACATTTAAGAAAGACTACTTTCTTAAATGTGAAACAATAGTTACAGATTTTAAAAAGAATAGTTTATCTATGATCTATATTAGTTAATCTTATAATCTTATATTATAATTAATTATCAGTTAATCTTATTAAAATATTAACTAATTCAGTTGTAGTCTGTCACTACTTTTAAACTTTAGAAAATAAGAGAAACAAAAGCCAAGATTTATTAGAACTTATTTTATATACTATGATCTTTCAGGACATGGGTGATCATGGCTCTCCACAACTTCTCTTTGTTGCTCTAAGTAACTTTAGGAAACAAAAATATATAATCTAGCTTGGTAATTGAAAAAAAAAAAATACAAGCTATTTTTTATCATTTAATTTTTGATGCAACACTTGAATAATAAGAATTACTAACCTCTGAAAATGTAATCAATTACTAAAAATCATAGTGCAACTGCATAATGCTGATAAGATTTCAACATGTTTCAGCAGCATTTAAGAATATTACGTTAATTTTTTTAAAATGTTTAGTAATCTTAAATTTTATCATTATTTATAGAAACTGTTTAGAATATGTCAAAAACATGTCCCATAGGCTTGAATAAAGGAATCTGTTTAAGTCTTTATAAGTTGATAATTCTGTATTTTTAAGTAAACATAGAAATATATTCAGCTGATCTGTAACTTGAAGGTAAATTTATAACAAATGTCTTTCAATCTTTTAAAAAGTTTTCATCCATTTTGTCAAATTTAGATCAGTTGTCATGAGCTTTGAAGCCATTCATTCCAAATCTTTTATAAAGTTTAAAGTGAAATTGTAAAATCAGTAAATAAGTTTGAAAATATATTTCAATTATTAAAATTGCACTAATCAGTTTAATTAACAATTTCATTTTTAATAAACTGCAGAAAGATCTTTTGAATACAGTTGACAAAATTTATATTTTAAACTCTTAACTGTTTTTGAATGGAAAGGACATAAGAGATATTTTATTTTCCTCTGCAGCTTTGTTTAATTATGACCTGTTTTTGTGATATGAGCTGTGGAGGTTGAAGAGAGCACTTCCGTTTGGGTTAAAGAATTGGATATTTTATTTTCTTCTGCAACTTTGTCAATCTTTTCCATCTTTTGTTTTCCTACAATATGACAAATCTAATAGGAAGCAAAAATCTTACAAAGTAACTTTCAGTGAACATTTGAATATTTGGATTAATTAATAATTTAACCAATCTTTAATATTTATATGAGATTATATGTTTGGGGATTTTTTTTCAAATAAAATAAATAAAATACCACATTTGATGATATATTAAATTCCCACTTGATTTTTTTCAAAAGAAAAAAATTTAAAAACCTTTAAAAAGAAATGGCTCAAAATGTAACTCCAAGGTCTTACATGGGAAGTTGAGGTATCTGATAGGTTAAGCCAGATGTTAACTAACACTTGTACAAAACTTAATTCCGTTATGAGTATCTTAAATGCAAACTTATATGGTACATCAGTTTTCCATTCTTTTTGTTTTTAATTATTTTAGATTTCATTGCAGAATATATCAACCACACCAAAGTGTTATATCTGAATACATGCCCCACAAAAGACTATTTTCTTTTCTTACCTCAGAATTCAAAGATTTTGTCTCAGATTTTGTATCATTTTGTGTTTCAGATTTTATTTCAGACTTTGTATCTGAAGAATTCTGTGAAGGATTCTCAGTATCTTTAGATGCTTCCTGGTTTTCCTAAAACAGGGTTTAGAGTCTGAATATTAACAATAAAAAAGAACATGATATGTTAACACATATCTTCACTATTTGCAATTTATATCTACAAAAGAAAAAAAGCCATGTATAAAAATGCTGAACCTTGTCTTTTGTTGATGCTTTGATTTTTTTCATGTTAAACACATTTAAATAAATAGACTTACATAAAAGTTGACATGAGACAAGTAGAATATAAATCACATATTTCAGGTTTAACAAACTTTTTAGTGGAATCACAATAAAAACCAACTGAAAATAATTCTATGAGAATTTGCTATTTTAGAAGAATGTAAAATACAAACTGGAGTCTAAATCAGAAAATATTCATTTTAATATTTTTTTGTTAGCCACTTTCATATTTTGTCATTAGAATTCTTTGTATTTTTTAATCTATAATAAACAAATATAAATAATGATAGGTTGAATTTCAATAAACAACAAATAACCTGAAAGAACATAAAAAACTTACTGATACACAGAACAAAATGGCTGCATGATTTGCTGCTCCTTTGATTTGTATGGATGGATTTCAATTCAGCAAATATAGTTTAGCTAGGGATTTCATTGTGGGACTGATTTTATACTGTGAAAATTTATACTAAATTGATGCCAGAGTACCCAGTGCCATCTTTTGCAACATGTTATAGAAATCTTAGACATGTCCAAAAGTTTATTCATTGCTTTATTATTTGAGCAATCAGTCAGTTGTACTGCATTGGTTACAAGCAATCAAGAAAATTCAGAAGCTAAAATAAAAAATTTCATATAAACTTACAGAAATAAGCACTACACATTAATTTAATAATTCAGTAGAAAAGAAAAGATTTTTCTGGGTAAGGAGGTCAATTGATAACTTTGCTGCACTGGCAGTGTCTATTTTCATGTTACAAATAGAATACAGAATTCATTGAGAGCTGGGATGGGAAGTTCTTATGCATGTTCTGTATTCTCCAAACCTGTCATTTTCAAATTATCACTTGTTTTGTTTCATATCAGATTCTTGTCTGTTCAGTGGTCCCAACAATTTCCAAGAAAATGAGTTCTTAATACATTATTTGAGCCAAAAATATAAAATAACCTAAAATTTAATACCAAAAATATTTTAGAAAAAGTAAAAATACAGAAATCATAATTGAAAAAACTCATTTAAACATATTGTATTGAATGAATAATTCTAATATCCTTAAATGCTATTCTTTAAAATAAATTATAATTAGACCAAAGGTTTAATTTTAATAACAAAATAATATCAGTTTATTCTTAATCAGCAGACAAATAAAAAGTGAAAAAATTAACCTGAAAAGTTAACTTTAATCAGGTTATAATTCTACAATATTAACTGTTCTAGTTTCCAAGCACTCCACAAAAGCAGGAAGTGTTGCTCATACATTTAGCATTTGTAACAATTTTCAAAGTAGCAGAGTTTTTCACAAATTCTTTTTAATAACTTTTTTATTCTTTCTTTATTTGCCTTTAATCAAATGTTATCAATCATATAGAAACAATGATCTTAATTTTTTCAATTGATATGAAATAAGAAATAACCTATGCTACAATATAAGTGAATAAAGAAATATTTGGTATTTTAAACAGAAATATGTAATAGAAAACAAAATTAGGAAAAATTTAAAGGCTCAGAAATAGAAAGAAAGGTTAGCAAACTTAATATTGTAGTTAATGGTAGGTAGTGAGTAAATGGCAAAATCAGTTTTTGTTTGATCAAGATGGCAGTCAAAATTTGAGGAAAGAAGGCTGAACATTGGATGTTATAAAGCAAATTATGTTGTTTTAGTAAAAGATCCACATGTGAAATAAAAAGAAGTAAACATAAAGCGGAATTGGTATGATGTTAACAAGACTTTGAAAATTAAACCTGATGAGACTGATTAGGATATGATATTTATTTTAAATAATGAGAAAATAATTTAATGTAACTGAATGACATCTAGAAATCATAGATGACATTGGATATTACAACTACTGATTATGAGAGCAGATTTCTCAGTCACACTCTAGTCACTCTTTTCAAGTTCCTTGAACTGCAAACAGATATAACTGGCAATGGACAGATGCAAAGATAGGCATTTGTTTTTTTTGTTTTGTTGTTGTTGTTGTTTTGGGTTTTGCCTTCAGCCAAGTTTAAACATAACTTTTGCTTTTAGTATGTATTTATGTATAGATGAATGCATTAGAGTTTATGTATAATCTACTTTTTGAACACTATATAAACTTTCATTGAACTGCAATATAAACATCAACTGTTAGATATTTAGAAAACTTAGTTTAATCTGACATAAGACCACAAGCTCAAAATGTTTGTATGTCATTTAGGCCAACTCCTACAGATTTCATAGGACACTTGATCAAATCACAAACTTTTATTTCCTTTTATCCTTTTTTTTTTGCAATTTCGTCTCATTAAATTTAAACCGAGTATCTAAATATGAATTACCATAACATTTTTCTTTTGTATTTTCTGTAGAAAAACTACACTACTATCATAAACCTGTTAATGCTAGAACTTCACACATTTTTCAGAAATCATGAAACAAATATTTAGAACCCCACCCCCACCAAACAAAAAAAAAATACACAGTATCAAGTATGTAATTAAACTAAGGCAATCCTTATACCAGACCTGGCAGCCATGTGAATCGGGTCCACAACTGGGGGAAGACATGCAGAGATCTAACTTACTACAGAGAATATTTTTAGCAAGGAACTTTTAGTAATGTTCAGTAATTAGTTAATTAGCAGCTGTACACAATATTAGGAAGCAACTTACAATTATTGACTTATTTCCTTAAATGCAAATGTACAAAGAAAGAACAAAAATAACCTCTGCTATAAAATAATTAAATGCACAAAAAATCACTTTATTCACCATAAATTAGACATTTTTAGATGATATTGCACAAATAATGAGTTAATTTCTTTATACCAATTGATTACAGAAAATATGATTGTATAATACACTCAGAAAGCAATTTCAACATTTTACAAAATCGTGCAAAGTCTGAAAATATTTTACAAAAAATGGGAATTTCAGAGAAATAATTATTTTGATAATCTTTACAAAATTTGTGATTTGTGTTACATGTACAATTTGTTTCACAGAAGATGAAGAAAATACTTATTTTGCTATGATACAATAATATATATTACCAGTATACATAGTTTTAATAAATAAAATCAGTTTACACTAACAAGAACACAAAATTAATTAACAATTTGAAGAGTTAACCAATTAAATGTATGTAAAAAGTGGGGAAATTGAAAATAAAAAATATCTGGTAAATATTTCTCTGAATAAATAAATATGTTTTTTAATGCAGCTTCATGAACTACTTGAAAAAATATGAATTTTAATAGTGATTATGTAGTCTTAAAGAGAACTGTATGAACATCTTTATCTTATAGATAACATTTTAGGATAATTTCAAAAGTGATGGTTCTTGAGTTGTCTTCAACAAACAATAATTTTTAAAAAATATATTTGACAATATAATCCCAGGTTCCCTTTTCACATTGAAATGATAAATATCAGAAACTAAGAAAGATGTTTGTCGAAGAATTTTTGCAAATCTTCAATTTAACAACACCAAACATTATAAAACATAAAAACACCTACTGAACTGTGGTATCCAGTGGAGTTTTTTAAATTACCACAATCTATTTCTTTAAAAAAAATGTCCATATTCTTGAAAAGAAAACTAGTATTATTAAATATTTCCTTCCCTGGGACAATCTTTTATTGTAGCATAACCTGCTATATCTAAAAGTGACATTTTAATATCTTTAGGGATCCTAGTTTCAAGGTCTGGTAAGTTATCAAATGTTTGGCATCCCATTTCATCCAGCAATTATAGCCTGGATTAAAGTTGTATTCTTTGACATTAACATTTAATTTAAAAAGTAGTTTAGTTTTTTTCAATATGCAATTTTTCAATAACATTTTAAACTGTTATAAAATATGCACCTCTGGAACTTTGTCTTAATTTTCCAAATTTATTTTCTAAATAGTCTGTGGTAAATTCACCACTCATAACAAAATTAAACCCATTGTTTAGCAAATATCTGCAAACATCAATTAAGCCATTGCATGTATGTTCAATGTCTAAACCAGTATCTCTTGTTAATGATTTCATTTTATCCCTTGCTTTCCTTCCATTCCTTTTGTCATTTTTCCATAATTAGAAAGAAATAACAGATGTTCATTATCTAAATCTGATATCACTTTTTTCAGTGAATCATTTTTCTTGGTGTCACCATATATTTCTTTGACACTGACAATTTTTCAAAATTTTAAAACTTTTTCAATGAAATTAACTGTCCCTGCACTATCCTCCCCATTTAATAATGGGTGTGTTTTAATTGCAGCTGCTGTTTGGTTATAAAAACTTTTAAATAATGAGAAACATTTTGTCGCTCAAAAAGTTGAGTAAACTGCTACATCAACAGCTTCAACAAACTGAGTTTTTCATACTCAAAACGACCTTTTACAATTTCCCATTATGCTGTCATCTTTCTGCCTTAAGAAAACAGTAATTAGGAAGTAGGTTCAATAATCCAGTTATTCCAAATATTTTTAAAAAGGTGGTCATAATCAAAAAGAAAGTACAAGCCATGTTTAGTTATCCAAGCGTTATTAAAAGCAGTTTCAATTTTTTTTTTCAAAACATGATGGGTCTGGTTGTTGTCACATCCAATTGTAATTACTTGACCATTTAGTTGTTTGATTGCATCAACAATGTATAAAACTTTTTCATATAAAAAAGTTGCCTCTAATTTTGCAACTGGGATCATTTTAAGTCAAAATTTTGGTCCAGTATTTAAACATTTTACCATGATATCCAAAACTGTTTTAGCAATTTCTCAGAATATTGTAGAGCAACTTTGACATACACTTCAACTAAATGAATATTATTTTTCTGATTTTTCAGAGATTTTACTATACATATTACCAAGAAAATTAAAGCCATTTCATTTTGAGATTAAATCTGATAATGCTCTCACACTGGGTAACTTAAAATCATCTTGAAGTCTGTTATATAATAACCAAAATGTTACAAAATATTCAAATGCTCTGATAAGAATATTAGAATCATATTTTGTCCCAATCCTTTGTGGTGACATAACATTAATATGTTCTTTTAAAAAGTTTTTCTTATTAATTTTTAAGTTACTAAGATAATGAATTGCTTCATTGATTTGTGACCAGTGCTGAAACACTGATATTCAACTTTTTGAAAGAGAAAAAAAATTCTTGTATATATACCAGCATAGTAACATTCAAATTAAGTTTTCAAAAATTTTAATTAAGCTGATTGTTTGATTTATAGCATGTAACTGCTGACACAAAATCATTCTAATAAAATTTTTCAAAAGTGAGGATTTTGTCTTTTCTATAAAATAGTGACAACTCATTTTGCACATTTTACACGGAAGCAGAAGTTTTATTTGTTGTTCTTGGTTTTGGTTGAGGACTAGGTAATGGCAAATGATCAAATACAGATGGTGGATTTTTCATCTGTACCTATCCTCTAATAACCACTGTTTCATAATCAAATGGAAAATGCCTTTCACAAACAACAATGTTTAGTTTATGAGGGGTTTTGTTTCAAGGTATTGCCTTTAACCATCATTCTCGCTCATTCTGATCTGGGATCAGGGGGAGACAAAATAAACAAATTTTATTTTGTTCATCATAGTTACAACACAACACTTTTTAACCATTTTGAGAAAGATTTTGGGATACTGAAATTAAAAAAATAGTAACTGAAAATTACATGGTGCTTCTAAAAAGTGTATGAACCTTATAATTCTAAGCTCTGGAGGGTTTGAACTTCAGAATTTAGGATTCAGAATTGAGAATTTAAAGTTTGTATAAATGTAGAAATTTGTCATCTTTTAAAGGCTAACGTGGATTGAGAAATGCCAGGACAAAGGAATTTAGGATTCAGACATGGGGATTTTAGAGTTTGGAAAATGAAATTTATCCTTTCTCGAGGATGAGAAGCAAGTAGGAATTTAAAACCCATACACAACACAGTTTAGTGCAGCTTTAAAGTCATCTAAATTACAGGTTAATCTTCTGGCATGTTAATAAAATAGTCAGAAGTCTTTTACAGTATATTTTTATTATTAGCATCCCAGTTTCAGGAGACTATAATAGATATGTTCCTGAAGTGATATAGGCTTACAGCAACATCTTCTGTGACTGTGCAGGCTGATGTACAAGTGGTAGTCTCTGTACACTTTCTCCAATCCCTTCCTCCTCTGCAAGATGACCCTCACCACCATCCTACTGCATTATCAATGACCTGTTCTTTAAGATTTAATTTTAAGGACAGTGTTAACATAATTTAGATTTATGACATTAATTTTATCTGACAAAATTCTTAAATGACATTTTTCATTAATGCAGTAATGGGAAAAAGTTACATATTTTGTCTTCTATTGTGGCTCACCCACCCACACGTCTTCCGATGTAAATATTTTTTTTTTATTTTTTTTTTTTTAAACTTTCAATTTACTATTATCCATTTTTCCTTTCTTATTTGCTTAAATTTTATAAAGGGGTTCAGTTCACTATGTAAAATCAATCAATCACCCACTTTACCAGTGTAATTAAAAAAGAGGGTTACTGTCTGCTGTTTTTAAGGAATTACATGGTTCCAAAGAATTTCCAAACTGTTTGGCTGGTCAAGACCCATTTTATGCTGAAGTCATATAGTGAACTGAACCTCCCACATTAAAATTTTTGGATAATCATATTTTACAGGAGGTACTATTTTTTTTTTTATAAATATACTAGTTAATTTTGTTTATGCTAGTAAAGTTCAACATACATTTTTCTTAAATACCCATAAATAATTGTTTTAAAACATTTTTAAATGTTTAATGTTATAAGGAATAATATCAAGGAAAAAATATCGAATTAAATTTTTATTCAAATTTGTTCAAATGTGCAAATTTCTGTATAGTACTTTGCGAAAAGTAGAATTGCAAAAAGTTACATACATTTTTTGTTTTCTCACAAGGACAAGTACCAATATAATTCACATGTTAAAACACAAATTATTCCTTAAAAATGAATTTTATAATCAAGATATTTGTTATTATGAAGAATAATAGCATAAAAACAAAATTAACTTTCTGTGACAAAATTTGTAACAACATTTTTTATGAATTTCACTGTTTAAAATAATCACAAAAATGTAAAAAAAAAAATTAAAAAAAAGAGAAAGATAATATTGACAAAACAATAATGTCTTCTTTTATATTTTTGTGTTATATTTTAAGAACAGTTGCAAAATATTAAATTTACTGAATTTAATTTTTAACATAAATTTGTGAAAAATTATTTAATAGGTGTCATTTTCCATTAATTTTGCAGGACAGAAAAATTCAATATAGGTATTTGTTGTAACCTAAAAACGGTTACTGAATGAGGAATAACCAAAATGGAGGTTGGAAATTGAATGGTAATCTTTATGACATCAACAAAGTACAATACTCACCAGTGGCGTGAAGTAGGTAAACCACTGCTAGTGGTGGACTACTTAGCATATTACCCCACTTACAATAGTGTCCAACGTATTTATGAGGATTGGGACATACCCATTAGTGTTCATACGTACAGTATATAACAGTATTTAAAAGAAAAGAAAAACTGTTTGTTCTGTTAAAGAAAAACATTATTCATAAAAAATAATTTTATACTTAATATGATCATTGTTGAAGAACAATAGCATAGAGAAAAATATTAAATTTAAATTAAATTTATGTGATAAAATTCTTAATGATACTTGTGAATTTTGTACTGGAAAAAGTTTGTTTAAAGATAAAATATTGCAAGTACTAATAAAATAAATAAACATACTTCAGTATCTTAAATACTAAACTTAAGTCAATCCAAAGGTAAAAGTAAAAATTAAAAAAAAAAAAAATTAATTTCTTAATCCAATTCCAGCAATGAACTTTCACATGTTAACTGTTCGACCTTCAGCAGTGACTGGAGATCTATTCAACAGGCATGGTTAAGAATCACCTTTAATTAAACAGATTCTGAATTACTAGCATCGTACCTGTGAAATGTTTATGTATGGGTCAGTATTACTAACTAGAGAAAAGCTTTGCACCCCAACTTTATGCCAGGCACTAATGAGTGTATTACCTGGTTTAACAGTATTAATAACAAGGATGAATTGGCCTTCATTAAATATGATATTTGCAACTTTTATCCATCTATTACTGAAAAAGTTCACACAGAAGCATTGAATTATGCCAAACAATTTGCAACCATTAAACCAGACCAATTGGAAGTTATTTTCCACTGTAGAAAGTCTCTTCATGGTGGAGAGGCATGGGTAAAAAAAATCCTATGATAGTGGCTTTGACATTCCTCAAGGATCTCTAGATGTAGCAGAAGTTTCTGAACTTATGGGAATTTATATATTGAGTAAAATCAATAAATGTGTTCATATAGACAGCCACGAGTTATACAGAGATGACGACCTGATGACTGTACCCAATAATAGAAGGGCCAACAATACCATTCAAAAGAAACTTTTTAAGATTTTTAAGGAATTAGGCTTCAAAATTATGGTTGAGATGGACAAGAAAATTTTCCAATATTTGAATGCTGAATCTGACCTCATCGCTGGTACTGTTTCACCTTATACGAAACCTAATGCTGTCATCAAATACATGAATACCAAGTCAAACCATCCTGTGAGTGTAATCAGGCATATCCCCAGAGGGGTTGAATGTAAAATCTCAAGAAATTCATCCACAAATGAGATGCTTAATTATAAGAAAAAAAGAGTATGAAAAAACTCTGAAAGAGGAGGGGCATATTACCAACTTAGATTTACACCTTATACCCAATCTAAACATAAATCCAGAAGCAGGGACAGGATCTGGTTTAACCTCCACTTTTAATTTGCCATTAAAAACCAAGATTGGAAAGATATTTTTTAAGCTTTTAGATAAGCATTTTCCTAAGAAATCCTTATTAGCTAAGGTGTTTAATAGAAACATGGTGAAACTGAGTTACAGTTGCACTGGTAACTTGGAAAAAGGTATTAAAAGCCATAATGTTAAAATCTTGGAGATGGAAAGAGGTGGATGGGAAGAAAAGAATAAATGCAACTGCAGAAATAAAAACAATTGTCCATTGGATGGGGAGTGCTTCACAGAAGGCACCATTTACACCGCTGAGGCCAGTGTTTTAAGAAAATATACATTGGATGTGCTGAGGGCCTTTTCAAAAAGAGATTTTACAATCATGCTTCGTCTTTTAGGTTGAGGAGCCATAAAAGGTGTCATACTAAATGAGAGAACTAAGATTATGTCAGGGTGCAGGCATTTAAGTAAATATTTTTTAGGTACCTATGAACCCGGATGAGAGAAATAAAATAATTATTTTCCCGCTCTTTCCCCCTACTCTTTTCCTCACTTACAATTTTTTTTCTTTCTCCTCTCTCTCACCTCTCCCCATCCTCATACTTTTACCCTCTCACTTCCAGTGTTCTGGTATATTGGAGTAGTTTTCTTTGGCTTGTACATCCTTCCACTTGCCTGAGGAGACCTTACAGTCAAAACCTGGGTTGCGAGGTTGGTTGTCATTTTAGCTTTTTATATAACTGATTTGCAGGTTTAATTTTTTATTATTTTGTGTTATTTTTTACATTAAGTATTTTTGTAATTTAAAATTATTATAAGAAAAATGAATTTAAGATATTCCTTCAAAAATATTCCAATTGTAAGCAAATATGATTACTTGTTGAAATTATTGGGTAAAATGAAAGATTTACTTGTAGAAAATCACTTTTGATTTTCAATAGGTAAGCCAGTGAAAATAAGTACAGCCACTTTTCTTATGCAAAATACCCACCTCAAATTGATGAATTGTATAGCTTTGGAAAGGATTTAATTTAAATGGTTAAAAATATTAAATTTAAAATATAAATAACCAGTTTCAAAGTAACATGAAAAAAATATTAATATATTTATTAATCAAAAATGTTTGTTAAAGGTAATAAGTTTAATATCTACAAAATAAGCCCAAGAATTTATAGGAAATTTTTGAATAACAAAATAATCATGTTCTACAAAAGGACAATAGACAATTATGAAAATAACATTAACAGTGAAGCCAAAAATATTTCACATAATTTAAACATTGATGGTAGAATGTGCAAAAAAGATCACAAATATGGTTTTGAAACAAACTCTTTTTTTAGATTACTAAATCCATCACAGAAAGTGAATTGGTGTGAGTTAGTAAGAAAATCTTACAAGATATTTGTGACATTTTGTATATTGATGTTAATGTAAATCAGTAGAGAAATTCAAAGGACTTCATTCCCTGGTTTGAGAATATTAAAAAAAAAGTGTTGTTTCATAAAATATGGTAATAGATTTTTATCCATCTATAAATTAAAAAATGTTTTGATGTGGCGATCAATTTTTTTTATTGATATACCTAACATATAAATATTATCAAAGATTGTAGGAAATCATTATCAAAGCCATAGCAAAAGAGGGAAGATAAAAATAAAATCTTTTATGTCCCTGTGGTATTGTTCAGTGGAGCAGGGGTTAGTGGATTGACTGAACTACATATTTTACAAAATTATTGATAAAGAGAATAATGGTCTATATCATCCTTGTAGAAAATAATACAGGTAGAAAAAAATTATCTTTTGAGAAAAAGATTTAAGTTTTTTTAAGAAATTTGGTTTTCATATTGAAGTGGAAACTAATCTTTACAGTAGAACAATAAATAAAAAACATTCTGGAAAACAAAGACTTCTTTTGTAGATTCCATATTAAAGGAAACAAATGGAAAACAATCTCCTTATAAAGCTTTTAATATATACCACCATTTGAATGTGAATAGATGTTCTCTCACTTCCTCTTTTCAAATATGTTGATGAATATTCACTTTACATTTCTGGTTTTAATTCTTTTTTTTTTTTTCTTATTTCCTTTTCTTTTTCTTTCAGTTTCTTTCTTTTCATTGTCATTAGTTTTCTTTTTGTTCAGATCCTAGAACCAGCTGAAGTTTTCATTTTGAATGCCAAAACCCTTGTGTCTATCAAACAAGATTTCTTAAATAGCAACAACTCAGCTCCAAATTGAATCAGAAATTTAATATTATGTGTTTGTAACTTATTTTCTCTATTGATTAAAAAACAAAAATCACAAATTTTATGCATGTAACTTTTTATAAACCACCAGGCTTCATTTTGATTTATTTACAACATCAGATCTGAACCTCACATATACAAAGTTTTAGACATCAAATTTTATTCAACCAATTTTTTCTAACCATCTGGCTTCATTTTAGCAGTTTTTTTTATTTAAAAGAATACATTTTAGTGAGTGTCTTCTTTTAATAAATGTTTTTTAACACTCCTCTCAAAGAAAGTTCATTGTATTTTTGTTATTTACTCTTTAATTACACTAACAAAATTTAGCTTTTTATTGACTACAAAGATGTTAATTTTTCAAAATTTAACTTATTTTCAGATTTTACAAAAAATTAATTAAAAGTACCAAGAGGAAAATGTAAAAATAGTTAAAATAAATTCTGCTACATATGTGGCTCAGTAACATTTAAAAAGAATAAAAGAAATATTACTCCTCATGTTAAAAAACTATACAATTTATATTTTGGAATCATACTTGGCAACCAAGATGAATCATGGATGCCACGTATCTGATGCACATCATGCTTCAATGCTCTTTCAAAATGGTCAAAAAGAAAATTGAATAACCTTCCATTTCAAGTGCCAGTGGGTCAAGATCATGCCACTTTTGCTTAGTAGACATATAAAGCAAGAATATTTTGTTTCTATTAAGCCTCAATACCTAGAAGCATAGAACTATTTTTATAGTTTCATACACATTACGATTAAAGTATACTTATGTATAACGTGTATTCATCTTTTTTTCAAAAATAACAATGAAGAGTGCTTCATCCATGGTATGTGTATATCCCAACCTTAAATCTGATGTTTGGCCTGTACTCCACACAGAAAAAGCTCTAGTA
This sequence comes from Acanthosepion esculentum, assembly GCA_964036315.1. Lineage (NCBI taxonomy): Eukaryota > Metazoa > Mollusca > Cephalopoda > Sepiida > Sepiidae > Acanthosepion > Acanthosepion esculentum. The sequence goes on along the minus strand of OZ038490.1, from coordinate 33,210,656 downwards.
CCTGAAACACACACTGAAATTGTCCTGTTTTATTCAGATGAATCAGAAATGGAATTTCCTGGACAAAATGATGATACTTAAGCCCCAGAACTTGAATCACATTGTGCCAAAACCTGTCACAGCATGATCTTAATGCTCTTATAAGAGATTTAGAATTTAAAACACAGCTGAGTGAGCTGCTAGCTTTGAGGCGTAAACAGAGGAATTTAGTAATACAAGATATTCAAATTACCAAGTTTTGCATAGTTTCTTACCATGGCATATTTAAAATACTAACACTATAAGATTTACTAATATTTTACTAACCTAAAAGATTTACTTTTATAATAAACCCTTTAGCATTCAACACTCCCAAACTCATCCCATAAATATTCGATCTCAATGTTCAATCCACTGTAACCCACCCCATAATATATGACATCATCATCACAGAGATTTTGAGAGCTGATATTTATGGAGCAGGTTTGAGCATGTTGAATACTAAAGATAGAAGTTTTCTTAACAATTAATTACCTTAATAATTGTAAAATGAGTAGCAGTTATGACAACTGCTCATTAGGTTTAAAAATACTTTTATATTGAAATTTTGAATATGGAAAACCTTTGTGAAAATAAAGCACTTTTTAGTTTGATATGCTGGTCTTGTTAAAATTTTGTTCTTGTTACAAGAAGAAACAAGTATATCTGTCTTCAAATATTTTTTTCTTCTCTTCTATGAGAATTATAGAATTCACAAAAATCAAAATCAGCTACTGTTAACCACTCCAAAAGTTGGTCTGACTCTGACAAAAGTGATGCTGTGTATTTTGTGGGATTGGAAGGGCATTGTGTATTATGACCTTCTTCTGCAAAATCAAACATTGAATTCAGACAGCACTCTTCCCAAATGGAATGATTGAAGGCAGCAATTGATGAAAAGCATCTTGAATTTATTTACAATTCTGTTTTTGTTTCAAAAAACAAATATTTTTACCTTTTAAGTAATTTTTTCTTTCCAATGATCTGCTATGAAATTTATGAAATTCAAAAAATATAATTTTTAACAGAAGCATCAACCTATTCAACTTGCAAGTCTGTTCCACAATTATTCATAAAACTTATTTTCAAATTTATTTCTACTTGATTAATTCTTGAATATATACCACAAAATGGTAGTTATTGTTGAAATCTTTCTTTTAAACTTATTTCTCAACAGACATTGCTTTATCAGCAATACATCAATCAAATGAGACAATGGAAAGATACTTATTTCTTAAGACAACTGAAAAAAAAAAAAGGTTCAATTTTATTAGCAAAGAAACATCCAGAAAAAATGAATGGGAGACCAACCAACCTTATCATATTTGACTTGAATAGCATAGGCTTTCTGAAGGATCTCAACACCAATAAATATTACTAGAGTCTGAAAGTAAAAATAAATGGTTAATTTTCTTCTTAAGAAATAATCAGGAATAAGCAATGTCCAAAAAGCAGCTTAACTTCTTAGATTAAACAAGAAAAAGTTTACAAAAGAATGATCAATGCAAGAGGGTTAAGCTAATATTTTAATTTTGCCATAACATAAAACCATCTGTTTATAATTTTTGGCTGTAAGAGAAACTTATTGGCACATTGTTTATATCAATTTATGAGTAAGAATTAAAATATTTGACTCCAGAATTCAAAAAGAGAAACATGATTATTGCAAAACCCACTCAAAGAAGCTGTTTACACAAATCTTATGACAACGTAGTTATGTTTTAAGAAAGTATAGAATTCCATGATTTAAAACAATATTATCCAAGATTAATAATGTTTGGAAGTTAATTTTAATGCATTATAAATATTTGCAGTTGTAAGAACTTTTTTTATAATTAAAATGAGGAATCACAATTCTATACATGTATGAGTAGTTATTAAGACAACATTGAATGAAAGAAACTTATTCTTGTGCAAAAAATTACAAAGATAAAAAAAAGAGATTGTCTACAAGGAATTAAATCCAGTATTAATCAATGATTTTAAGAGATTTAAAAATATGAATATTGGAAAACAATGTTTGTTTTTTGAACTGAACAGGTGAAAGGAAAAATTTTTTTAATCCTTAACAAAATAAACAAAATACTCCCCACTGTCTTATGTAACAAGTTTATATTTTAACCGTACCATCATTCTTCATTTTAAAATTATCTGACAGCCACATTTTAAGAGTATAGCACCTACATGCAAGAGATACATACTGATTTTTAGAACAGATAGAAATGTAAACAAAAAAGCACGTACCTGCATAGAAAATGCAATTATAAACACCACAAGAAATGGGTAAAAACCAGAATTGTCCAGTGTTACTGGTAATCCTGGAAAATTAAAGTCAAAGACATTGTTTCAAAAATCATTTTAGCTAATTTAATGTTTCTAATTATTATGACACATTTTGTCTTCATGAAGAGAAAAAAGGAATGAAGGATATAAAAGAATTCAACTTACTGGCTCAGAAATGAAAAAAATGCTTCTAGAACAATAACAGATTAAAGCCTTTGTAACTCTCTCTGTATGTATGAAATCATAGTTGAAAGCATATCCTCTGCATGCAGAACACTAAAATATTTACATGTGAAGATACAGTGTTCGCAAAGTGATGAATCATCTTTAACCTGTTTTGAGCTGCAATAGGCTCACAAGATCTCAGCTCAACATTTGTTCTACAAAATGGACAGATTCATTTTTTTTTACATTGATGTTCACACTGTACAAGGCCCAAGAACAAAATTGAGGTAGAGGGTTACAGCATAAGAGGCATAGTTTATGTGGATACCTAGGGAAGATAATAGTTAACTTGAACAGGTTAAAATTGTAGTGAATGGGGAAACAACCTCTTGGGAGTCAGTTCCACAGAGCAGTGTTTCATGGAAAAAAATTGCTTGAGTGGAACTTACAGCTCACTAATGAAATCTGAAAGTATTAAGGATGGTTTGCTACAATATGCTTCGCATGGCAGACTTAGGCGTGAAGGTTATTACTGGTGGAACTAAGGAATGTATTTCATCTGAACATTTTCCATGGAAATAGCGATAGAGCAGCGAGAGGCTTGCAACATTTAATCTGTGAGAAAGGGGTTGTAGGATGAAAAATAATTTGTCACCCACAAGGATGCAGAAATGCTTTTGACCTCAAGACTGGGAAGTGAAGACTGGGAAGCTCCTGCCTGTGTACAGCAGCAATACTCCATTTTCAGCCGGATCTTTCTCTTGTAAAGGTAGAGGATAGCAGGAGGAATCAGGTACTTACTGGAGCAGTACAGGATACCAATCATTTTTTAGTATCTTTGGCAATGGATCATATGTATTAGTTCCACTGACTTAGTCCCAGTAGTTGCTCAAGGAGGGAACCACACCCATTCATTGCAATTGATGACAGTTCGGGTCCAATCAGCGATGATGGAATGTCAATAGTTTGCTTTTCAAAGCAGTTTTTCCCCTCATTGAGCTGTTAGCACTTAGTCAGAGGAGAGATCAGCTGTCAGTCATTGGTCATCTATATACTGTTGTATCATCAGCATAGCTGTTCACAAACGATCATAGTATGGTTGTAACAAAAAAGCCTTTTCTGTTCATTTCTTCTTTTCTTCCTGTTTTCACTTGAGTTTCCCTAATATCCATTTCACTCACAGACTGTCAGAAAAAAAAATGAATAATATGCACTGGTCATGCGATCTTATCCCTTCCTTTCATCACTGACTACTACCGACAATTCTTGTATTTATACCACACAAATCTACTAAATATTTCCCATCCCTGGCATGAGGATCCCAAACTTCTCATATACTTGAATAAATTCTATTTTACATGGACTCTTTGATAGTCTATAAGTGTCCTCAGTCTTTCATCCAGGGCCCAAAATTAATGTCATCTTGAAGACGATAGAATATTAGTTTGAAATGACTGGTTAGGTTAGAATTTAGGGGGAAATTATAGGATGATCCAAAAGTTTTGATTCAAACTGTATATTTATTCTAGAATTCTAATTTCTTTCTAAAAAAAAAAAAAAAACCCAAAAAACCCATCTTACTTCTTACCAAGAGAGGCAGGCTTTTTAACTTTTAATAAATGGTACAAATAAACAAAACTTATAGTTTTTTTGAACTGGTGATTGAAACCCAAACAAAAAATTATGGTTGACAAACTTAAATTTAGATATTTGCCTTATCTATCACTAAATGTGAAAAAACATTAGTATTTAAGTGTAAAAAATGATTTTGCTTTAATAAATAAAGTAGAAAATTATAGTTTTTGTTAAAAACTTGAAAGAACCATTAAATAAGCAACATAGAAAATACAAAGGAGAAAAAAATGAAAAACAAAGAAAATTTAATTACATACATGAGGTAGGTAATTGTAAATGAAAATTTCTTAATATAGACTTTAAAAATATTTTCATTTTATATAGAAAATGAATGCACAGAAAACAATTCTTAAATTGTCTGATAAAAGTTTCTCAGAATATGAAAATTAAGAGCATTTCCATGTAAAAATTTTCAAGGTTATTTAACTGAAATGTTTAAATAAAAATAAAGTTGTGAATTTTATAAAAATTCCAGTAAAATTTAATTAATTTGTTTTTGTATTTATTCATTTTTAAAACTTTAATATTTTAAATTTATTTGTTAAACAGTTTAATTGTGTTTTTATTATGCTAACAAACTATAAATGATAAAACCTTTCAGGACAGTTTAATTTTTTTTTCCAGGACAATGGCAACAAAATTTAGTCAGGAGAACTACTTTCATCCATTAATTTTAACTTTTCTACTGTTTTGGGCAATATTTCAAGCAGTTTTATTGCTTCTCAAACAACTTGTTTGCTTAAATATGTTTTCCATTTTCTTATATATCTCTTTTAATGATTGACCATAAATATTCTATTGGAAAACTTGGATAAGTTAAGGGCTCTTCCATTTATTTGATAGTGCAGCAGATCTGAGAAGGCTGCATGAATATTTTAATGTTTTGCTGCAAATGAATGATGCAACATCCACAAACATTTCATAAAAAAGATCAAATGGTAACGATATTCAATTACGACGAAAAGGATAGGTTCAGGACAACGAATAAAATTTTTATATACAGAATTTTACAATTTTTGTTTTGTAAGGAGGTGTGCGTAAGATTGATCAGAGAATATTTAGGAGAAATGGTTCTCGATGCTGGTTTGGAAATGTTAAATGCAGAAAGTAAGTGAAAGTTGTCTACCTTTAACTAGAAAAGTTAAAATTAGACAAAATTTTTCTGAGAAAGATATTCTAGTGGAAAAAGTTTTGTCAGAATGAGTTGTTGAAAACGTTGGTGAATTGTGACAGAGTATTTTTTCAAATCTTTTAGAAAAGAAGTTTGTTCCAAAAAGCAGTCTCTGATAAGCAAAAATTAAGTTTTCTCTCGGCGTCTCTCTGAGTCTCTATATCTCTGTGTGTCTGTATATCTCATTGTGTAGAAACTTGCTTGCTGTTCATATTTATAGTTTTTTTAATGACTAAACCAGCTCACCAGAAATTCAGCAGACGCTGCCACTAATTCAAAGAAATGCATGGGCAAAATCGTATTTTTCTATTTTTTAACCAATAGAATTGCATGAGACATTCAATTTAAGGGTAAAATAAAGAAAGAGTTTTTAAGTAGGTTGAGCCTACTTTTGCGCAAAAATTGACTGATTTGCGATGGAAGTTTCTAGAAGCTTACTATGCATTTAATAACCAATCAGATTTTAAGAAATGTTTAAAAGTAAAAGAAGGGTTACTAAAATAGCCTTGAAACTTTTTTTAGCAAGGTGAGCAAACATCAGCTTTGTGGAATGTAAAACGGAATATAGGCTGGGTGCTTATTCCCTTCCGCTTAAAGCTTCTTGGTTGTAATCTATACCATTCAAATAATGCTTTGTCTAACAACTTACCATAATTCTTTGTATTTATTTTATCAACTTTGAAGAGACTATGATTTTACTATCTTTAATACTAGTCCCAAAACACTACTCCATCCTCCTCATGACTTACAAAAAAATTCTAATGAAGAACCCTATCTTTAGTCCATCCAATTTCGCCCTACATTCATCACTAAAATTGTAATGGGGTTGGTTTAATTAATAGGTAATTAGCATAAAGAGAGCCATAATTATAGCTCAAGGGCATCTTTGAGTCAGTGTATGTAGAATATCTATGGCTACTAAGTTTGATCATCATAACAAAATGGTGTCACCTAACAAAGCTATGTTGAACACAGAAGAACCTGAAAACAAAGATTTGGATAAAATGCTTAGAGGCACATACCAAAATAAAGAAGTTACAAGATGACCAAACACCTGAAGGACAGAAAGAAATCACGGCTCTATTTTTGACCACTGTGGGATGCAGAACCATTAGGCAGATTTTGTCAATAACTTACACGGCTGAAATTGAAACCTGATGGGGATTTTAGTATTTGTGGAGATTACAAAGTAGGTGAAAATCATAAGATTTGTTCAAATTCCTACCCTATTCCAAATATAGAAAACATATTCCATTTTACGAAAATTGATTTAAAAAATGTGTACCACCAAATTCAAATAGATAACAAATTTAAGGAAATCTCAATAAACTCCCCCATAGGCTTACTTAGATGGTCCTGCTTACCATTTGGAATTAAGACAGCCAGCTCGATTTTTCAAAAAGCTATGGAAAATTTGTTAGCAAGGAAAGTGGAAAATATGATAATTTATCAGGACAATATATGTTTAGGTGTGACCACTGAAGAACTGAAACAAAAAACTAAATTTGTAATAGAAATGTTGAGGAAGGCAGGAATGACGATAAATGAAGATAAGTGTATATTTGATTGCCAAGAATAAACATCCTTGGGTTATCAAATTTCAGAAAACAGTACTTCACTGGACCCGAGGTTAATACAAAATGTATCTTCTCATCTGTTTCCATCCAATGCAAATATTCATCCTCAACTTTTTTTATGTTTTTTTCAAATTGTAGTTGGGACAATGTGTCTACATGTGATATTGAGTTTCTCTTCACATATTCTATAACATAATCAAAAGCCATTAACTTTATAGCCCATCTTAATATTCCGGATGATGTAATTTTCAGCAATTCCTTCCTAGGATGGAATATAAATTCTAAGGGCTTATGAACGGATCTCAACAAAAATCCTTTTCCTAATAAAAATTGTCTTGCGCAGGTCATACTTCATACAATCACAAGTGCTTCCTTTTTCAATGTTAGTGTAGTTCAATTCAGCTGGTGTCAATGTTCTGGAAAGATACATCCTTCCTGGGATAAAATTGCTGATACACACTGGCCACACACATCTGTGGTTAATGTAATGTCTGTTTTAAGGTCAGAAATCTTGACCATGGGATTTTTTAGATAGAGCTTCTTTTAATTTAATGAAGGCTGTTTGGTGTGTACTAGTCCATTCAAGCACCTTATTCTTCTTTTGCAACTTGGAAAACACTTCAATTCTCTCAGAATCCTTTGACAAGAATTTGCTATAAAAATTGGCTAATCTGAGAAATGATTAATCCAATTTCCTTCCTAATATCCTTTTAACTATTCTCAAATTTTTCATGTGATTTTTAAAATGACATGCCTGCAAAAAAACAGTATGTCAAAAGAACGTTTTTTCCCCTTTTCATCACTATTATTTTAATTACCTTCACACCTCTGCAATGTTTATTGGTTTAAAAAGCGATAATTAGAATTGTAATAAAACCTAAACATATGATGTAAATAAATTTATACATTTTTTTGCTCTTGAGACTTGACAAAAAATATTAGACACTATTTATTAGATTGCTTATTTACAAGAATAATTTTATATTTACAACATTCTAAAAACTGTATAAAAAACTAATGCAATGCAATATCTAACATTTACCAATTTATAAAGAAATAAACATGAAAACAATTTTTTACTTATAAAGATTTACTAAATTATTAAAATATGTGAACCAACTCTGAGGAAATCCTTATTTACCATTTTATAAAGTACAAATTGATTGACAGCTGATCTTTTGCCAATTATTCTAATAAACAATATAATAAATAAAGTGTTTATCATTTTGTTGTCAGTTCTTGAGAACAAAGAAAGTGGATAAATTCACTTTCATATGTTTAAGTTTTATTAAAATTCTAATCATTGCTTTTTAAAATAATATACATTTCTGAGGAGTGAATGTAGTTAAAATAATAACTGTGTCAAGGGAAAAACTGTCCTTTTGACCTACCGTTTTTTTTTGTGGACAAAAAGATTAGGTTATATCTTTCTTATGATCCCTGAATATATATTTGAAATTAAAAAATAAATATGTTATATATATATATATATATATATATATATATATATATATATATATATATATATATATATTACAATATGATGAACAATATGAAAGTTGCATAATAAAATCTCACACCATCAAATAAGTTATTGTAAATATTTGTAATAAAAATATACAAGCTGAAGTTCACAAGTTATATTTATCATACAAGTACATATATCTAGAAAATTTTTACCACATCAGTCAGTTAATACCCATTTTATTTTGAAAACATTGACTTGAATAACAAGATAAATATACACTAAGGCTTTCATTTCAAAATATTCACAAGTAATGAAGAAAAAATATGTAAAAATTTAAAAAAAATCTTTTTAAATAACAAAACTAGTACCTCTAAAAATTCCGAGTGAATTTTATTTTTACTTACCCAAAATGCCTGTTCCAAGGATGCATGCTATTGTTACAAAATCTACAAAATAAAAAAATAAATACTTAACAGGTTAATAAAATAAAAATTGTTGCCTATGAAATTCATACATTCATATATAAAAAGGTCTTCAAAATCTCTTGGTCCAACCAAGAAGCCATTCCAATAAAAGATTTGATACTTGATCAGATTTTGGAAAGTGGACCATGCCAAGAATTTTACAGCACCCCCATAAACAAGATGTGTTTGTATTGAATAAAATTTACTTAATTTGTTTTCCTTCATTTTAAATTTTTCTCCCTCATCATTTCCAATTTGCTCCATTTTAGCACCATGAAATTATTTATTTAAAAAAAAATGGAGGCTTATTAACAATACGAATCTAGAAATCATTTCAATCTAGGAATGAACAACCATGTGCAATAGTGAAGTTTACTCTGTACAATAACCAATAAACATGAATTAAGAATTCTACAAAAAATTTTCATGACTTCAAAATATATATAAATTCATTGTGTGCCAATAAAATAAATGATAAATATTTTTAACTTTTAGATTCCTTTTAAAATTACAAAATTAAAGATATTTTATTCATCGATCAGTCAGATCTGATTAGTAAAAAACTTCTCTGAAAACTTATGTAACATTTTACCACCATATTTAATTTGAAAGATCCTAGGATTAGAACATGTGAGAGAGAATCCATCCAGCCATCAGTGACATTTTACAAACAGCCATTTGCAAATGGGCATTTGCCACTTTCTTTGATTTCTCCACTATTGTTGCTTTGATGTCAATAATTGCACTTAATTATCTGTTTTACAAATGTCAAATAAGTGCCTGCATTCTCAAAGCAAATAGTTAAAAAAAGAAAAAGATGATAGGGATCATCCCATAACTAATGTCTGAAATCTCATAGCAAAATATAAAATTAATTTTTTTTATTCTAAAATGTATAAATGATAATACATGCTAGTACATGTTTGCATAGTTTTAATCACATTCACAGGGTGGATTCCATTAACTTATCCCACTTAAAAAGTGAACATTCTAAGAATTTAGAAATGCCAATAGTGCTGCAAAAGTAATCCTAAAGATAGATTCCTAAATGAAATAAATTGCTGAAGATGGATAAAAAAAAGTTTGGAAATGGTAATTTCACCTTAAGAGATGAGCCACCAACAAGTTGTCCATTTGAGTTTAATGATAACCTGCTGTTGTCTGAACTCAAAAGAAATATTGCTGGTACAGTTGAATAATTAGCTAAAAAACCTGAATTCAAGCCATTCAACAGTTTAATATCATCTGCAACAATGTGGAAAGGTGTCTAAATTTGGAAAATGAGTTGCATGTAATTCAACAGAAGTCAACTGTAAAACAAGAGTGAACATATACATTTCTTGATATTCTCATAAATGAATCTTATCATTTTGCACATGTTATACTCCACTGCAATTAGATCTCTTTCTGATTCACTCTGCATGTTGGCCAAGTGCCAAGAAGGCAGAACATAAAATAAAAAAGTAGTTTTCTGTACATGAGCTCAGAGCATCAGATCCAGTCCAGGCAACAAATCCCTGTCAAGAAAATAATAAAATAACCAATCATAAACATTCCCACCAGAAAAAGAAATGCCCCAGGGGAATACCAGATTTGCTTAAAAGAAGGCCCGTCATAATGACCAACACAGTTGCAGGTCGAAAAGCCACCTGCTGACATGATTGCCTAGCTCATCACTACTGTAATGTCGCCCAAGATTCGCTAATCCTCACCCCACTCTTCAGAAATGGATTGTAACCAACAGTCAAAATTCAACACCAACAGGCTCCCAATGCCAACCACCTCAACATCGTCACCACCCAACTCCAGTCCTCCCTCATCATCACCACAGTGACCCAGTAGCATAGTCGTTGGGGGGTGGAGTCCTCCCCAGGTGGCACTTTTGATCCATGTTGAGTTTTCAGAAAAGAAAAAAATAGCATAATTTCAATAATTTTTGCAAAAAACCCCCCCAAAAAAAAAAAAAAAAAAAAAAAAAACAGCGTTAAGGAAGAAGATAGGGTTCAAATGAAGCCAATTTGTCTTTGACATGGCTGGCTCAAAGCCAGCCAACAATAAAGGAAAACTGTCTCCAAAACACACTGTCAGCTTATAAGACATGAGCAAAAGGTGTGAAAAAAATTTGAACATTTTTAAAGGGCTTTATGTGGGGTAGGATTAAGTGAATTTAATGACTCCACAGTTTTTCACACCTATCTGAGAAGTCCAGACTTTGGTGTCAGTTCTTTGATTTTGATTTTTCATGTCTGTGAATTGTTAGTGAAAGCAAAATTAAATAAGTGAACCAATTTTTTTTTAATCATATCATAGACCTAGTTTTAATATGGACATAAAAGCATTACTTTTCATAAATTATAAAATAGATAAGTAAATTGAATTAATTCCAATGCTTTAAGGATATCACATGCATTCCAATTTTTTCCAGAAATTTAAAAGAAAATTGAAAATTAATATATATTTTTTTAAGTGCAGAAACTTTATTTAAAATTCAAAAATGGGCATTTTTTCAATTTACAAGTTTTCACATTAGTAAAACAATGCAATGTTTTATTTTTTTTACTGTTGAAGTTTTATTAAGCAAAATAGACTAAGAATTAAAAGTATGATAACATTTATTTCAGGTTTTAAAAGTGAAATTAATTTCATCAGATTTTTAATTCTTAGTCTACTACTTTGCTAATAATAACTTCAACTACGTAAAACAAAATAATTTAAAAAGATATTGCCTTTTTTTTACATTGTTAAAAGAAAAAAAAATGATGTTTCTGTTAACATGGCATTAATTTATGACTCCTCACTTGTTAGAATTTAAATAAATATTAAAAAAACTGATAAATTATGAATTAAAAGTACAATGTGTTTTTTCTTTTTCTTTTTAACTTGACCTATCCTTTGACCCCAACTGTGACCTCAGTCAAACCAACCCAAGAAATTGGTCAACTCTTGGCACTACTGACAACACCCTTACACTTAATCACTTTCCTGACAAGCAGTAACCAAAAATGACAGATTCACAATTTTTGAACAACTATGAATATCTCATGTATGTTTGATGAATACATTGTTAAAAATTTAATCCTTGTTATTCCTTTCTTTCACAACCAAATGCTCATTATAACACACAGATTAATGGCAAGTGATGAAAAATGTATATTTTCTTCTCTTCTATGGACCATGGGTGATTATGGCTTCCACAATTTCCTATCCCTCATTGCCTTTAGCAGTGTTTCTCTCCTTGCCAAGCCTCCTGCCCTCAATTCATACAAGCTTGTCAGGTAGGTGTCTCGCTACCTTCCTCATCTCTCTTGCCCTCAATATATCCTGAGAAAATTAAGTTTACCAAGCCCTCCTTCCTCATTATGTGTCCAAGAAACTTCAGCTGCTACATCCCTTTTCCTCTTCATATGTAAAAAGTTTATTCAGCAGTCACTGCCATACAAGAGAATTGATATCACACAGCAATTCAACATCCTTTCTTTGTTCTAAAGAAATTTTCTTGCTGTTTATTACTTTGTTTAGCTTTTATAATGCATTTTTCACTAACCTGATGCATATTCAGATCTCTGTTGCATTTCAATCCTCTGTTAAAACACTCCCCAGATATTTAAACTTCTGTACTTGTTTTATATTCACATCTCCAATTTGTAGTTCCCATCTTAGACTTTTTTCTGTTATTGACCACCATATTTTCTATTTTCTTAGATTTGTTTTTAAAATATGGTTCACACTGTATAAGGCCTGGGGCCACTCAAGATAGAAGGTTACGTTAAGGGGTGATATAGGAGGTGAAGATAACAGTTAACTCTAGACTTCAACAGGTGAAGATTGTAGTGATCTAGGAAACATCCTCTTTGGAGTCTGTTCCACAAGGCAGTGGTCTGCAGGAAGAAGCTGTTTAAGTGGAACTTACTTCTCACCGATGAAATACAGAGGGAATGTGGGTGGTTTGCTATGTAAGTGGCATTGGTGAACCAAAGAATGTAGTTCATCTGAGCACTTTCCATGGTGGTAGCAACAGAGCAATGAGAGACTTGCCACACCCCACCTGTGAGACAGAGAGAGAGGTTGGAGGGTGTAAAATAATTCTTCTCCAACAAGGACTGGAAAGTGAGGACTGGACAACTCTCACCCAAATATGGTGACAGCACTCCATTTTTGCCTGACCTGGCTCCTATAAAGGTAGAAGATAGCATGAGAAGTCAGGTACTTACTAGAGTGGTACAGCGAACCAATCATTTTACCTGCATCTTTAGCAGTGGGTCGTATATAGAAGTTCCACTTGAGGTCGGGTGTGAGTTATATTCTCTCAAGGCACAGAGCCTCCTCAAGGGGAATATGTGTATTTCATATGTGGCAGTAGTTCAGAGTCTGATCAGCAGTGATGGAAAGTAATCAGTTTGGTTTTCAAGATATTGAATGTAACCAGCCAGGTTTTTTTTTTCCCCACTGGGGAGTTAGTATTGGATCAGAAATGAGGTCAGCTGCCAATCTCTGATTGTCAAGAGTTTTAGAGGTGCACTCATATATTGTCATATCATCAGCATAGATGTTTAAATGACTAATCCTTTTTCTTGTTTTTGATCACAACCCTCTCTAGAAAGTCCTGTAGTTTTCTTTCTGTGTCTGCCATCAACACAGTATCACTGTATTTTTTATATTATAAGATTGCACGCCTCAGTAATAAATCCTGGCAGGGTCTCCAACTCCCATAGGATAACCTTACTGTAGAGGTTGAATAGATAAGAGAAAACATATTCTTGTCTTACACCTATTTCTATTTTTATATACCTACTCAGTTTATTTTCTATCCATATTCAAGCAGCTTCCTACCAGTATAAGTTATAACATCCTTTCCATATAGTTCTAGTTTCCTAAGAGTTCAAATAGATCCTTGTGCCATGCCTTGTCAGATGCTTTGTGTAATCTATGATACACAAGTGCTTTTGTATTGCTCCCACTAATATCATTCTAATCATAAATATCACATTTCTTGTTCCAATGTCCTTGACAAAGCTGCACTGTTCTTATCCTAATTCAGTTTAATTCTGCTTTGTGCTCTATTCATCAGGATGCAGATTATTAGCTTGGTTGTGGGGCTCATTGTGCCATGGAACTTGCACTCATTTGCCCCTAGATTCATGGGTAATGCTATGAAGATGGCTCTACAGAGGTCCTCCAGTATGTTGTTAATGCCAAAATCGTCCCAAGGCTGTGTGCACTCCTATTATGATCTGATCTGGTCCTGCTGCTTTGTTCCTGTTCATCTTGTCCAGCCTTTAATATCTCTGGCCCTTCCATATTTTTGTGTATTGTAGGTTTCCCACTCTCTCATCATAACTTATTTACACTACCTCTGGAGTATTTTTCTTTTTCTACTATCAGTGTTGCACCCTTTGACAGCCTGTTTACGAGCACACTTACAAGCAGTAATGGCACAAACAATGGCTTAGTAAATGAATACAAATGTTACCATGTATGTTTGCAAAAGAAGAAACAAAAACAACAAAATACTATCAGTAAGATAGAAAGAAAAGGAGACAAGATGTGTTAAAATAAAATTCTTTGTATTGCCAGTATAAAAGATCAAGGTGGAATGTCCCTTTGTGTGTGAGGGAAGCAACTTGGAGGATGAGAGGAGTCAGTAGAGCCTAGCATTGAAGCTTGTGCTGGGTCAGTTGACTGGGGCCTACCAGTGAACACTATGACTGCCTGCCTACTGCCTTGACTATTACAAGAGGGGGGGGTCCTTTTAAGCAGCATTTTTTTGCCATGCTTTTGCTTTAGCAGCAATGTTTGTAATTGACGCCATTAAAATTTTATTTTATATTTTTGGCGGATTTGCCTTGTGAGCTGGATGCAATGCTCAGAGCCCCTGCACAGAGAGTGACTTTTATTTTTAATTTTGCTTTCGTAGCATTCTCATCCAGCCAACAGATTTTGATATGGAATGAATCTGAAAGAGATCTAATTTGAAGCAGATTATAACACAAGCTAAAGCACAATTCAAAATGCAATAAAAATCTATATATGTTTGTACATATGATACCATAACACAGTGGTTATCATTGTACTTGCCTAAGCAAGTCATTAACAACAAATTCACGCCTACTTGGCATTTTCTTGACTGTGTCCATGTGAATTCATCAGTAGCACTATAGAATTATTTGTAGCATAAAACAAGTAAGATTATATTGCTTATAAAATTGCAAGAATATTTCATTCCATTATGAGTATATATGTATAGTGGACTGGGGGTTTACATGTTGTCAAATTAGGAACATGTGCATTTATTCCTGCTAGGAGGAGGTCCACTACAAGAACATGGCAGACTCAAAGATTTAATTCACCATAAAGAAGTGTAAAGAAAACCAACAAGACCAATATATATATATATATATATATATATATATATATATATACACACACACAAACAAGTATATGTATTAAACAACAAGATTTACAATGGACAAAGACATTAACATTTTTGTGTGAATGTAAAGAGTTTGTATTTTGGTGAATGTTCATACGTACGTGTATGTGTGTATAATGTTCACGGCGTCTCCCACAAATGGGAAGACACAATCTTCTGCAAGAGTTTACATTGTAGATGTGTTTGCTGAAAATGAAGATATGAAAAAGAGAACAAGGCAAGAAATCGCCCAGTATTTATAGTTTAGGGAGAGCATGCCCTAGTGAACAATTAGGAAATTAAGGAGGAGTTAACTCCGACATATGTTTCAGAGTTACCAGATAATGCTAGAAGACATTTTCAGTAGTGATAAAAAAATATTTTCTTTATATAATAAATAATCTGCATCTCCACATTCATCTCAGAAAAAGTGACTGATGAAGAACTATAGCAAAAAAGAGTACTTTTTATTTAGAAAAGGTATATATAAACCTACTTTCCCCATATTTTTGTACTTTGATTTTTTGAAATTATCAAAACACGTTTTAAATGAAGAGAATATCTATGATTGAAATTACCACAGAATTTCACATACACAACATAAAAGTAAATATTTCATATGACTACTAGAGAAATTTGTTCTAAAGTTATTTCCAAACAAATTTGATAATTAGCAATAAAAATGCAACATTTTTGTCCTCCTTGATTATTCAGGTCAAGACCAATTATTATTCACGAAGCAGCAGAAAACACTATAAAATAAAATTCCAAGTATTTTTTCCATTTATTAATCATGAGAATAAAATAGTTAATTGTTTGTAAGTATTTGACATCTGTCTCCATTTTTAAAGCATATTATGATGACAAGTATTAACACAAAAGTTAGAATGAAAGAATGCTATTGACTAAACAAATCCACTTCTAAGTTAAAAAAAAAACTTAAAAATAGCAATCAAAATGAATCATTTAATCATAAACACCAAATTCTTATTCAATGAACTCTTTTTAAAATTCATCTTATAAATAATCTCAGTTGAAAGAATAATTCAAATTAATGAATAAGAGAAAGTTTCATTTAAAAGATCAATGCATTCTTTTCAAAATGAGTCAGCATGTGTTTTATTAAAACAAAATAAAATGCTCAGTAAAGCATATAATGAAATGACATAAAAAGAAAAATGTTTTCCCAGATAATTCATTTGAGTAAAACACACAAACATTGGATTTTGAAAAGTCACAGGTGGCTGAAAATTTTATTTTTTGACAATTGGAAAAAATGTATTATGTATTAATGTTAATAAATTCATTCAGACTAAATTTGATATCAAAGATAAAGATGTTGCTCAAATAATAGAGCAGAATTTTACTTTGTATCTTATAAAGAAATAATGAATATATTTGGTGCCATGAAGCAAATATAATCCAGAAATAAAAGTAAAAAAAATAGCAAGAAAATGGATTTTAAAAGATGTAAAAACAAATGTTTATTTCTGATAGTACATTTGACATAAGAGAGATATCATCAAAAATGTATAAGAAAAATCAGGGTTTAGTTAATGGTAAAACTCCCATCAACTTAAAAAGAGCCACATCAAAACAATTACTGTAGATTGTGTCTCAGCAGATGATTTCATTCAGCTTATTAACGAAATTGTTTGAGAAATCCAGAGTTTTAATCAACTTATTAAACAAGCATTTGGTCAGCAAGATGAATTAAAGAAAAATTGGAACAGAATTTCTTTGAATAAAGGCTCAAATGATGAAATATTTCAAAGATGTTTCATTTCTATTCCATAAAAGAAGTGTGTGGATTGTTTACAGTGTCACATATAAGTAAACATAATTTTGTAGATCATTAGCTCCAATATAATTTGTATATCGCATTAATTATGTCAGATAGTCTTATAGATTTTAATGAATTATTATCCACTGCCATACTGGTAGGTCAATTGAAGTGTGACATATACTTATTTGGATTTACTTGGCATTATACAGTTGAATCAAAGAACTAAAAAGAAGCTGCAGTTAAAATAGAAAAAGTCAAAAAAATTTTAGATACCAAAGATATTGAAGCCATCATCCTTGTTATAGTTTGGTATAATTCCACGTAAGTTAATGTATTTGGGGAAATTTTAATGCATTTCTATAACAGGAGCCAAGAAAACTTTTAAAGAAATTGCTGAAATCTTTTGTAATGTATTCTATTTAAACATTGTCTATTTGGGGCCCAATTATTTAAGGCTGTAATATTCATTTCAACAAAAAATTTACTCTGTTATTACTACTTCACTTCTGTATCCCAAAGAATTTCAATTTGTTGTAAAAATGCGACAGAGGAACTACACACAAAAAACAAAGAAAATTGATAAGATCACAACTGTAACTTTTCTAAAAAAATGATTACTATAAGTTATGAAAATATTTCATGAAGTTTTGGTTCATTCAATAATTGAATAAGACAAAAGTTTTATTAGTTGCTAAGATATGCAACAACAAAAGTATAAAAATATACAAAAATATACAATAGAAAAGTACATATGAATTATTTTAAAAATAGTATTTCATACTGCATTACTAATCATAAAATACATTCTCTGGTGTCTTTATTAAATTCTGAAAGGAAATCATTTAAATCCATCTCATATGTTCAGACATTGACTCATATATAGGTGTGTGTGTGTGTGTGTGTGTGTGTGTGTGTGTGTGTGTGTGTGTGTGTGTGTGTGTGTGTGTGTGTGTGTCTGTCTGTCTGTGAGAGAGAGAGAGAGATCAAAAACAAATGTTTCCTTCCAAGAGACAGGTGTTGCCTTTTTAGATCCATTGCTTTTTAAACCAGGTAGAAAAAATACTAGATATAGCTGGAGAATTTTCATTATTATTCTTTTTTTTTTTTATTCTCTTCTTATAAATCAAACTGGGACTTTGTTTTGAGCAATGAACACTTTTTAGTGCTGCTAATTCTCTATAATAAACCCCTTACATAAGAATTTATCTCATTATATTTTGGGATTTGATTGTTGTGTTTAATTAATTCTCCTTTAGTAAAGAGTGTTTTAAAAATGTTTTATATAAAACAGATGTTCTATAAATATTTATTTTATTTACTTTCATCTGTACCAGAAACAAAGGTTTGCAATGCAAAGGAGTGAAACTAATCAAGAGAGGACAATGACAAGAAATAGAAAGAAAATATTAATGCAATTACATTTGATGTGAATATTACTTGAAGGCTCTAGTATCTTCAATCAATATGATTCAATATTCACATATTGCCAAAATTTTGAGGAGAAAAAATAAATTCTAATTAATATTCATTAAACTTGTTTATTAGATTTAATGAAATATTTTCATTTTGATATTTAGGTTACAGAATTATTTTTCCATGAAATAGAAATGCATTCTCCATTTCAATAACTACCTGTGATGACTGTTCATATGCCACTATCTAATTATTCTGGTTTCATTTTTATTTTGAAATTTATTTCAAAGTAAAAATTAGCATGCACATAAAAGATAGTTTTATGTCAATGAAAAGAGTTACTTCTTGCTAATTTTTATTATCAGTTACTAACAGCTAATTGTTCATTTTATTTTAATATGCAAAAAATATGAGGGGGTGCTAAAAATTCTTTCAGTAAAATTCATTGCCTAAAGTCTAATCAAACATCAGAAATTTTTTTTTAATCCAGTCTTGGTTAAGCTGCAAACTTTTTAGCACCCCAAAATACTACCATGCAAAAATCCTTGAATATTTTAAACTATAATAAATTTTGAATAACTGTCTGCTTGTAAACAGATTTTACTTTTGTAATATTGACTCTTGTAAATATCACTGGATCTAATTATCATATTTTGCAGCAGGTTTTCTGGGAGATATAAGATCGTTCCTCCAAAATAGATACCTAACCTTTTTAGATTTATGCTTCAAATCTGCATTATTTATCACAACTACACCAATGTTTTAAAAATAAAGTGAAAACTGACATTAAATGCCTGCATTCTTTCATTGCTTGAAATCTTGCTGAAAATTTCCAAAGAAAACAGAAGATAAGCCACTATAATTCAGGATTTCAAGGAATAGCATTTTTTTATCTTTTCAAACCAAGCAAGACAATAAAGCCCCTAAGATGCAAGGAATGTGAAAGTATATGAGAAAAAGCAAAAATATTATTCAGGGGAGAGAACAATAAAAGAACAGGAATCAAGAAGACAGATGATGATGATTTACATTTCAGAAGATTGAAGTTGACTGGAAAGCCAGAAGAGAGTTTCTCAAGTAAGAAGTGCAAGAGAAGAAACTGTTAGCATAAAATTCACAGTTACATCCTGCAATTTCAACTGTAAAATGAGGAGACCTAGTTGTCAACCTAGTACTGTACTTACATTCATCAAATCGAGATTCCAAAGAGAAAAAAATGGCATCTTTGGATTTTCAAATCACTGAAAATATTTTAGACTGGTGAAGATGTACTCAGCCTCAAAAGATGTTGTTTAGGACAGTTTGGAAATTGATCAAGATAAAAGTTAAGTAAATTCCTTTTAATACTGTCCATTCAGGACATAGGTGATTATGGCTTTCCACAGTTTCCTTTTCTTTAATATGCCTGAATTGTCATGACTTCTTGGGAAAGATAGTGGAGTAGTTTCCTATTGTCTTCTACACAGTTTTCCTTCCCTTAAAATGGCTGCCACCCAAGGTTGAGGAGCTCAGTCTATCCTGTTATTTAACCTATAGTTGGGTAGAGAATGCATAGATTTATATCTTTCCCAATGGTATGAAGGGAATAGATTTGAGTAAAATTAGAATTTGGCTTGCCAATTCTACTTTCCATGCTAGTAATTGTGCACAACAGAATCAACCCAGAAATAGGACAAGAACAGTGTGAGTTCATTAAAGACAATGGAACAAGGAATGCAAAATGTATACTTAAAATGATATCAGAAAGAGCAAAACAAATGTAGATGGATGTGTACCTGTGTTTTATACTAAAACCTATACTGGCATAGGCTGCCTGCATACAGATAGAAAATGAGTTCAGTAAGCATACAAAAATAGAAAGGGGTGTAAGACAAAGATGTGTCTTTTCACCAGACTTATTCAACCTATACAGTGAAACGATTCTGAAAAAATTAGAAGTCCTACCAGCATTCATTATTGGTGGACACAATCTTAACAATGTAAGATAAGCAGATGACAGTGTTGATAGCAGATACAGAAAAGCAACTACAATAACTGCTACAGAAGCTAGTGAAGAAAAGCAAGAAGAAAGAACTAAACATCAATTGTAAGAAGACAGAATGCATGGTTGTTAGCAAAAAGAACAGCTCAATATACAAATTACAAATTGGAAATACCAAATCCAATTAAATATCTAGGAAGTGTTTTAACAGAGGAGAGAAAGTGCGACACTGAAATCTGAAAATGCATTGCCATAGGGAAAGATGCTTTCAAAATGCTAAACAAAATATTAAGAAACAGAAAATTTTGGCAAACTTGGACCTTGATGCCCACAAAAAGAAATAAAATGTCAAAAGAAGTTTTTCCATTGACACCACTATTATTTTAACTACCTTCACTCTTTGACAATGCTATAAGCTCCTATAGCAAAAAAGTGCTTGATAACACTGAGTCACTAAAGTCATCCATGTCAGAGCATTTATAATTAGAAATAAGGATAAGCAGTTCCCAAAAGAGTTTACCTAAAATTGCACACAGGAAAAAAAGAGTGCTTAATGCAATAATAATTGGCAGAGATTTTATATATTTTAAGTCAAATTTCAAGTGGGCATTTATTATTTATACTTTTTTCCAGTGTGCCATTTTAGGCAGACTCTCTTGGGAGCTGCTTATCCTTGTTTCTAATTACACACACACACACACACAGATAATAAAAATGTACAATTCATAAGTTATTTACACTACACTACACATGTGATGCATAGGTTTTTATTATGTGAAACACTGTATACCTATTTCTTAATAAGTTGAGTTGTCTTGCAGAAGTTATAAATCTGAAAACAGGCAAGTGACCTGTGGTCATATATAATGCACAAAACATTAGATTAGGCCTTCCCTCAGATGTCTTGCTCAGTAGTAGACTCTTTTCTTAAGTGTCCTTAGTTTTAACACTCTTTTAAAAACATGGCTTGCGTACACCACATAGGATGCACAGATGTGGAAATCACATAACCTGTGTATCATATATGATGCACAGGATAGGCAAGGGTTTAAAAACCATTCATTTTCAGAACAGCATGGAAAGCAAGACTAAGAAAAAATAAAACATGATTTTTAATCATGCAAAAGTTTTCTATAAATTTTTGAAGATGAAATTTACATTAATTTTGGTTTGATTAAATTTAATTTACAGTGTAAAACAATTTTCTTTATTTCTAATATTAATAAAATTTTGGGGACACTTAAAATGATAAAAAATTTTGAAAATGAAAATAAATGTTTGATTCTTTAATTTTTTTTATCTCTTGGTTTCAGATTTTATGAAATAGTTCCCGACACAGAGTAATGAATGAGATCCAAGGATTGGGATACCATGTTCCTATTTATTTATTTTTAATCATTTCACCCAAAGTAAGGCAAAAATGCCACTAGGATACAGAGGGTCACAGGGAGTGAAAGAGAACGAGAAGATTTTAGTGAGAAGTGAGAAAAGGACAATAAAGGAACAGGGTTCAGAAAGACAGAAAATACAATTGACATTGCATTTAAATTTTTGAAGATTGCAAGTGGCAGGGAAGCAAGAAATTGGAAGAAAAATGAAAAAAGAAACTGTCAGAATAGAAGTGGTCTTTGCATCTACCTAGTTCAACAGTAAAATGGTGAGACCTGGTTGCCAATCTAGTAGCACACTTAAATTCATGTAGTTGAGGTACTAGAAAAGACAAAGCCAGTCAGAAAGTGACTGAAGTTGAAATGCCTGGTCAGGATACATTAAGGACCCTTCTTTAAATTTCGTCAAGAATCTCGAGGCACCAAACCAGATATGGGAGTAGTCTTCAATGCATGGACAAATGGTTGATTTAAATGTGCAAGATGGATTTTAATGAGAAAACTTTCTGGCATGACACAGTGAACCAATGTTCTGAGGAGCAGACAGCAATTGATTCAATATAGTTGCTCCACTTCATGTCAGTGGAAAACTTGAGCCCAAGAAGGCATAGAGTATTGCAGAGAAGGCCAACATGCCAAACACCTTTGAGATATCTAGAGCAACAGCCTGAGCTTCGCCATTCTCATCTAAAGCTTGATAGACAAATTCAGTGATGGCCATTAACATTTCAAAATAGAAGCCATATTGTTTATCCAAAAGGAGGTGGTACAAAGCAAGGAGCTTAAACAATTCAGCGTTTATTAAAGCCTCAAGTACTTTGCCAAAAAGAGACTAATAGGGTGATAATATGAGAGGTCAGAGGGTACCCTGGAGTTCTTGAAAAGTAGGAACTACAGAAGAGGACTTCTAAAGCTGGAAAGCAAGAAGCAGTGAGGCATTTGTTGTAAAGTTTAGGGAGAACAGGAGCCAGTTCAGGAGCACATTTCATAGGACCACTGTAAGGATACCATCAAATTCACATGCTTTGTGGGGATTTAATTTAGAAATGATAGCAGAAGCCAAGGATGGAGTTGTGCACTTGTTACTCAGTAGAGCTTCTGTTCTAGGTGAAAATCTAGCAGAGATACTCCAACTGAGTCAAGTGTGGAGTTGGAAGAGAATTTCCAAGCAAATCACTCTGCTTTATCAGCAGAAGCCAATACTCAAACTGATTGAAGAGAGGAGGGACTGGGGATTTGCTTTTGTTCAGCATACTCTTGCAGAGCTGCAAGTAATCTCTAGAATCAAAGTTGTGAGTGGTTATATGGTGTCTCATTCTATCAGCAAATACTGACTTGTCTCCCTTGAGGACATGTTTGCACTCATTACAAGCAATGACAAATAGACGTCAGTTACAATCAAACCTGTTACTCTAGTATAGCCGGTGAAGAAGTGATTCCTGTGGGCTATAGTAGCTGAACAGGCAGGAGAGAACCAAGAAGATTGTGGTTTCACTTGGTGCTTCAATACTGGCTTTCAGCCAGGTAGAGACTTCAGTGGCACATTTCCCAACAGGATGATTAAAAATATAATTCCAAAGGGCATTGGAGAAAATCATGAAACAAGTCACATAAAAAAATGGATTCAAATTTGTATACAATATAATTTAATTATACATTTGTGCTTGTTACATATTTTATGAGCATGTAAAAAAATGTATGAGAAAAAGTTGAATTGTCAGCAAGTAAAGAAGAGGAGTTTATGACAACTTAGTTAAAAAATATAAAATGCAATGTCTTTTTGGGTCAGGTATTTTAAATACCCTTGGTTTATAAAACTATAAAATCAGAAGTTAGTTACTATTTTCTTTGTTCAGAAGCAGAAGAGGTGTGTGTGCGTATAAAAGAGAAATAATGGTAGTTACTGCTGCAAAGTTTAGTTTGTTTAGTATCTGATTTACCATGAGGGTTAACTGGCAATGCAATAGCATGGAGTCTTTTGGCATATTGAGACTAGAATTCACTGTATGTTGATTGGGTTTGTTTGTTTGTTTTGCTTAATGGCCTATCTACCTCAAAGGGTCATATAAGGCCAGCACCGTATTCTTTAGATCAGTTTTTTGGGCATAAGGTTATACGAGTTAAAATAAAATTGTTTTGCAATTTCTTGGCTTTTGTGATCATTTTAGGCCAGGGAAGTATAATTAGGAACGTTTTGTCTGGGTAGAATTCAGTTGGAAGTTTTTTTCTTTTGATAAGTTGTGAGTTGTGTTATTTTGCTTTAGTTGATATATAAGTGATATGCTTTTTTTTTTTTAATTTTCTTAGGAGGCCGACTTTCTTGAAGTACGAAAAAATGATTTGGGGGCTGTTTTTTTTCCAATAAATCTTTAATGTTTTTTTCTTTGTAGAGATTATTTCTTGTTGCTGCAAAGTCAATGCAGTCTGTTAGAATGTGCTTAATTGTGAATGGGGTTTGACATGGTATACAGAAAGGTTGATCTTCTCTTTTCAGGAGATATGAGTGGGTTAAAAATGTATGGCCTATTCTTATTCTTGCAAGTGTAACTTCTTCCTTTCTGTTTAGCTTCGTATTATGTTCCTGTTTTTTAATTTTTGGCATGATTTCGTATAGTTTGTTTTGGGGAAATCCATTCCAGTAAGTTTGCCATTTATTCATTGTGTATGTATTGATGTGTCTTTTAAGATCTGTGTAGGGGATTTCAAAGTTTGCATCAGTTGGGATATTTAAGGCAGCTTTACCTGCTGAATCGGCTAATTCATTTCCTCTGATACCTGTGTGGCTCGGTATCCAGAAGAAAATAGTTTCTTTTTGGCTCTGGCTGTTTAGTTGCATTAGCTTGTTGAGTAATTTTGCAATTAGAGGATTATCTTTTTTTTTTTATTGCTTCTAGAGCAGACAAAGAGTCTGAAAAGATTATGTATTTGGGATTTTTGTTGTTGGAGACTAGATAGAGTGCTCGGGTTGGTGCATGTATTTCTGCACTAAAGATAGAGGTTTCTTTTGGGAGGTTTGATTGCTTTCTTATTGATTTGTTGAGTACCGCTGCACTGGCTGTTGCGTCATTTTGTTTAGATCCGTCTGTGTAGAAGTGTATGTGGTTTGGATATTTTTCTTTGATTTTGTTAAAATCTTCTTGGAATGTAGTTGGATGGGTTTTTTCCTTTTGGTATTTAAACTTAAATCTAACCTGGGCGTTATGATTTCCCACGGTGGGATTTTGGATATTGTGGGTTCAAAAACTGCGTCATTGACGGTAGGGATTATTCTGAGGCCGAAAGATTTAATTGCGTTTTCTTTTTGTTCAAAGGATTCTTTGTATTTGGGGTTAAAAATATTGTCGTATGTAGGGTTGTTTGGATTTGCTTTTACTTTAGTGTAGTACGTAAGAGCCAAGTTGCTGGTTCTGATTTTTGGAAGAGGTTCAAAAGCTTCAGTGTATAGACTTTCCACTGGGGTAGTTTTGTAGGCTCCCAAGGGCTAGTCTTAGCCCAGTGTAGTAAATGGGGTTTAAAGTTTTTAAGTAGGATTTCCTAGTAGATTGATAGATGAAGCATCCATTGTCTAGTTTTGATATGACTAGGGATCTGTATAGTTTCCTATGGGTGTCTTTGTCAGCTCCCCAATCATTGTGGGCTATGATTCGTAGTAATTGTAGTGCTTTGTGATATTTCTCTTTGATATAGTTTATATGTGGGATAAAGGTTAATTTTTTATCGAAGATTATTCCTAGAAATTTGTGTTGATTTACATGTTTTCTCCTTCAAGCTTTAGGTTGGGATCGTTGTGTAGTTTGCACTTGTTACAAAAATGAATACATTTGGTTTTGGATTTGGATATTTTGAAACCGTTATTGGTTGCCCAGCTGTTGATTTTGTTTATGCAATGTTGCAGTTTTCTTTCAATCACATGGATGTATTTGGATCGATAGCTTATGGTGAGGTCATCAATGTATAGGGATCCATTTATGTCAGAGGTGATTTCTTTAGCTATGTTATTTATTTTAACATTGAACAAGGTTGTTGATAGGATGCTACCTTGTAGTACACCTTCTTCTTGTTTATATATATCAGATAGAGTGGGTCCTATACATACTCTGAAGGTTCTATTAAATAAAAAATTAGAAATGAAAACAAGTAATCTACCTTTTAGTCCAATATTTTGTAGATCTTTTAGAATTCCATGTTTCCATGTCATGTCATAAGCTTTTTCGAGGTCAAAAAAGATAGTTGTTACATGTTGATCTCTTATGAAAGCTTCTCTAATGTAGCTTTCTAAATTGTTAAATGATTGATACATCCACGATTTTTATGGTAGCCACATTGTATGTTGGTTATTAGATTGTTTGTTTCGAGGAACCAGGTTAGTCTATTATTAATCATCCTTCCTAAAATTTTTGCAAAGGCAGCTAGTTAAAGAGATTGGTCTGTAGTTGGAAGGGATCGATAGATCTTTTTTGGTTTTGAGTACTGGGATAATTATGGCTTGTTTCCATCGGTTAGAGATGTTGCCATTAGTCCAGATATTATTGAAAACATCGAGGAGGTATGTTAGGGAGATATCTGGTAACTGGTTAAGGAATTCGTAATGTATGTCATCCAGACCCGTTGCGGTATTATGACATTGTTTTAAGGAATTTGATAAAAGTTGGTTATAGTTTTCAGAGTTGTTGGACTTGAAATTTAGTTTTTCCTTTTCAACAATTCTTATAATTTTCTGGAATTTTCTGCTTTAGTTAGCAGAAGAAGAGTTCTGGGAAAAATTTTGGGCAAATGTGTTTGTGATTTCTTTGGGGCCAGAAATTGTTGTGTTATTATTAACAAGGTGTGTAAGTGGAGTGTTTTTATTTTTGCCGAAAATTTTTCTGATAATATTCCAGACAGTCTTTGTATTTGAGTTTATTTTGGACACAAAATCTTTCCAAGAGGAGTGTTTGGATTCTTTTATTGTTCGTCGTGCCATTGCTCTGTATTTTTTAAAAGAGTTTAGATTTTCTGTAGTTGGTTGTAGATTGAATTTGCGAAGGGCAGCCCAGCGCAACCTGATTGCTTTTTTGCAATTGTCATTGAACCAGGGTTTGTTATATTTGGAGAATTTTGGAATGCATTTTTCTGCAATGGATATGATTGTTTCTGAAAAAAGGTGACATAGTCCGCATTTTCAGTATTCGCATTTGGAGTGAATTCGGATAGGCACATTAATTTGAATTTTTCCCAGTTTGCATTTTTCTAAATTCCAGTTGGGAATTTTATCATTTAGATTTGGACTTTGGTTTTTGAGTATTATGGGGAAGTGGTCGCTTCCGCAAGTATCATTGTAAACGGATCAATTAAAATCCATGAAGATGGAGGATCACATAAAGACAAGTCTATTGCCGTGCGGCTGCCTGAGAAAGGACATATATAGGTTGGGCTTTTGTTGTTGTAGAGGCAAAGATTGTTGTTGTCGATGAATGATTCTATGTCTTTTCCTCTTCTGTTAGTGTTTTTGCAGCCCCCATATGGTGTTGTGGCTGTTGAAGTCTCCAAGTAGGAGGTAAGGGGCAGTAAGTTGTCCTATAATTTATTGGGTTTAATGTGTAGAATTTTAATAGAAAATAAGAGAGAATTAAAAAAGGGGTCATGGGATAAAGATTCTGAGAGTTTTTATTGGTTGGAAAACCTTTGTTTGAAGCTATAAGTTTACTATTATGTCCATGTACAGTGCAAGAGTCTCATGCCTCCCACCCCCAAATCTATAATACGGCACCCCCAACTATACTAAATCTCAATTTTCACAAGTTATTATCCATATAAAATACAAATTTTATTGTAATCTAATTATGTACAATATTGGATCATATGAGTGAACTAGAGGTCAACTAGAAAAATTGAAAATAAATCCAATGTATCTAAATACAAATTAGAAACAAGTCATAATAGATCATTCCATCTTAAATAATTAGAGACATGTCATAAGAGATCATTCCATCTTAAATAAATCAACAATGTTTTGCAGCAACATTATAGATAAAAAAAAATAGTGAATTTTATGGATGCTTTTTTGAGACTTAGCATCTGATTCAGGACTTAATCAGTTGAAGGGCTAAGCACGTTCATTTTCAGTGGAAATTATTGCTAACTTGGATAACCTTTCATCTCTCATTGTAGATCACAGATGATTTTTTATGAGTTTTAGTTTGCTGAAACTTCTTTCAGGACTTGTAACTATCACTGGTGTAGTAAGCAATACACACAAGGGAATGTACAAGTTCAGGTAAGTATCAACTAAATAACTTGAAAAGATATAATCTAAAAAATCGCAGGCAATGATCTCCAAATGATGTTGCAGATTTGAGGCAAATCTCTTAATCTCATGGAGCAATTCTATTTCAATGTCACCATTTTTTTTGTGAAATTGTTTGCAGCTTTCCACTGCATTCAAGAGTGAATCTGAATTCTGAATGAATTCATAAATTTCATTCCACTGTGCTAACTGAGAAAACCAAGTATTAACTGAAGACAAACATTGGACCACAAGAGAGATAAAAAAGGCAAGTACAAAGGCATTCAGCCAAGGTTAAAAATCTTTCAAAAAGAAAATATTTTTCTGAAACTTTATTTGAGGAATATTAGCTGATTTAAAGTTTAATTAATCTCATTTGAAACAAATAGTACTTACTTTCAGCTTAAAATATTGCAGAAATGCAATTTTTAACATGGAGGTAGCTGTTTATAAGTTGACAGCTTGGCTGACAGCCAAAAGTTTATCTAAATTTTCTATGGTAAAAATTATTCTATCTGTAATAATTACTTCAGTAACATAACTTGAGCACCTTTTTTATATAATTTTTAACTACCCAGTAATCTTTAAAATTTCAGAAAATATTCCGTAATCTAGTTTTTTATTGAATTTTAGGTACCTTGGCTTTAAATTTACTATAGTTATTGCTCTTATTTTCTGATGATGATATGTATTGACATCCGTATTTACAAAAAATAGCAAGTTTATACACATGCAAAAACAATCAAAATATTTGGGCAACACTAAATTGTAATAACCTATTCCAATTATGATTAGTAAATATAGTTTTTACTTAACAACAATATCAGTGTCCATATAAGAAATATTCATATAAGAAATTAAGAGCTTTTCTAATTAAACAATGTCTTAGTTTTATTAGATTTTTTATTTTACAATTCATAGCAGATTTTGCATAACTGGGTGTCCTGTTTTACAAAAATAAATTTAAATTCTCCAAGGAGTTCTGCTTTTAACTAATATAAATATTAAGCAAGACAAAATTTAATTTTTCTCAAATTTTAATAAAATTAAATAAGTGGGGTGGGGAGTAACAGATGTAAAAAAAAAAAAAAAAAAAAAAAAAGAAAATTTACCATGATTTTCTAAAAAAAATATTTCTAAAATAATTTCATTCATTTGGGAATAAGTCCTGAAAGTTTCATTAAAATCCAACAATTATTTCATTTTTGCAAGGAACCTTATGAAAATTGAGATGTAGAGTATAGGAGCATGGGGCTGCAGGGTTAAAATACACAGTTGATTTACCCATGCCAAGAAGGTTAATGAAGAAAGGTAATGACAAGGAAACATACAGGTAATTTAACAAAACAATATAAGGAATTTATTTATGAATTCACATGCTTGAAGTTGTGTCAGTAGCTAGTTTCAGGAAAATAAATCAGAAATTTTTTAAAGTCCATAGTTTTAACGAATTGTCATGAAGAGGAAATGTTCTTACAACAGATTA
Source organism: Acanthosepion esculentum (assembly GCA_964036315.1). Lineage (NCBI taxonomy): Eukaryota > Metazoa > Mollusca > Cephalopoda > Sepiida > Sepiidae > Acanthosepion > Acanthosepion esculentum. Next base: position 33,181,147 of record OZ038490.1, on the reverse strand, counting down.
AATGATCTGACACAAAATAATATTCAAAAATGATTAAAACAAAAGGTACAGAGTTTGTTGTTCTTAAAGTGATTACAGTTACTTAGCTTTCTTGGATTGTTGAAGGAAAATTCTTTGAAGTACTGCATGCTTGATTAAAAGCTGATAATATAATTGGCAAGTAATTTAACATTGGCAAAAACTTCAACACTAGACACAGTGAACAGAAATGAAACCTTTCACATGACTTCAGATACTCTTTTCTTATTAATTTTTCTCCACATTTTATATCAAAAAGAATTTCACATAGGCTCGCTACTTTCTTTCCTTTCTTCTTGGTTCAACAGTTAATTTCTGTGAAGACAAGGTTTTGGTTTTGTTTGGTTTGTTTTATGGCATATCAACCTCAATGGGTTAATAAATGCCAACAAAATTTTTATTGCTGGTAATTTTTTTTCTTCTAAAATGTACTTCTGGTAATATTTTTTCTTCAAAAATGTATAGCTGGTAATATCATTTTTTTCCTAAATGTATTACTGGTAATATCTTTTTTTCCAAAAATGTATAAGTAAATTTGTTTTTTACAAAGTATTTCTGGTATTAAAATCTATTTTTACACTTTCATAGTGTTTGACCCCAGTTTGGAGGTTAAGTATTTGCTCATAGTTGGGACCCTAAAATGTGCTACCACCCCAGGTCAGGGTGGACCTGGGAACACCAGCAATTCTGTGGTGGTTCCAAAATCTCCTGATCAGAGGCCTTACTGTTGGACGTAGTTTATCATCTTACCCAGGACGCGGATGTAATTTATCATCATACTCAGGACGGACAAGGTTTTCATTGTTCAAAACAATTTCACATAACCTTGTGAATTTATTTTTGGGTCAATTTCTGTGAAGGCAAGGCTTTCATTGGTTCAAAGAAAATTTCACATAGGTTCACGAATTTCTTTGTCTTTTTCCTCAACTCACCCAAATTTAAAGGGAGTTATAATTATTTCACACTTACTACAAGAGCGGGGTGGGGACCTGTATCATAGATTCAGGGAGGAGGCATTGCACCAGCCCTGGTAATATTTATCAACTCTGCTTTTTCTACTTCTTTTTTTTTCAGTTGATAGTTTAGCTGTTAGTATTGTTAAAAACTCAAAAAAGCCGTATAAATTATTTTATCGTATGTTTTGTTAAAAAAATGATTTCATAATCGAGTATTTTAGGCTTAAATCACAATTTTTATATTTTAATTTTTGTTTCTACTATCTTTTTTTTAAATTAACAGACTTTCCGATATTTGTGTTTGTTTAATTAGTAATTTGTCTTGCTTTCTGGTGTTTTTCTTGGATATTGGAATTGTCAAATTTTCATTTCATAGTCTTTAGACAGAGAAAACTTCTCTCAAATTTCACTGACAAACAGAAGGAAGCAAACTATTCCATCGACCCTTTCCTTTTAAACACTTTGACATCGCTTCAGAATAAAAAAAGTGTTTTAGTTTTGTTTTTGTTTTTAATCTTTTTTAGGATGCTACTCAGCATTTATTTTTCGACACATTTTAAATTTGAATAAAATAACCTTTATGAATGAAACGATTAAGAAGATGTAGTAGAGTGGGGGTCCAGTATCATAGACTTGAAGTAGGGGCACGAGACCCTTGCACCGGCCCTGATTCTCCAAACGAGTGAGAGAGAAGTTAGGTTTTTACTCTACTGTAACTGACACTAACTGATTTTTTTCTTCAAAGCTGAAAACTTACACTCCTTTAAAGGGCACTTTTTAATGTTTTCTCTTTTTGTGTACTACTCTCACCGCCTCAATTATTATTTTTTATATTTATATTTTAAAAAAGAAACAATCAAATAGCCCTTCCAGTAATTTTCATTCTTCTCTAACGATGGTTGGCTTGACCAGCACACAAAATCATTAAGTACACTGGCACATTACACACGAATGTTATTCTGCTTTGTTGATATTTGTTAATGAGGAAATAGGAGTTTTTGTTTTTATACTATTTCGAAATAATGTCCCCCTAGCAGTTCGAGGTGTTATGTGGCATTTTGAATTCATTCATAAAGTCAGCTAGCACTTGCCAATTAAAAAAACATTTCTCACGGGTGACAAAACTGACTTGGAAAGTTTAGAAATGTGGCCTAAAAATATTGGAACAAACAAAACGGATAAGTTTTTTTTTAGGTCTTACTCTTCTTACGTTTTACAAATTATCCCATATGGAGAAAATAAGTGTAAAAAATAAAAACACAAAAAACGCTACGGCTAAAAAAAAATACTTTTGGGAGCATTAATCGACTTTTAAACTTACAAAGTAAAAAATTTCAAAATTGAGTAGAACGAGTTTTAGAAATAAAAAATAAACATTTCGTGACATGTTAAAATTTTAAAATGTTAAAAAAGAAAGAGGGTGCAAAAACTAAAATTTAAAAAAAAAAAAGATTTAATTTTTTCTTTAAATTTGACATTTTCATTTGTTGAATGAATCTTTATTTAAAAAGTTTATTTTGAAGCTGAAAAGGAAAAATTCAAGTAAAAATGAAGAAATGGTAACAAAAACAAAGAAAAATTAACTTACATGTTTGAAGATAAACAGTATTCATGAAGAAGAGTTTTGTCAAGTATTTGTTTATAAAACTGACGTTCTAAAAATTCCTGTTCAGTTAATGTTATAAATTGTTACTTAAAAAAAGTATTAAAGTTACTTTCTTGAAAGTTGCGGCTAGTAGGTGAAATGCAAAAAAGTTATCAATACTAAAATAACACGAAGCGCAACATCGTGTTTTTGATTAAAAAGTTTTACTTTTTTTTAGTATTAACTCTATTTGTGTCCATCTGCTCCTTTCCACGTTGTGAGTTGAAAGGAGAGAAAGAAAGAGACAAAAGCTGTCACATTTGGAAAGTGCTCTCTACACTCTTAGTTTCGACATGAATCAGCGAATAACATTTTTTTCTTTTGTTATAGTTATTATTATGATGTATATTTGAATTGTTAAAAATACGGGAAAGCATTAATTTCGATTAAAGAAATACTTGAAAAAAAATGTCTGAAAAAACTTAATCAGTTTTTTTTTTCAGGCAGCACTGAACAAACAACCTCCCCTAAAAAAAAAGTTTAGGACTGAGGAAGCATACATTTGTAATTTTCAAAGAGATGGAAAACAAAGTGTAGCTTTCGTGCTAAAACAATAAAAAGATACATATAATAACATTTAAAAAAGAAAAAGAAAGCGTTTTTTTTTTCTCCCCAGAGAAAGAGGGTTGTAGCGCCCCACGGTGGGGTCGCCACGTAAATAAAATAAAAATTATACAGGAATAAATTCACACCAAAAACTGAGACAAAACAAAGGCAGAGTTCTTAATAAAAGGGCCAAATATTATTAGCAACAATCAACAAACATTTAATGTTACAATACAATTGATAATTTTCTATAAGAACTGAAACTAAAAGAGATTTCTTGCAAGTGCTGAAATATCAAAACAAATTAGAGTTCCAAAGTGTGAGTGTGTGGAATTGCAAATATGGTTAATAGTCGTTAAATAATTTTAATCATCATCCTATTTTCGACCTTAGTCGGGATCATCGAGAGAATGCGAAATATTAGTCTTTAGTTGTTGTAGTGGACCACCTGGAGGGGGGCGCGATATAATATGGTCTGTGCGCCCCAACTAAGTATGTCACAAGAGGCCCACTAACATTTTAAAAATAAAAGACGTGAATCTGACGGGTCAACAAGAGAACAAACGACAAACTTAAAATTAATAGAAAATTTATTTCAAAAGTATATGTTTGGATTAAAAAGGAACATGAACAAACAATGAATCAAGTAATGGAGGCAGAATTAAGTAAATTAAATTGTGGAATCTTGACCGGCTAGAAGATCTAACTGCGACTAAATATAGAGTCCAGATAAGTTAATGGCATAAAAAAGCAAATTTCGAAAGTTCAGTTCAAATTTCTGGCGAAAGTGTTGAAAAGATGCTGGTTAAGTCTAATGATGAATCTTCTGTAGTATTTTAACCGAAGTGTACGGAGCAGGTTATTTGAAGTCTGTACAAGGACAAGAAAGTTTAATTTAAATGCCCGGTGCTGGCGTTTCGTAGTTGCTAGATAAGTCCAATGGTGAAACATTCTGTAGTATTTTAACTGAAGTGAACAGAGTAGGTTGTTTGGACGATATGTATGCAGCAATTTCTTAAACCAGGTGAGTTAGATTGGTAGAAAAACCGGAAGCAGGAACCTATGCATAGCCGGAAGTTCAGGGCTGTTGTAAGCAGGTCCATTAACGCCAATCAACCAAGTGGGTTAGGTTGAAATAGTTATGGCGGTAGTAGGGATCATTGCGTAGCCGGAAGTTATAAAGGCCATGAATGCCGGAAGATAAGAGTCTGTGGTAGCCGGAAGTAGTTTAAGTTAGGATTGCAGAAAGTAAGGATCTGGGATAGCCGGAAATGGTAAAGCCAAAAATGCCGAAAGAGTCCGTGGTAGCTGGAAATAATAAAGGCTAGGAATGCCGGAAGTATGGAACCGTGGTAGCTGGAAATAATAAAGGCTATGAATACCCGAAGTAAGAATGAATAGGAAAGCCCAACTAGCGCCCAGTTGGCAGAACAAAAATAAATGGGCACCTAACTCAATACATAACACGTCCAGGCCCCCTGGTCACAAAGGCCAGGGTGCCTGTATTTTGCCTCCTCCTACTCCTATTAGTTCGGCGAGAAGTCGCCGGGTTATATGGTAAGAAAATGTAATAACATTAACTGGGCCAGCAAAGTACCTATAATCTAAAGAAAATAAATTCAAAGTTGCTACAAAGTATAAAAATGTTCACAAAGAGCATTTAAATTAAGTTAGTAATAATCAACTAAAGAGAAGTTAGGTTGATTATAAATCTAAATACTTACTATATTAAATTGAAGGGACAACGCAATGAAGAAAAAGTCCAGGTCATGAAGATATATAACGTCTGCACTTGATCACGTGAACGGAGTAGCGAAGAGGCTACGATACTGTATAGCATGTGCTACGCCAGGGCTACATACAGTTTTGAATTCAGAGTTACATTCTCCTAGACCAGTTTCCACCTAGGGCTGTAGAACCCAGTCTGTCCTGCTATTTACCCATAGCTGGGGTGGGGAGAGGAAAAGGTTTCATATCTTCATACATACCCTCACGTAAGTGAATGCAATGGATCCAACTGGAATTCGAATTCCTCAATTCGAGCCGATCTCCATTACTCCACCGTACCTCTAAAAAGGAGCAGAGTAACAAGGAGCAAGTGGTAAGTTTTTGGAAATGTTTGTGTTTGATATAGTCCTTGATGAAATGAAAAATTCGTGGGTGAAACCCGTCGACGTTGAAATTAATAATGCGTCGATAAATGACAAGTCACAGTTCATAGGCAAAAAGCACAAATTAAATCATAGAGTGAGTTAGGGCTGGTAAGTAAAAGTTCAAGACATGCTGAATGAAGATGATGCCGAACACAGCATTGCCGGGTGGGTGGTGTGATCCTGCAATCACGACACCGTATGAGTCAGTCTAACCCTGGGACACCCGCTGAAGTCCTGATCGCGACGACAGATGTGACGCTCTAACCCTGCTGGTTACCACGACATCTGATGTGAGATTCTAACTCTTGTCTTGGTCGCATTTGATGTTTGGTTAGATACGGCATCAGCCTTGTAGTCCTCAGCTCGCCTCCAATGTCTGGTTACCGAAGTAACTACTTTGATCTCGGTCCCACCTACCCACGTTGTGATTTTATCTTAGGTTGACGAGATCAATCAGGCGTCGGGCCGTAGTGCGAGCCGAATCCGGGTCAAAGGTGATGCTGCACAAATGAATGTAGAAGAAAAATAAAGGAACAATTCAAGGAGTTCAAATGTTGTTAAGGAATAATATTTTACTTTCTGTTTGTTGGATACATGAGTGCTTCTCTCTCTCCCAGCCCACGTCTATGGATTGTGACACTTTTGCGTTTCTTAGCGAGTTTTGGTATCTTAAGTTGTGTTTCAATAAACGGCTTTTGGTATCTTCAATCGATATATGTTAAAACTGGCTTCAGTGGAAAATCTAAGTCGGACTTCACTGAACTCGTGCTTGGTTAGAAGTCTAAGTCGAAAGACGTGGAATTCGTGCGGTCACCCGCTGCGAAGCGTTATTCTCTAATTCTCAACTCGTAACTGCCAACTCTTGACTCGAACTGCTCGAACGCCCGGGGACGTTCGTTTATAAGGACGTCGACCAAAACCCGGTGTGGGGCCAGACGCGGTCTGGGTTCTTCGATAACTTCAAATCCCCAATAAGGATTTTCTTTGTTTTCGGACAGGAAAATCTATCACTTTCCATTTTTGGAAATCTATCGCTCTTTGTTCAGAGGGGTTCCCCTCTTCCGTGAGGAGAGGTCGGAGGAGAATTACCATCCTAAAACTCTCCCTCTTCATACCGGTACCTCATACCAAACCATTCGAGGGGCGTCAACAACAATTCCCTTCCTTCTCATATCTTCACCTTCTGTGAGGAGAGGTGGGAGGAGAATTATCCCCCTAGGCTTACCCTTCCTCACATTGGTACCTCACACCAACCTCCTCGTGGGCGTCAACAAGTTTCTCCTTCTTTATCATATTTTTCACCTTTGCCTATCACTTCCTGTTACCCTCTTTGGGCCAAGTGATCTCTTGGCGGTGTGGGTGTGGTTAAGCTATTGTTAGCTTACATTGACACTCCGAGGAGAAAGAAAAGAAAGAGAAGGAATTATCTTTCTCGGAATTTTTTTTCTGTTATCGGTCGGAATACTTTTAGACCTCACAGAGTGTAATCGTTAAATTCTTTTATCTTACTTTAGACACCTGGTATTTGTCCAGGTGATCATTTCTGGCGACAGAAATCTTTGCCGTGTACAGCTCGCCGTCCATATCAATGTTTTTGTTTCGCTTAACTCGATTAATTCCGTCTTTCTTGTTAACAGAAATCCGTTGACCCCCCCCCCCCTTTTCCACACGTAGTTGACCGACATTCGATTTTTCGAGTGTCAGTTATGCGAGTGGTCAAGACCGTTGCGCTTATCAGGACATTAATTAATGTTGACAGATCCGAGATCTGTCTTTCCTTACAACTTTCTGTTTTCTTGCGAGAGAGGAAAAATAATTATATCTTGCATCGCAAATGAAAATAAATAAAAAAATCTTTTACACATTCTTTGTTTGAAGACAAAAAGAAACAAATACTGTCGCTCAGTATGTCTTTCGATCTATCTTCTTCTCGCTTTAAGTAATTCCCGTTATTAATTTCTGTGATTAATTAATTAATCAATCAACCACCGTAGCTAAATAGTGCCACAGCTGTTAAGCAAATCCAGAATTTGACGGGAAATCAAATCAAAGTGCCGTGTTGCTAAATAGAATCCAATGTAGTGATGTGCCGATAAAAAAGGGTGCCAAATGTGGCGTGGTTGCTAAGTAACCAACATGATAGCACTAGTCATCATAATGTTGTTTCTATAAATAAATGTTAAAAAGATTAACATGCAAAACAACGTAAATAAATAAATTAACACAGCAACAAGAACGAATTTAAACTAAACAACGGAGTGGGCTGCTCGACAGAAGGACGGGATAACTTCCCGCCAATCCGGAGCGACGACAAAGAAGAGAAGAGAAAGCAGTGTTTCTGCATCTTCCCGAAAGAAAAGGTAAGCAGAGAAGAGAGGGCAAGGCAGTGCCTGTGTCTTTCCAAGAAGGAAGAGGTGAACTCTTCCTTCTTGGAAAGGAAAGAGAGCAAAACAAACAAAACAGGAAAAGGCGGAAGTTACTTTTACTTCCTTCAGGCAACCTTTCCTGTTTACAGGGTGGGGGTTGGGGTGGCGGTATCAATACTGTCGTAATGACAGGATTGCACATATGACGCTGGGTCAGGATGCGACACAAGGTTATTTTTTTTTTTAACATGGGGGAACCCGAGTGTCCCAACTTGGGCCTCTGGTCTTAACTAGTAATAGCTCGTCTTAGCTAATCATCGCCAGTCAAAAACCCACACTACACTACTAACAGATTCTAGAACTCTGTCCAGGCAGTGTGAAGGGGTGGGGGAACTCGGCCTGGAAAACTGGGCCCGGAACAAATACTAAAATAGCATCTCCGCCGAAGTGAGCCGTCCAAGCAGCGGGGAGGAGTCATCCCGGTACGGAACAGATACTACAATAGCATCTACCTCGAGGCAGAGGTGGGATTTACTTTTGACTCCCCACTGATTCAGGATACGACAAAAGGTCAGTTTGTTTTAGCGTGGGGGATCCAAGTGTCCTCACTCGGGCCTCTGGTCTTAGCTAGTCATAGCTTGTCTTAGCTAGTCATAACCAGTCAAGAACACACGCTATGGAAAATCCGAGGACTCGGTCCAGGCAGCGTGGTGTGGGGGAAGGGAACCCGACACAGAACAGCTACAGCAACAGCATCTCCGCCCAGGCAAGCCGTCCAAGCAGCGGGGAGTAGTCTGCCCTGCATGGAACGGATCCTACAACAGCATCTGCCCCGAGATTTTCTGACGAACGAGAGAGCTGGAAAATATAAAAAGGAATTTGACCACTCCTGCCAGACGGGGGTAATGCTCACTTGTCGGAACCTTGCTTCCAAAACCAGCTCCCAAACCTTTGATTCTCATCAGAAATAAGAATATATGTTTTGACGAATGAGAGGGCAGTGTATAAGCGATTTTGGAGGGGAAAGTTTCCGATATTTCTGAGACTTCTAATCTCGATAAATACGGAGAATATGCACCTCTTTGGTAGTGAGTATTTGGCATCGTCTGTGATAACATCAGGTCGGCGGCAGTAACACCAGTCATCTTCGGATCCTGTTTCTAAGAAGAAATCTATATGCTGGGCTCTAAAGATGGATCATCGGCCCTTCACTAAAACTACTCGAGATCTGCTTCCTAGGATCTTGAAACTCCTATCGTCGATCTCTACTACGAACTCACTCAACTACAAACTACGTATCTTCCAATTGTTTTCCCCTCAGCAAGAGCTCTGAAAAAATCTATGTGAGTGTTAACCCCTTAAGAACAATTTACTTGCTTAAAGAACTTTTAGGCGCTCAGGGAAATATTTTGAGCAAACCTTTTTCTTCTTTTAAGTTAAAGGAATTTTTCTTCTCCCTTTTTTCTCTCATATTTTCTATATATCCCTTTAACTTTTTTGTGTATGTAAATAAACATTTTCTTCTATTGTTACACCCCGAGCAGGAGTTTGAGTTTATTCCGCCTAAAAGAGAGAATCGCTTGCTCTAAACGTTCAATCTGTTGTTGCTTTTATCGATTCTGTTACCTTTATGCATAAGCCTTTCATGTGGGAAAGTCTGGATCAATTTCCCACAGATTTTAACACAATTTCATGACAATCATTATGATGTAGAGGTTCAGTAACAAAACCTAACTAAAGGCCTTTATTTAGATATGGAAATGGGATTGAGTTTTATGAATCCTTTTATGTAAGAATTAAATGTAACCATATTCAGTCTAATAACGGAATTGCACTAACCAATAACACATAAACTTGAACACTGGCTAAAAAATTGTCATATGACGTGGACATATCGACGTCTTTTACTAGTACCACCAAAATAGATGCTTGTTTTCGAAAATTAAAGCAAAAATCGCTACCCTCTCTTTAAAAATATTTGCCAAAAATCAGGCAGTTATCAGTACTTATTCATTAATGAATTAACTGTATACTGAATTAAATTATTAGAAAACATTGTGGAAATACGTTTTGAGATCTTGTTGCAGTTGTGTGAAGATGTTAAGAGATATCAGAAGGTTTGAATGATCAGAAGGCTTAAAATTGTGCGTGTTCATAATCTTCCACCCACAACAATTAATAAAAGACAAAAATAATGATTCAAAACAACAATTGAATTTATTAAGTATTTGATGTACATGCATGTGAAATGAAAGGTTAGACAGAGCTGTGTCTCTTAAATTAGGTAATATTTGTACCGAAGCTCATAACGAATAAATTGATTATTAAACTGTAGAAGAATGAGTTGTTGCATGTTTTGAATTGTATATTGTACAAGTTGGTAATAGTTCAGAATTATACTTGCATGAAATGTTGTAAAGTTCTTTTACGTCTGACTGCATTAGTCAAGACGGGAGTTCTTTAAGGGACACATTTTGGCAGCAGAGTTGAGACGCGAGAGAGAACCAAGAGAACGAGTCGAGAGGAGAAGTTGAAGAGAGAGAGAAACAGAGAGACAGAGAACCACTCGTATTTGGTTTTTTATAGTATGCTGTCTCACGTGACAGGATCAGACATAGTTGGCGCCAAAACAGACCTGTCGCGTGCAGGCTATTTGAATGGTCGAAACTGACCAATCAGCAAGCTAGATTGAAGGTGATTAACCAATGAATGCTTGTTATATATTTGTAAATATTGTAGTGGTGAAAATCACAACAGGAAGAGTGCATTTCCCAGCAGAGGGTAAACTGGCTGTCGTGGAAGATTCCACAATCTATTTCACAAACACAGTTCGCTAATTTCGTGTCTACTTTTTAATTTAGGAGTATTCGGGAAATATTTTTACAGTTCAGTGATATAAAGAAAGATCCCTGAAGAATTATTTTCAGTGGGAAAATTTATACAATACGGAAAATTCGTCCTGAACCTTACCAAAAACAATTCAAAAAATATTTTTTTCTTACTGTTGGTGCTTGCATAATTTAATAACACGCATTTTCTTTCAGATTGGTCAGGGAAAAAGTCTATACGTATTTTTTTTAATTACTTTGAAAACCATCTTGATGCTGTCCGTAAGAAGAGTTGTTTTGTTTTGTTTTTTGTTTTTGTTTTTATTAAATAAAGACATGTTTGAAGAATTGAAAATGTAAAGTTTAATGCCATTTTTGCACGTGAACCTTGTTTTAAAAGATTTTTTTTTTCATTTTAGCAATTGTTGGATTATCTTTTTGGTATGGACGTTTAAAAAGGAATTAATTTTGAATTGATACTTTTGGTTATTTTTCCCTATCGTAAGAGTAATATATTAATTCAGAATAATTAAAAAAACTCATTGGGTGCAATTAGATATTCTGTAAGTAGAGACTACGGTCTCACGTACAGTCCTTGACCAGTTTTACATTGTCCTTCAGATAGGCTGGCTGTCGTATCTCTCGTCCAGCATATGTGTGACTCTCAACAGGAGATTTGTATTTTTCTGGTTCGGTTATATTAGTGCCTTTGCTCGCAACAGTTGAGGCTGATGATACTATTAGAGGTACCGAGGCTCTTTGTGTTTTTGCCATGTCCTGTGACAAACTTAAAATGTCTGTAGAGGTTGGTGGTGGCTGACCATTTCTTGCATGCTCTACTGGTTCAGAAGATGACGTCTGTTTTGCCGATATGTTCCATTCGCTGTCTGGACTTGTATGAACGTTCATCCAATCGGTGATTTATAACGCCTTTCTCCCACTCTCGGTCATCTTTCTTGTACGGGAGCATTCACACAACATAAGCCTTCACCCAGCACAGGTAAATCACTTGTACGACGGTCATAGTATTTAGAATGAACCTTCTGCCTGCGTTCCAGTAGAGTATAGGATACAAACTCCTATATTTCACGGCCAATAAGTGAAGTACAAACAAGAGACGCCTACAGATATATCTTACTAAATTCAGTATATACAAAAAATATTTTTTACAATTCTTTACAAACAGGGCTCTAAATTAAAAAAGTGGTTTCTAGAACCTGGTTGGATAGGACAAGTCACGTGATGTGCTTTCTACGACGAACGCGCAGTTGAACTCCAAACGACTTGGAAAAGGGTTGGGACGCGGGTTACTGAATACATTCCCTCGTAAAACTCAGATAGTGATTCGGAGTCGACCCATAGCGATAAAAACGGCTCGCCAGGAACAATGACAGTCAGCAAAAGAACAGTCAGTGAATCAGACCCTGCCTCGATCAACCAGCAGACACACGTTACCATAACGCGTCAGTCAGCGATGATTTTTCTACACTGAAAAACATACGAAGTGACGAAAGTAAGTCGTGCCTCTTTTTGTTAAAATTACTGCTTCGATACACATGGTTCCGAAACCAGACACAGGTGCATGGCGACCTTATGGGGATTTCAGGAGTCTCAACGCGAAAATAGTTCCAGATAGATATCCAGTCCCGCACTTACATGATTTCGCCACGGGTTTACAGGGAATCACAGTTTTCACAAAACTGGACCTGGTTAAAGCATACTACCAAAATCTATTAGCAGAGAAAGACATTAAGAAAACAGCAATTACCACTCCTTTCGGGCTTTATGAGTTCATGAGGATGCCATTTAGGTTACGTAACGCCGCCCAAAGTTTTCAGAGACTTATTGACGAAGATTTGAGAGGATTACCTTTTGTTTTTGTGTATATCGATGACGTTCTTGCTAGTCGTGATAGCAAAAAACGCCAGGACCATATACAAGTTTCCGAGAAACTGGCACATTTTGGTTTAACGATTAACGTAAACAAATGTGATTTTGCTGTTTCTAAATTGAACTTCTTCGGCCATTTGATCGACGAACACCGGAAGAAAAAGTAGCAACAATACAACAATTTCTACAACCAACATCCCTGCGACAACTACGAAGATACATTTGTTTGATTAACTATTATCGTAGATTTATTTCATCTTGTTCCAGAGATTTGACCCCGCTCACAAACATGTTGCAGAAATAAAAAAAAAAGAATGAAAAATAACTATAGAAGGAGAAGCATTAACTGCATTTCATAACGCTAAAAAGCACTAGCAAATTTCACTAAACTCTCCTATATGAGTGATAATGATAACCCAACACTCACATTGACGACCGACGCTTCAGCAAATTCGATTGGATCAGCTCTACATCAGAAGCAAAATAGCTAAAAAAAAATACAATTTCCTTTTTCTCTATAAAATTGAACAAAAATACAGTACCTTCTCGAGGGCGTTATTCGCAATTTACTTATCTATATGGCATTTTCGACATATGCTCGAAGGGCGAGATATTACTGTTTTCACGGATCACAAACTTCTCACTCGCACGTGAATACAGACAAATATACACCCAGAGATAATCGATAACTGGATTATATACCCCAATTTACTTTGTTTCACAACCTCTCACATCCTGGACACCGAGCTACTGTTATAACACTTCCTCTTCTCGTCGCCTACACCCGGCTTTCTTAATCAAATTTCCAAATCTGAAGAATTATACATTTTCTGGTGGTTACAGGGATTGCTCCTCTCTTAACTCCAACCTGCTTCATTTGACACCTCGCACCACCACTTCACACAGGCGGGGCTAAATTTTGCCTCTTCCTTCACGACATTGTACCTCAGACGATCTCTCAGGACGACCCAACTGTCTTTGTGACAAATCTAATTGTTAAAGTGCGTAGGCAAAGAGGCGGAGTTTTATTGTAATCATTAATTTTAATTTTCTCATTCTTTTCTATTTTCCTAGAAATATTTTTTGTCCAGCGAAAATATAAACCAGACCACTGCGTTCTCATTTAACCTTCCGTGCAAGAGATAAAATTATTTCCCAACTTGCTTTCGTTAACGAAAATATATTTATTTGCCTAAATTCTCAAACAAGAGGCAAAACTGTTCTCCATCTGTGGGCCGATCGCTGTCTTAGCGGAAACACAAACCAAACCATCTGCTTGTCAGAGTAGGATCGATTTTCATAACCCTGACCCTCGGAGCGTGTTCATTCCTTGTTTTCATGTCTCAATTCTTTTTCGTCAACGTAAATATATTTATCTATATTTTTGAGATGCGGTATTATGTACATTATTTACATCATTCGAACTATTGTCCTCATCTTTGTCGCCATATTTATTACAATGTTTCGGCCGTTGTACGCTCCGGCCTTCTTCAGGTGGTTGGAATGTCGAACTGAACCCTTTATCTCGCTCACTGGGGTAGACTGTTCTAGTTCCATGTGCCATGTTTAATGGATGTCAGTTATCTCCTGTTAATTTCCCTGTGAAAGTTCTCCACTGCCTTAACCGGGTATTGAACTCCTGTCACTGGATCTAACTAACGCCTTTATCTACTGTGCCGTGTGTCCTTGAGGACATCTGTGTATGGATTTCTGGCTATTATAAACCTAATATCTTCAGCAACCATTTTACTAGTGCTCATATTGCAATTTTTGCTGTTATCCTTTTATGTTTTTACCAGAGCTCATATTGCAATTTTTGTTGTTATTATCCCTTTTCTCTGGCACTCCTTATTACTGGTTCCCATATTGTATTCATTTCTATGCTTGGTCGGCTCAGGAGATTTTTGTGGCCTAGCATATGTGCTGATTCCTTAAGTTTACGAATTTTCCAATGTTTTTTTTGTCTATGATCTCTACCTGATCCCACAGAGGGCGGTAATCTCCCTTCTCTCTCCATGTGTGGTCAGCCCCGCCAGATTTTTCCACTTCCCTTCGTGTTACAGCTTTCTGGTGTTCTTGAAGCCTTTCTTTAAGGGGGCGGCCTGTCTCCCCTTTATATTTCTTTCCGCATTTGCACGGGATGGCGTACACACAGTCTTTAGTCATGTTCTCCTCTATGGGGGTCTTACTCGGGAGAGATGACTGCGCGAAGTGTCGTCAAGCTTTTGAAGGTTGTCCTGATGTTATATGGACCGCAGATCCTTTGTATTTTCTCTGATAACGCCTTCACATAAGGCAGGCAGACTATATTCTGCCATGTACCCAGGGTAGTTGTTACGTTGTAGGGTACTGCTTATACTGACCAATTCTTTATCTAATGTCTCTGGGTCGCTACTTATGACTTTTGCTCGGTGTTGTAAGCAGTGGACGATCTCTTTCTTTACTTGTATGGATGGTGGGGGTTGAAATTTAGGTATTTTCCGGTGAATGTCAGTTTACGGTATACGGATGTCTTGAACCCATGCTCTGTTCGAGATATTAGAACATCCAGGTAAATATATTTGTTTGCCTAAATTCTCAAAGAAGAGATAAAATTGTTCTCCAAATCTATTTTCGTCCGCATGCAAGACTCTCGACAGATAAGAAGAATAAACTTTAAGAGAGAAGAACTCCAGATGGTTCCATTTTCACCCAGGAAAATGTCTCCATTTCTCTCTCTCTCTCTCTCTCTCTCTCATATATATATATATATATATATATATATATATATATATATATATATATAAAACCTATATTCCAACCCTTTTCTGCTCAGAATCAATATTCCACCTCATGGCCTCAGTGTCACCCCATCAAGTGGATTAACAATCGTTTTCTCTGGCCCAAAATACGTACTGATATATGGAAAAAAACTGTTTAAAGTATCAAAAAAGCAAAGAAACCAAGCATAAATCTTTTCTCCAGACGGCAGCTTCACAAATCTACACATCGATATAGTGGGACCATTACCAGAAGCAAATGGTCATCATTAATTACTCACTAGATTATTGGTCGCTCTGCAAGAGAGTGCTGAAGAACAGAAAAACCTCAATCCCTCCTCTATTTAATCAGTTCGAATTCCTGACATGTACAGCTGATAAGGTTGAATTCTTTTCTCGGAAATTCTCTTCCGACTCAACACTCGACTCATTTGGAGTACCCACGTTTGATTTCCCCAATAGGACAGAGGTTCTACTGAGTGATATGCGCATAACTCCGTCACTGGTTTCAGACATCATTTCTAAATTAGACTCACATAAGGCAAGCGGAAGTGACGGGATCCCAGCCATCGTCCTAAAGAAATGCGCTCCTGAGCTGGCTCCAGTTCTCCCCAACTCAACTACTATTGCTTCGTTGCTTCCTGCTTTCCCGCTTGTTGGGAGTCCTTATCTGCAGTTCCTGCTTTTAAGAACTCTAGAGAACATTCTGGCCCCTTTAACTATCGCCCTATTAGTTTCCTACCGCTTTTCAGCAAAGTATTCGAGGCTTTAATCAATGCTGAAGTGGTTAAGCATTTTACATATCACGACAAACAATATGGATTCCGTTTTGCTCGTTTTTATCGCTATGGGTCGGCTCCAAATCATGTGCTGATGTGCTAATGGCCATCACTAAATATGTATATCAAGCTCTTTATAATAACGACGAAACAGAGCTGTGGCTCTAGATATCTCGAAGTCGTTTGACAAGGGTTGGCACGTTGGTCTTCTTCTAAATTGTTATTTAATCTAATCAAAATCGTGAAATATAGATCGTTTTGAACGGGCTCGCTTCCAGATCCTTTCACACGAACGCGGGTGTCGCCCAAGGCTCTATCCTGGCTCCTAGGCTGTTTTGACCTTTATCAATGAGCTTCCTGATGTCATCAGTTCCCAAGTAGATATTTATGCTGATGTCATTACCATTTATCCCTGTCTTAATAACAAATCAGTCAGAGCTGACGAAGTTAACCTGGCCGCTGCTCTTGAAAAGCACCTCCAATCTGTGGGCAGGAAATTGCTCGTAAATTCTAATGCCTCCAAAACGAAACATCATTTATCTACCATAGAGAAACTTTCCAGGTCGCCATCAGTATGGTTGATGCTAGACCATAGCAACATACCGTGCCTTCTTGGCCTCACGTTTTCAACTGACTTGAAGTGGAAAGACGACATCGAATCAATAGCTGCATCTACTGCAATGGAAGTTGGGTCACTGTGTTGTGCCAAAAGGTTTTTCTCGTCAGAGTCCATCTTGCACATTTACAAATCTACCATTCGTCCGTGCATTGAATGCTGTTGCCATATCTGATCTGGTACCCCTTCTACTCATCTTGAGGTTCTTGACAAAATCGAATGAGGGATTTGCAATGTAATCGAACAGTACGACGGAACACTTTATGCCCACACTAAATACCAAGGTGTGTGAACCATTTTCCACACCGCACCACCAACGTCACTATAAAATCGGATAGACAAGTAAATTGGCTTACTCACTTTAAAACATATATTT
The DNA here is from genome assembly GCA_964036315.1 of Acanthosepion esculentum. NCBI lineage: Eukaryota > Metazoa > Mollusca > Cephalopoda > Sepiida > Sepiidae > Acanthosepion > Acanthosepion esculentum. The sequence continues at coordinate 33,164,215 of OZ038490.1, read as the reverse complement.
CACATTTTTTTCGAATTGCTATCGTCACTCCAAATGCCGGACGCCACTGAAACAGCTTACGTGGGACTGCCTTTTTTGTTGGTATCAGTCCTCATTTGCAGGGTTGTAAAGCGTGAATTACTTCCTCGCGGCCACCATGTTACATGAAGTCATGGAAAATAGGACAGATTCAGGTTTGAGAGAGCCGACACGAAACGTAACCCGTGTTTATTAGGTACAGGACGAAAGGAGAGTGAGAAAGGGGTTAGGGAGGAAAGGGACGTTTCAGGGAGCGAGAATAATGTTCCTTAACGTCGTATAGGGAACATACATTAAACGGTAATGCAAATTAAATAATAATGTAACAGACGGATTTAAATGCAGTAAGATAAACAACTCGTGGGCGTAGTTTCAGTAAAATAACAAAACCAGCAAATCAAAATTAAAGATTCAACGTTGGCTAGTCAAACGGAAGATCGAGAATTTAAAATTGTGTTCAAGTTGAGCCTATCTCTATCGATTTAAGCAGAGGAGAATCAACATTTAAACAGATAGCGGTATAGTGACAGAGAAGAAGCAACAACATCGACGGATCAGGAACTACACATCTGCACAACACATCGGCGGTGTAAAATTTCACACTACTCCCGGACGAAGAATTTGACATGTGAACGCCCCGCCGATGGATAATTGGATTCATTTGTAAGAAAGAGCTTCGCATACTAAAATCAAATATGCCCTAGAAAAGCTTACACGTGTGATTTCTGACAGATGCTTGCCGTTCCTACAACGAACTAATCGCTCTGAGACAGACTCATCCTTTTCTTTTCCACAACACCAGTGTTCCGCTTAATAAACAGTTGTTATTGTTTGTTCTATAAATCCATGTTTGTTTTTATTCATGTTTCTATAGTTAGAGGCGTTGCTACCTTAGGGTAGATGAAACAGGACTTAGCTATCACGCCCTCTACATATTAGACTAAAAAGTATCATTTAACTAAAAAATACTTCTAATGTATAAAAAGTAAAATTTCTTATTCTATTAAGTTTCATAAAATCGCATAAAATAAAAAATTATGTTCTTGAACTGTTAAAGTTAATTCATTTTAAAAAATAAATACCAATTTCTTAATTACAACACTGTTGGTGTTCTGTATTTCTTTTAATTTTTTCTCGCGACTTTTAAAGAGATATTTATATTTGTTGACTTCTGATATCACAAGCTACTATGTGTAAACTTTATTGATGTTTTCTCTCAGACAAATATTGGTTTTTTAAAAGATTTTTACATTTTTCGTCTATAATGGCGGTCCCACGAGTGACGAGTGAACGTTCCAATGCTTCAAAAATGCCTAAAAAGTTTATTTATATACGAAAAACAATTTTCCTTTCATTTGAATTGGCTTTAGCAAAACCGAAATTTAAATTACATAAAATGCTTTTTTCGTTTAGGAAGTTTGTGGAGATACCTATCTATTACTCAAATCACTTATTTGGGAGGGATCAAAAGCAATACGATCTGTTTTTGTTTTTGTTTTTTATTATCTCGAAACGCCTGTTGTTTCAAGTTATTCACTTCAGTGGATTCAATAACGGACCCTTTGCTAGTCAGTAGCAGTAACAACCGGTCGCGTTTCTCGTGAAAAACTTTATCCCAACTCTGACAATATTTAACAAGATAACTTGTGACATTGAGATCTCCGATGGTTGATCAAACAAAAAGAGAAAGAAAGAAAAGTGTCTACTAACTGTTGAAATTCCCAGGAAGGTAGATTGAAAAGTTGAGAAGAAAATTAGAAACAAAATGCGTTGAAAAATTATGTTTTGAAATAATTCCAAGGAGGATCGAGCCCAAATTTAACTAAACGGAATTCAGTAAGATTGAGCAAAACCAAGACTACCCGTCGATGAGAAAGAGACCATTAACGTAACCACGAAGATATTAGATAAAATAAAAACATGTTGTCGCCGAAATAACATTTACGATTCCTCTGGACAAAATGAGGCTTTAATTTTTCTTTGTTTAGATCCCTGACGCTGCTCGCGGTCATTCGCCGATGAAAGCCCAAACTCTTCTGCTTCTTCCTTTTCATCTAAATTCAGCTCCCAGCAACCAGCTGACGTCTTCCTTCTGAATGCCGAAAGCCTCCTGACAAGCAAGATTTCTTAAACAGCTACAAATCGGCTCCGAATTCAACCAGAATTTGATACCATAGGGTCTTAACTTACTTTCCCCAGTGGTTAAAAATCACAAAATGTATACATATATATATTTTTTTATAAACCTTCAGTTTTCATTTCAATGGTATTTTAACAACGTCAATTTGAATCCCAAATATACAAAGTTTTACCCATCAAATTTTATTCAAGCCATTTTTCTTAACCGTCTGGCATCATTATAGCAGGGTTTTTTTTATTTAAAGAATACGTTAGTAAGTTTCTTCTGTTAATAAACGTTCTTTTTAAACACTCTTCTCAAAAGAAAGTGTAATAAACAAGGCTAGTTTATTGTATTATTTTTCATTTAGTCATTATTTTTATATACGTTTACATTTCATTTGTGTTATATACATTTTTATAGTTTTCTGTTACGTCGAAAATCTCCAGAATTTGTTTTTATTTAGCAGGTATTGTTTGTTTTTGTTTTTCTGTGTCTATGGCCGTGTTAGTATTTTCCATCTCTTTTCAATGGATTGAGATCATGATATATTTTGCTTCTTTTTGTATACACCATCTTTCCCTTATTTAGATTTGGCCATTTTGGTTTTAGTGGGAAGTATTTTACAAAAAAAAAAAAGAAAAAAAAAAGTTCTCCACATTAGAATGAGAACAAAATATGATGTCTAACAATGAGGAACCTATGGTGGCACCTGTAAACTTTTGTTTACCACCTTACAACGGTTCAAATAAATTAAAAGACCTTTACAGAAAATAAAATTCGGCTGCTATCCCCGAACTTTCTTCCTACTAAATGTTCCCGATAAAATTTCTATGTAATTCTATGTAATTCTCTCAACCATTTCAACACACAACACCTTCTCAACTTCAAACGACAACCCCAAATCTAACGCAACAGCTTATACATGCATTGATTTCCATCTGGAAATGTATTTTATGCCTACTTATTTATAAAACTTTTTCCTATCTACTAACCTGCAGTGGATAAATATTCCTACATCCCAACAAAACACATAAACGCTACTGCTATAGATTACTTTACCAACTATGAAGCCATTAATGGTTTCTTGTCATGGTTTGCCTCATACTTTCAGTATTCCATTAGGAAAACTTTCTCCACGGAAAATATGAAAGCATACGAATCTCACTACAAGTTTTTATTCTACTACTGATATTACTGGGATTGAAAACTTATCTGTGCAGTTCAATAATAATAAATACAGATTATCTTAATTAGTATTTGTTAAAGACGAGTATGTTTGCACGAGAGAACAAACGAAATAACAAGAAAGGAAAAAAAGACAGGAATGAAGATAAAATTCTTTGTATTAGTGATAGAGAATCAATGTCTCAATATGGGCGAGGTAAGTAACCATGGGGATGTGGAGAGTTGGTAGGGCTTGGAGTTGATGAGTGTGTACATGTGGGATCAGTTGACAGAGATCACTACCGGTAACGTTGACATCTTGCTTGTTCACTCGCATATGAGTTGCAGTCTTAAAAGCAAATGGGGTTGGATTCAGCGTTTTTTGTTGTCTTTTGCATTAACGACTACACACGTGATTGTCTCCTTTTAAATTTTTTTTTGAAGGGATTTGTTTTGTGGGCCAAGTGTGATGCTTGGAGCCCCCGTGCAGAGTACTTTTTTATTTTTAGTTTTGCTTTCTTAGCATTCATATCTGACCAACAGGTTTTGATGTAGAGCAAATCAGAAAGAGATTTAGTTTATACTGGAAACAGGATTCAGATTCTTTTCTCATTATGGCATTATTTCACAAGAAATGATCAAATCTGTGTTGATTAATAATAATCAACACAGGTTAAGTGAAGGATCTGTGTTTGGTTCTCATTCAACATTCAATTCATGCAGTGTGAGTAAATTGTTTTTGTCTATATGAAAAAATTATTATAATATATATTATCCAATATTAGAGAAAAAAGTTTAAAAATGAAAGATTTTTCATTTTACACATTCAACTGTGATAAAAATTGCATTAAATATTCTTTAAAATCTTTGGATGCTACACTTTTGCTTTTTGTTTGATTACTTCTCTTATCCCTGCTTCTCTTTCATGCAACTTTTTTCCAGAATATTTACTGCAATTTGTGATTTATTTTTTTTTTAAGTTTGAATTGTCCCTAATTTTGAAGATTATGTATAAAGAATAAAAGAGTGAGAGAACAAGTTTTCCTTTTAGTTTTCTTGTCACTTAAACATTACTTCACTTCTAATGACTATTTCAATATATTTTATTTACTGCATAGAGGACATTAATAAAATCAGCTTTGAATACCCGATATAGAAAATATTTCAATCAGATGCAAGTAAAAGTAGAATGGTTCAATGAGAAATGTGTAAAGATCAATAGGATGCAAAACAATAGGGTGCAAGCATAAAGAGATAATAGAAACAGCAGGACAGAAAACATGCTGGTTGGCAGGATGTATAAAATTTAAAGAGATAACAATCATGATAGAAAAAGTAAATATACTATCATGATGGAATGAATACATCAAAGAGCTCTTCAATAGGAGAAACTAACAGTCTATAAAAACATGAGAAAGGAGCCATAATATTAAAATCTGATGTTAGCTCATTGGCCAAGATTAAGTGGAATAAAGCAACAGGACCAAGTGAGATTGTAATAGAGATACTGATAGCTTTAGGTCATCTGGGGGTTTGAAAAGCTTACCAAATTGATAAATGTAAGATTTGACAAAACAGTGGTGGATTTCACTAGATCATTCTTTATAATGATGAAGGACCTCACTAGATCCATATTTATAAAGCTGTCAAGGAAATGAAAACTTCATTGAACAATCAGCTTGATAAGGAACATAATGACTCATTAGGATTCTAATAATTAGAGTTTGCAACAATTAAACCAGAAATATATTAAGGACATTTAAAGACATGAAATGAAAATTAAATGATTAAAATTCTATCATTGCCATCAATAGAAGTTCTGAAAGATCTATATCACTAGTTACTCAGACTGAATACAATCGTTTTAAAAAAATTGGTATACATGCAATTTATGATAAAATATTCAGTAGAACTGAAGTCTCTAATTACAATCTAATCTAACTACATTTAAAGAAATCTGTGTGCGCATGCACCTAGATTACACAACAAGTCATTATTTCATTTTATCTGTAGATAAAATAAAGTGACCATGACAGCCTTGGGAACATATGGCCCAATGGATAAAAATGTTGGTTGAAATAATCCTGTGACTTGACCCAAAGAGTTGTGAGTTCAATACCTGGCCACAGCAAAGTGAACAAGAACTTGGAGAGTTGAGTTACTAAAGGGAAAAAAACTGAAACAGATATCCAGAAAAGGCGTGGAACAAGAACAAACTATTAAGGAGTTTGGTTTGAAATTCCAATGTATATCACCTGAAGAAGGCCAGAGCATACAATGGACGAAATGTTGTGAATAGGACAATAAAGGACAATGTAAAATAGTGTAAATAGTTACAATATCTCATCCCAGAGAGATAGTAAATGTTTTCAAGTCAAAATTTTAAGCTATGAAAAACCAAGAAAAGATTTTTTTTTACTATTCCTAATGGTTTGGGTAAAAAATATTTAGCATTACTTGTGTTATTAGAATGATGAATGAAAGCGTGCTTCTTTGTTTCACCAGGATGAACGGAATTTGACCAAATTAACTAACTACTTTTGTTCATATGACATAATTATGAGCAATAACCTTATTCAAGTCAGTTAAATAAATGAGATTGAAACAAAGTTATATTCCTTAAAAAATATCAAATTAAAACTACTCAGAATGTTTTTATCCTTCATAGATTGGAACAAAATTTGGCAGCTTGAGTCATGAATTATTACAAGTGAAGAATGGCTGAGTGTTCTGCGGAGACATTGCTTGTTGGTCTGAAATTGATTTGATAGTTAAATCAAGCTGAATAGCTCCAATGATGGAGTTGCTACTGATCTATATTTATATTTTACAGATTATGCAAAGACATCTGATAAAGTACAGCACAAAGAACCCCTAAAAATGTTAATTTACATGGAAAAAATATTTAATCTGTAACTTTGACTGGAAACAAAAACTTGCATGCAGATAGAGAATGAGTTAACCCCTCAAAAGGTATGACAAAGATGTCACTGGATTTATTTAATCTTTACAGGAAGATATTTTAAGAGGAAAATAAGATTTATCAAATTTATTATCAGTGAATGTAATCATAACTACATCCACTGCCCAGATGACAGCATTGATGAAAACTGAAAGAACTATTACACACAGTAGTTGAGGAAAGTAAAAAAGAAAAAGGTAACTATTAAGTGTAAGAAGATAATGCAAAAAAGACAACTGAATAAGGTATTAAGGGATTGGAAAATGTCATTAGAAACAAAGAAATGAATGCTGAACTGCTATCTCCTTTAGAATTTTGTCACAGATTAAAAAACACTTGAGATATGGTTCTAACAATGAATGTTAAGAATAACAAACAATGAAAGTTGAAAAAACAGAAACATTTTAAGGTGAATAGAACCTACACAAAGCAGAAAGAGGCAGCCGAAATATTTGGATACATAATGAGAAAAAAGGCATAGAGAATTTAACATGCACAGAGGACATAGAACACAAGAGAAGCAGGAGAAAAGAACAAGTAACCTACTTTATGAGTTAGTGTAAATGGATGACAGAACAAGATCCACAAAGAGGAGTAGTAAAGAAATAATTACAAAGGACAAGAAATTGTGAAGAGCTATGAACAGTTACATCCTGAATGAACATGGTACAGAGAAAATATTGGAAATGCTTACATATACAATTGAAAACATTTTCTGATTTAAAAAAAAAAACAAAAATGATTAGTGAAATTTTGGAACTTAAAAGCCCTGCATAACATTCCATCACATAATTGGAAAATATCATCTGAAATTTTGAGATGAAAGCTTTTTAGTATAATTTGAAGATTAAATGTTTTGGCAGTTAACAACATATTTTAATGAGTTACTGTTTTATCAAAAGTTCCTAACAGAAAATGCTTTCATAGTAAAACAATAAAAATGTTCTGTTAATTTTTTTGTCATTACAAAATTTATTATTTTTCTCTTGATCTTCATTTAATATCAAGTGTCTTGTTACAAGGTTTACAGTTTTCTATGCTTTAAATCAAGAAGATATATTTTCTACCAATAATTATATTTTTAAAATACCTCTTGACATTTTCTAAAAAAGGATCAGAAATTTAGAAATTTAAATGCCAAGACTGATACATCGATTTATGAATTCTGCAATATTAGTTAAAGAAAAGGGGTTACTGAAAAGCTCTCACTTCCCCAAATCTGACCAAATATTTTTTAATCCCTTTTTAGCCAAACAAGAAAACTTTTAAGCACCCACTCATATTATTGAAGATTGTCCCAGAGAAATTTAGAAATTTAAGTCTATTTTATTGTGCAACAGATAACACCATGAGTACAAATGTAATGGAGATTTTTTTTTTTTTTTTTTTTTTACAAAAGGAAAATGATAAACAAAGAAAAACAAACAAATATTACCAAAAACTAAGTTCTGTTCACGTTATACAATAGCTATTCTACATTCAGATTTAATTAGAAAAACTACAGTAAAGCTAAATGCAATGTGTGGATGTACACATGTATCACTTGATGCAATTATTATTGCAGACTTAATATAACAAAAAGTAGCACCTGTCTATATTTCTGAGATGAGGTATTATGTACACTATTTACATTATTCGGACTATTGTCCTTATCTTTGTTGCCATATTTATCACGTTTCAGCCACTGTACACTCCGGCCTTCTTCAGGTGGTTAGAATGTCAAACTGAACACTAATTCGCTCGCTGCAGTAGACTGTTCTAGTCCAACATGCCATGTCTAATGGATGTCAGTTATCAGTTATCTCCTGTTAATTCACCTCTCCAAGTTCTTCACTGCCATAACTAGGTATTGTTGGTTAGATCCAGTGACAGAACTGAAAGAGTTGTGAGTTCAATACCTGGTTAAGGCAGTAGAAAACTTGGAGAGGTGAATTAACAGGAGATAACTGATAACTGACATCCATTAGACATGGCACATGGAACTAGAACAGTCTACTCCAGTGAGTGAAATAAAGGGTTCAGTTTGACATTCCAACCACCTGAAGAAGACCGGAGCATACAAGGGCTGAAACATTGTGATAAATATGGCAACAAAGATGAGGACAATAGTCCGAATAATGTAAAAGTAGCACTGTACCCAGGATCTGGCAGAACAGCAGTCACAGAAAGACAGTTGCTTTTGGGTGTTGAAAATGAAATAAAAATCTTGAGGAAAAAGAAAAAAAGCAGCAATGGTAAAGTTGGAAATAACTCTTTCAAGAATTTTAATGGAAAAAAAGTGCAATATAAATTATTCTGTAACTGGCATTTAAAGAATATTTAGATATTTGCTAAAATGATTTTGTGCTGGCAACAATTGTTTTTAAAAGGAATAGAGTAATTGGAAAATATATAAAAACATGACTTAATATTTTGGCCTAATTTCTCAAACTAATTCAAACATTCCAGGCATAAAGAAAATGGAAACTTTTAATCTTTATTTAACTTTTGAGTATTTCTGGACAATGAATTTACATTAACATACTAAACAATAAGATATAAGAGTTAAGTCCAGTGTATGTGAGAGAGACTATAAAGAAGGCAAGGTGAAAGGTAAGAATATACTAATATAGAGAAGCAAACATTATGGAGGCAGGCTTACTTGTGGGATATCAAGAGACAATGAGTGAAGGATCAAAAAGCAATGAGAGAAAGGCATAACATTTGCCATATACTAAAATGCTTTATCAGGAGATAGAACAAAAGAGAAAAAGGTGCATTAAAAATGTATGTGCATTCCTTTTTCCTTTTCTGCATTTAGTGATCTGTTTTTATAAGGTTTATATAAAAACATGAATAGGCCCCTAAGACTGGAAAGAATAAAAAGAGAGAATGAGGAAATACAGGTAAAGGATGAGAGAAGAGCAGAGGACAGTGGATAATTTCAGTTGTCAAGACCTGTAGAATTTCCATGGGTCTAGCTTGTATTAAGGAAAGAAGGCTGGCATTAATATCTGATCTATACGAGGAGGTGCTGAAAAGTCCTAAGTACAAACACTTCTGTAAAAGATTTGATATTTGAGGTTAGATTTTGAGAAATAGGTCAAGTCAAGGTCATTTCAGCATCTCTTATTTAATAGTTGGGATATGTGACAAATCAGGCTTTCAAGAAACATTTAATGTTTCCTAGCAGGACTTTAAAAGTTTTCATTGTTAATAGAAAAAAATTATTTTTAGGCAATTATTTTTTTATTATTCTCTATGTCATGATTAATAGTGTGAAGAAGTTGATAGATGTTTGAACATCATTAGAAGTTTCTTATATTTGCTCTCGATCCTTTAAAGTTCATCCAATTTCATTCATAAATTGTTTTACAATTTCTTTAAATTATATAAACTTTTCTCTTGAAAAAATACTGCCGAAATCACTGTAAAAATTAATAGATGAATTAGTTCTGTATTACTTCAAAATAACATTTTGGGGGCTGATATCACAAAAGAACAACGATTCGACAATTTTATATAATAATAAACATAATAATAGACTCTAATGCAAACTTGATTTCTACTTATCAAATAAAACTGATTGAATGTTGAATAAAGTTTACATTTATGTAGTGGAAATGAAAGGTAGGGTAGAATTGCTGGTTACCTACAATGAGGCTGCTTACCCACATTGATCAAAAAAAGTGTAATGCGTATGAAGGAGAGGATGACAGACATGAATCCAAGAACGTCTGCTTGCAAAAAAATATGGTTGTGGCAGTAGGCTGAGCAGTGCCTAGAATTTGTTTATGCAAATGATTTATGCTGCACATAAGATTACCAATGTTTCTGGACTCAATAGAAACAGGTAGATTTTCTATTTCGTCAGTCTGTGAATTGACAGCATTACTAACATAGAGAACGCGGTGATTCTGATTTCATATTTGTTTGTCCTCACTTTTTGTGTCCCAGTTATGTTTGACCTTCCTTTGCACCATTCCTCTGTGGAATTCTTTGTCACTTCTGCCAGGGTCTTTGCTGGTCTCTGGTGCTGCTGCTGTCCCTTCCCATTTGTGTTCCAGCAGAAGAAAAACAAACCTACAATTTATTGAAACTTTCAAGTTTTATTCAGTTTTGTATATATTTTGTTTCATTTAAATATTGCAAACTCGTGATTATGTTTAAAGACTCTTTGCAGTTATTATCTTGGAGCAAATTTAAAAAAAAAAAACACGTGTCAAAAAAGTATTGTGAAAGATTTTTATATCGAATTTTATCTTTGTTATATGTACACAGATATTACAGATTTTATGGCAGTATGAACTTTTGGCTACAATAATACTTGATAAAGTAAATTGGGCATGTGAGAAACCATTTATGTCAGTATATATATATATATATATATTTTTAAACCGACATAAATGGTTTCTCACATGACCAATTTACTTATATATATATATATATATGACAATTTTGAAAACTTATTCTGACATAATTCTAATTGATCAGCAAAACATAAGAAAAATGGATTTTATTTCAAACAAAATCTTCATTAGTAGATTCTGTATTTTTTTTTTTTTTACAAAAATTTAAAAAATTAAACAGTAATATAATTAAGATAAATTGTGTTCAGCCTCGTTAATATAGATTTTATTTGGAAAAAAAAAAAAAAAAAAAAAAAAAAATTATTTTTTTGATGCTAATAATTGTTTGATAACACATATCAGAATAAAAGTTTCCCAAATTGTTTTATTTGTCAACCATTCCTTTGGAACGTCACACAAACTATATAATCTCAGAAGCAGATAGTACTTGAGTAATAAAAGTGAGTCTCACTGTTAGTGCATTTCTTGCCTCATTTAATTGTAATAAAAATATTAGTGAATATGAAAGGATTAAGTTCAAAATAAGTAGACGCAACATTTGTAACTTACTCAGACATGCCTGAAAGAAAATTGTGTGCCTAAATACACACACACATACATAAACTTATTAGTGTACAAGAAAGAATCCAAACCATTTAAAATATTTCAATACCATTTAAGATTTGTAATATAAAATCTTATAAAAAAAAAAATTAAAATTTTTTTTATAAAAACTTAGTTGCCAAAACTTGACAATGATTAAATAAAGTCTGCTAAAATAAAAATTACCAAGATACCTTTATTTTATTTATTTATATATATATATATATATATATATATATATTAGATATATATATATATATATATAGAGATATAGTGAGAGAGAGAGAGAGAGATTTATATATGAAATTCTCCCAAAATTGCTATTATAACTTCTGCTTATTACATCAGTTATAAAATGTAATCTTATGATTAAAACTTGGACAAAGACAAACCAATGAAATCTACTTCCACTCCATTTTCTTTTTAAATTTTACATCTGACATTCATAAAAAAAAATGTTCCAAATTGTTTGGATTTACAGTTTATATCCAAAATTCAAGAAAAGTGCAGAGTAAAAGTGAAATTAAAGATAATGAAAATGTTTTCTGCTTTTTAATACAAAGAGAAAATATTTTGAATGAAAAATATTGGAGGCTTTCTAGAAAGTGATTAAGAATTATTCTTAATGTTGCTTTGAAAAAAAAAGAAAAAAAGTTTAGTAGGTTTCCCTACTTTGACTCTGTTACTCTGGTCCAATATACAATGGAAATAATTGCATTAAGTAGCAGAAAAACAAATAATGACATTTATGAAGTCAGTGAATTTTTAAGTATTGGAGTCACATAACAGGTAGTTCATCAATTAATGGTTCATGAATAGTATGTTTCTAAAATCAGCAAACTCTCTTGGTTGTCATAAAATGAAAATGCCTATACTTATCTTTTCATCTTATTTTCCTCAAAATAAAATTCTATTATTTTGGCTTTTATAAGCCAAAATAATACTTGATGACATTCTAACACTCCATTTTTATTTTATCATCCTATAAAATTTTTTAAATTAATTGCTTAAATTTAACTTAAAGAGTTTCAAATACCTTAAGAAATGAGAAATTCTAACAAATTAAAATAAAACATTTGATGAAAGTACTTGTAAGATACGTGATAGTCACATTAATTCTAAAGTGAAACAGGTAATCTAAATAGTTATATTAATATCAAATTTTACTTATATATTAACAAAGGATATTAACTAGGTACCTTCATGAGCGCGTGTATTTTTTTTTTTTAATTTTCTTTTTAATGGGAGCCGTTAATTTTGAAAATCTTGTAAAAATAAAAATAATTGTCGGATTTTCATGAAACTTTCAGAAACTATTCACAAATGATGGAAATTATTATAAATGTGTTTATTTTTTTTTTTTTAAAATCATGGTAATTTTTTTATTTTATTTATTACACCCCATAAGTAATTTCATGAAAACTCATGAAATTCTAAGGTGTTATGATTTAGCGATTAATTAGTTAAAAGCACAAGGCTTTGACCAAAGCAAATCCATTTTACTTTTTTTTTTATTTCGGACCCGTCTACCTTAAAATCAGCTCTGAATTGTAACATACAAAACTCAATAAAACAAAGATATTATTTAATTTCAAAAACTTTTATTTGTTTTTACTTATTTGTATGACTATGGATAACATTTCCTGAAAGCAAAAAAACATTTTCGATGAAAAATAAATTTTTACAACAATTTGTTATTTCTTATTGTTAAATTTATGTTTATTGCTTAAAGTTGTTAAATATTTTAAAATTGATCAAAATGGTGTTGCAGTTAGTCAATGTATTATTAAGTAGATAAATATTTACAGATTATAAAATAAACCTGATTACAATCAGAAAGTTGCTTTTAGGTAAAAATCTAATATGTTTTTTTTTGTGTCAAAAATAGCTTAAATTCAAATATACGGAAGACCGGAAACGAAACATCATGAAAACAAAAGAAAGCCACGTGGTTTGCATGACTAAATGTTGTTCTCCACTGTCAGTTAGCCTTTTCATTTCAAAATTAATAAAATGAAGGGAAATACAAATAATACCATGAAATAAAATATAATAAATGTATATATTTATATTCTACACTTAGCCTTTCATAAGAAAGATACCTAATTAAAGTAATTACAGTGTAACCCTGACATAAGAGAGTTGTCGGGGCCTGGAGACAAAGTCTCTTATATCCAGGTTTCTCTTATATCCGGGTTTGATCTATTTTGTTTAGGTAAGTATGGCTCTAATTTGGGACCACATAAAATCTCTTATATCCGTGTTTCATATCTGAGTTACACTGTAATTAAATTATATTAATTTGTATGCACCTTATGAATTTTTTTCTGTCAACAGTCTTAGTTAAAAAAATTTTCATAAAGCATCGTACACGTAAAGATGGAACGCTAAGAAACAATTAAAAATTAAAACGCTGTAATTTTCCCTTAATAACTGGTTACGTAATTTGGTTCAATAAAAAGCTAAATTATTTCCCTTTTGTCCATCCGTACGATGAAATTAGGTCGCATAAGCTGTCAATACTTAATGACAGCATCAATCAACACATCGAATGTGTCGCTACTGTTCAAACCTGCTGTCTTTTTTTTTTAAAGTACACTTTTCAGCGCGTAAAGTAAGTAATGTTTTCTTTCAAAATATGTTGAATAAACATTTAAATTTTAAATTTTGTAAAAATAAATTTTTTAAAAAGTGTAACTATTTCTTGGCAGAATTTTAAACGGAAAAATTAACTTTTTTTATAAAATTTTAAAAATTAAAAAAAATGTCAGACAATCGAAAAAAAAAACATGATTTTAAACGACAAATTTGGACGTGCTCGAAATGATAAAAAAAATTTTTAAAAAATAATCAAAAAATACTTTGATCTTTCCTCTTGATTATAATATAAACAGACAAATAAAAATTATTTTCGTCAAGTTTAAGGCCATTTTTATCATGCTATGCTCATTTTCTGGCAATCTCATGAAGGTACCTAATATTAACTATTTGTTAATTAGGATTAATTCCAAGATTAACCAAACTGTTTTTTTTCCTGAAAGTAGTTGTGAAATTAAATTCACTTTTATGAGTACTTTAATGAAATTTTACATGAACACACATACACAGACTGACCTCAGATTCTAAAATGCATCTGCAGGTCATGTGATATGAATACTCAATCCAAGTATCTGTCAACAGTGGATATATTTGTCACAGTTTATATACAATGTTATCAAGTGTAAACATGAGAAAGATCAAATTTCCCTGGCTTGGAAATAGGTCCCAATCAATCCATAAAGCAATACAATGTAGATTTGTTTGTTTGTTTGTTTTTTATTATACATGAATATTGATAAAATAAAAAAAAGTGTTTACCTTAATTGAACAGGTGCTTAACAAAATAGATTACTGTAAGTTTACAAAAAAAAAAAAAAAACACATAGCTAACACATTTTAGAAAATATAGTAACAGTCAATCAATTCAAATATACATGCACCACAGCTGTTTGAGGGTTCCTATAGCCCTACTAAGCTTAAATAAAGTCTATTCAGGTCTGCTATGTTAAGATTTTTCTCTCCCAAGTATAAATCATCACAAAAATAGCAAGTCATTTTGTCACAGCCTATTTTCTCTGAAAAAAAAAAAAAAAAAAGGATTTTTTTTTAAGAAACTTTTGATCTGAACACCATAAAATTAGGTATTTTCTGAAAGCAAACAGTATGTTCTTTCATTTAAAAGTAAAATTGGCTGGTGTAATTGTAAATTGAAAATTTTGCATTTTTTCTAGTTCTAAACAAAGATTTTCCACAATAATGGGAAATTAACTTTTTTTTTTTTGAAAATCAGAAAGCATAAATATAATTAAACAATTTCAGCCATTAAATTGAGAGTTTGAAGCAAAACAAAATTCTCAGGGGGGTCAAAAATAAGGCAAAATCTTAAAAAATGTCAATATTTCAGTTCATTATCTGATGAAATGTCAATCATAATTTCATGAAAGTGGTTACTTTCTGAAAGCAAACAGTATGTTCTTTCATTTAAAAGTAAAATTGGGTGGTGTAAGCAGGGGTTAAGAAAAATTTGATACGAGTTCCCTCCCACCCATCCCCAAATAGCAGCTCAGCGATAAGGAAGGGTTCATCAAAAGCCAAATTGTCTTTTTGGACAAATAAAAATACTCTCAAAGCAATAACAAACAATAAACTGCCATCATTTACCACTTAAGTATGTGATGACCATTTTTAGGGCTTGCCGTGGCTTATGCTTTTCATCACTAAAGTCCAGATTGTTTGGTATCAAAAGTGTTAAAAAAATGTGGCCCCTTGAGACCCCGCGCTTGCCGTGGAGGGTGGAGGATTAACACGTGCGATGAGAAAGTCCAGACTTCTTTTGTTTTGATTTTTCATGTCTGTCGCCGTGTGTGTTGAACTGTTAGTAAAAAAAAAAAATTAAATAAGTGAATCATTGTTTCTTTTTTTTATCTTATAATAGTCCTGGGATTTTTTTTTTATACCTATCATTCTTTCATTAATTCTAAAGTAGCTGGATAAAGATAAACAAAAGCAAGTTATCTTTTTTTTTTTAATATCGTAAAAAGTTTTCCTGATTTAGAAAAAAAAAAAGTAACGTATTCGTTTTATTTTTTTTTATTTCATTTTATTTTTTTTTCATTTTTTTTAAAAACATATCCCCAGTTTTATTTTTAAAAAATGAATTACAACCCGCACTTTTATTCCGAGGGGCACCAGCCCAGTTGACAAAATCACTAGCAGACGATACTGTTTTTTTTTCGCTATATACCTTTCGTATTTCCCATCACCGGGTCATATAGTAGTTCATTTTATTCAATGATATTTACACCAACGTAAAGACAAAGGATTGAAGTTTGAAAAAAATTTGTTTTGAAGTGAAAAAAAAAAATTTCTTAAATAAAAAGTGATGTTTCATACAAAATTGACCATAATTTTTTATTGCTAACTGCTGAGTGACATTTTTCACAGCCAAATTGAAGATTTATTATCAGTGAATAATTCCATGTGTAAAAATTAGCCGTCTGGACCCTATAACATCGCCCTAAAAGGTCCAGAAGTTTACTAATTGATCAAAACCCTGTTGCTCATAATTGTGTTTTTCAGAGTCAGTTTCCATTATTTCATCTTAATGTTGTTATCTTCGGACAGCCAAGTCATCAAGGATTCAGGAAAACAGTTTATCACAGGTTTGCATTGAGAAGTTTACATTTTATGAGGTGTTAAAAATGTTACTGACGAACGGGATTTTTCGCCGAATATTTCGTTTACGCGCTATATTGGATTTTCCTATATGACAAAAACAAGGGTTTTAAACAGCTGTGGCACATACACACAGCATAACAATGGCTAATCCAAACGCTTGAAATCTACTTTTACCAGTTATAATTTCAGCAAGCATAATTTGTTAAAACACTGAAAGCTATTCCCATAACAAGTGGAAGCATTTACATTATTTACATCGTTTGGACTGTTGTCCTCATCCTTATTGTCATATTCACAACATTTCGGCCATTGTATGCTCCAGCCTTCTTTAGGTATAATGTCTGAAACATTGTGAATATGAAAAAGCTGAGGACAACAGTCCAAATAGTGTAAATAGTTACAATACTGGCTATCAGGAAAAAAAATAGAAGTGGAAGCATATTCAAAAGAAAGATGTTAGCATTCAAATAGAATCTGTGGATCAAGCCTTAAATATAGGATCATGGAAGTAAACCACCAAATCAATTTAACATTTGTAAATATGAAAAATCAGAGTTTGAACAGACTAAAAACCATGTCATATAATCACATTATTTTTCAACCAACCAATTTTTTTGTTTTATAATGATGCTTATCCTGTACAAGGCCCAAGAGCCACTCGAGGTAGAGGGTTATTGAGTAAGAGGCACAGTTTATGGGGATGTGTGGAGAAGATAATGGTCAACCCTAGATTTGGGCAGGTTAAGATTGTAGTGATTGGCAAAGCATCCTCTTGTGAGTCAGATCCACAAAGCAGTGGTTTGTGGAAAAAGTTGCCCAAGTGGAACTTAATTTCAGCAATGCAATATGAAGTGAGTGAGGGTGGCTCACTACAATGTGCATGGCATCATGGAAAGAGGATTGATTAAAAATGAGTAACAGTTGGGCATCACTGATGCCATTGAAGTCACCAAGGTGTCGTCTCCCAAACAGTCTGTTAACCTTCACTGTAAAAAAATCATTCAAGCATCGCAAGAAATGCATGCTTGAGAAAATGAACTGTGAAGAAATTCCTAAAGGTAGGTTTTTCAAGGCTCTGGACCAATTCATCAACAAACATGGCATCCTGTGAGTTTGTGGTTATATCAGATCAGAACTTGAGAAAGACTAAAAGAATCCAATAATCATTCTTGCTAAGTGCTACATAGCAACCTTAGTGATGAGGCAATAATTCAACATTAAGGGTGTCTTTTCACTGAAGGAGCCATCTATAGCACTGGATTCTGGATTACTGGTTGCAAGAGACATGTGAGCAGCACCATTTATCAGTTTCACATGCCAGAGACTTTGTGATTTTGAAATACAGAAAATTGCCAAGCTTCAGCAGACTGCCTGTGCCAAGCCCCTATTTACCAATGTTAGCCTGGATATATTTGGTCTGTCACCTCATGCAGAACAATGAGGAGCTATAATATTTACTTGCAGGAGCATGAGAGCAGTACATATCAAAATCACAGCTATTTATTTATTTGTGGTCCAGTATAACACACTCACTCAGATTGTGGGAGAAATTTCTGGTTCCTGTAAGGAGTTGGAAGAAAAAAAACCAAAAAAAACCTGACAGAACAAATCTACTCCTGGACATACAATCCTTCTCAAGCCTTACATATAGGCAACATTTGGGAAAGGTGAGATTAAGAAGATTCTAGAAAGCAACTTTTCTTAAATGGTAGTAGTTCCTAAATAATCAACCACAACCCCACCCCAACACTATTTGGCTATTACCCCCCCTCTGCAACTTTGTTATTTATTGTTTTAAATGAAGCATTCCCTGGTTTCTTTCTCACGTGTTTTTGCAGCAGAAAGTATTATATTTTCTTATAAGATTCATTCATAAAAAAATAAAAAAAATAAAATAAAAACAAAAATAAAGTTGACAATGTTATTTGTTGGATTTATTACAATAATATAAGACATTATCCCTGAGATTATGAGAAGGAGAGAAAGTAAAAGAGAAAACTGAAAAGTTGAGAAAAAACAAAATTTAAGCTCATATCAGACAGCAGTTGATTGAGCTGGATAACGGAGACATGTTAAATTTAAAATTTACTGTCACCTAATTTCTCTCTTAATAGAGTAATATTTATAATACATAATTGCAATAAAATCATAGAAATTATATAGTTTATAAGCATAATTATCATAATTTATTAAATTTATTGTAGAATACACGAAGGCCTGCCTAAAAGTAATAATGGCAATATTTGTAGTAATAGTTCAAAGATGATTAATTGACTTGTCTATAGTAATGGGAGTTGAATTTATAACAAGTCTTTAATCAGTAATGTCAGGACAAATAACTTATTTTTATAATACAAAATAAAGCTATTTCCTTAAATGTAGAATATATAATTACAAAATACTTATAAAATAAGTTTCCTTAAATGACAGAATTTATAAGTAATTTGCATATAAGGAATTATCACATAGAATAGAAATGTCAGCTAATATCTTTATAGAAGTGTGGCTGATTAGATTTGGAAGGAATAAATTCAAGATAAACCACATGAATGAAGTTCAGAAAGATCCTGTTAGATCATTTCCATTAGCTTTCTAGAAATATCTAGAATGTAAGAGAAGCTTAGACACATCATTGATTGGGGCACACAAAATTTGGTTTGTCAAAGAAGTTATTCTTTACAATATAATGAATACACTGTAAAATCACATTCCGCTCATGACGAATTTCTTTGGCAAGGAGCTGAAGAAAAAAAGAAAAAAAAAAACATTAAGAGAAAATATAAAACAAAGTAGAATAGTAAATAAGTTCAACTGAAATGATAAATATAATTCAAATCCTTTGCTGAATTATTTTAACAGATTGAATGAAATGAATTTTAATTCTCTCATTACTCAATTATGTTCAGTATTTTTTGTGCTAATTTGCTTTTTGGGAATTACTATCAACAGAGATTGATTGTTTTACCAGCACATCAACCCCTTGGGGTCATATAATGATGAAACTGAATTTAAAATGGTTTTGGAAACATCACAAGTTGTATAGTTCAGGAATATTTAAAAACTTAAGTTGTATGGTTCAAAATCCAAGCTCTATTTTCTATAGAAGTTGGGAGTATTTTATTTTCTTCAGATATCTTATTTAGGCAGTAGGTGCATTTTTGAAGAGCATGTTAAGATTTTGTGCTTGATAATAGTTACTAGGTATTTTCTGTACTTCTTACATTCTATCAAAATATTTTTGACTGTGAGAAATTGATTGCAATGGGTACACCAAGGTTTAGTTTTTGCCTTGAGCATATGTGTGTGTGCGTGTCCAATTCTTATTCTGTTGAGCACTATGTCTTGCTAATGGCTCTATATTCTCCTTTCTTATTGTCAGCTGATGTTCATATAGTTTATTGTTTTACCATTTTCTTTTAATGTGTCATGTAATTTTGTTTTTATAATCTGTATATGAGAGTTTGATGTTGGTTATTTTTTTAT
This sequence comes from Acanthosepion esculentum, assembly GCA_964036315.1. Lineage (NCBI taxonomy): Eukaryota > Metazoa > Mollusca > Cephalopoda > Sepiida > Sepiidae > Acanthosepion > Acanthosepion esculentum. The sequence continues at coordinate 33,144,318 of OZ038490.1, read as the reverse complement.
TTTTGTTGACTCTTTTGCCAGTGTGTCAGCTTCATGATTTCCCATAACATGGCTAAGAATCCAGACCAATGTTATTGTTTTGTGCTTTATTAAATGATGACAAATTTCTTGAATATAAGGATGATTTGTATTCTTTTCTTTAATTGCTGTTAAACTAGATAGGAAATTTAATATTCTCAGACTCCCTATCTTTTGAATTATCTATCATTTTAAGTGCCATTTGTATGGTCTTTAGTTCAACTATATAGATGGATGCATTATTTGGTAACCAGGTTTATTTGTGAATTTGCCTGTTTGTGAATGCTGCACCTATTCTATCTAGAATTTTTGATCCATCTGTGCAGAATGGTTTATAGTCACGATATTTGTCTCTTAATTCTGTATATACTTTTGTTGATTGTATCATTTTTTTTTTGTGAGAGTCAATGTTAGGTCTATGTGAGGTTTGGAGATTGTCTATAGAGCTACCTTATTTATTGTGATTGGTGTTACGTTGTAAAGATCTTTGTTTATTTGTTCTAGTGCTTCTTTGATTCAAAGTCCAAATGAAGGGATGGCTGTTGGTTTATTTCTATAGAACTGGATATGTTGAGGTTCATATTTTTTTATGGTATGCTGGTTTATTTGGGTTGGAGTAGGTATCCCAGCACTCAGCTTACAGCCGATGAAATTCTTAATTAAACACTAAAAAAGATATATATTCAACTCACCGTGTTATTTCATTCAATACCTCCATAAAAACACAATGCATACCAAATAAAAGCTTATTTCATGAACTTTGTTTCTATCTTGTTTATTTTTATATGTACTACTGTGTGCAAGAAACATTAGTTTGAAAATAGAGATATTTTGGTGATTTCGCAAAATTTTGGCCATTTTTTTCACCGACGACAATTTAGACTTCCTCAAATTTTGTAACATGCGCACTCCGCAGGGTTTATTACAATTTTGGTAACAGGTTAGTTTGAAAGTTAATATTCTAAGGTCCATTTTCATATATTTTATATTTTTTAATTTTAATAAGAAGTTTGTAAACAATTGAAATGAAAAGTTTGATCGTAAAATTCAAATGCTTCTTGTAAAAATAAAAACACATAAAATATATCATTAAAACGCTCATTTAATAATCTATGAAACTAAATCAAAATCAAATATGAAACGATAGCTACAATTTGTGCATGTGCAATTATGTGTAACCATGTGTGACTCGCTTGGCCATCATTTCAACTCCATGCGACAGTCAATACACAGCAACACGGACACCCAAGAATCGACCAGCTCGTTTTCTATTGACAAAATTTTCAAGGAAACCAGTAAGAATTTGTTTTAAATATTAATTTTCTATATGTAAAATGTAAATGGGATTTAAAAACCGTTTACGTCATAAAAAACATGAAATAAAAATCAATTTGTTTACTTTACACTCGGATTCAAATCACGAAAAACAGGTAGGACTTATTGATAGAAAAATGTTCATATTCAAAGAACGAGATAAAAAAAACATTCTTCAAAAAACTTCTAGAATGTCTTATGTTTTTGCAGTATTCTCTCAATAATTATCAGCATTTCAGTTACCAAGTAATATTTTGTTTAAAGTTACCCCTTAAACAATTTTTTTACTTTTTAAATTATCTAATGAATGGATTTTAGTTACGATTTATTGCTATCTAGATACAAATTTCCTAATTTATTATTATTTCTTAGTAATATTTATTTCATACGGATTATGATTTGTTTATTTTATTCTAAAATATTTTAATGTGTCAGTTTTAAGGACCACTGTGGAAATAGGTTTGTTGAGAAAATATTTTAGTGCTTCCTTACTTGTTACTCAGGTGTATGGATGACTCTAAATTTATATTTATCCCTGATTGTATTTAGTGGAATTTTTTATGAACTGCAAATAAACTCAAATTCAGTAAGAAAATGTAGACAATAATTTGTAGATGACTACTAAGTAGTACTTCGACATCATGGGATAGGATTATAAATTCTTTTTTTTTTCTTTTTGAAGATGACAATGCACAGAACCAGTTACGTTGTTTTATGACAAAAGGGCGTGGAAGGAAGATGTCTTTGCCTAAAGTGGAATGTTCCAAGAAGGAGCTGCTTCAAATATATTCATTGAAAGAGAAGTATCAGGAAACCTGGGATTCTGCTATTACTTGGCTACATAAATTGTTCCCAATCTTTCCTAAGAACAGATGGGTACACCTTATTGAGAAAGTTGTAGCAGAAGTTTAGAGTTGTCCAAAAGCGGATCGTCCTGCATGAGGTACCAAATTTGGGATTCATAGGTGAAAGATGTGAGAGTGTTGAATTGACTCTCAGTGTTTTGTCGGATCCAACGCTGGGTTGTAAGCTTTTGTGTGTGAAAGTAACAAATGGGCTCATACTTGAACTATATAAACTGGATACGCCAACAAAAATATACTAGTCAGACTAGAAGAACTTGGGTAGTGCCTGAATTCGATTATTTGGAGGGATTGTATGAAGAGTATGCCAAGACTTACATTTGACTACTCAGTGAAGAGGTATCCCAACACCCAGGCCACCATTACTGAAAATTTCCAAATAAACTTTATTTGATTAATTTTATGTCTGTGTTTATTTTCATGTGCATAATGTGAGAGGGACATTAGTTTAAAAATTGAGACAATTTGGTGATTTCATACTTCTTACATAGTGATCAGAACTAACATGTGTCAGAACTTCAACCTTTTGATCAAATTGTGACAGATAAAATACTTTTATTTTAAAGATTTCAGTTACAGATTTAGTGGTTGAATACCACTTCATGATATGGGGAGTTTTCTTATGTTCATTAGTGGGTATTACTTGACGTGTTAAGCTTCCCTCTCTCTCACTACTGTCCAGAAATTGTACATGTCAAGTCAGGACTGTACTTGTTCAGCATCTGCTCAATATACATTCTAATCTGTTGATATTAGGTCATTTTAACCATGATAAAAGGAAAGAGCACCCCCAGAAATGGCAAGATATGAAATTTGGGGTTTCTATTGTAAGAAGTATTCATTTTATGACAATTCAAGCAAGTCGCCTCTTCAGTCTAAAATCGGCCTTTCAAATACCTTGTGACAAAGGGTTAAAAAGCAATTTTTTTCAATCATAAAAGGAAAAGAAAGAAATAATAATATAAGCAAGTTAAAGCAGAAAAAAGAAGATAAGAAATCAATAAAAGGAAAAAAAGAAAGAGAAATAGAAAGAGTCAAGAAAAGAAAAGCACAAAAAAATCATCCCTTCTCTAATGAAAAGAAAAAACAAAAAAAACATAAGAAATACAAACACACACACGTATATATATATATATATATATATATATATATATATACGTGTGTGTGTGTATTTATTATCTGGTTTTGTTTTTATAATTGTTATCCTTTTGATGTCAGTCACTTTTTTTTTTTTTTTTTCCAAAAACTCTGCTTTAATCTCTTCTATAGCACAAAGTGATAGATCTCCATTATGAACTACATTTCTAGGGGTGTTTAATCTTTCAAGTGGGCATGCATTTACATTAATGTTATGGAATTTTCCCCATTCTAAACAGTATGCTTGCAAGTATTTCTATCAGGATGGTTCCAGTTTTTAAGTTTTTTTTACTGACTTAGGATTAATCATTGAGGATATAATCCTCTATACCAGGAATGGTGATAATTTAGTTAGTGAGACCTCCTCTCTAGATTCTAGTATTATGAATCTAGGAAAGGGTACTTCATGTGGAGTCTTGGGTTTTTGTTTCTGTACCCATATATCAAAATTATGTTTCACTGACTGTGCTCCCCTCTCACTACAATGCAAAGGGGTAAGCCCATTTGCCTTGGCAGATCAGGGCTACACAGTCAGCATACTCACACTATAATGAGGCAATAATTGTTTAACTTCCTAAGTCTTAGTTCCCAAAGTTAACTTTTTCCTTAGGCATAGTTTGAAACAATCACCCCTTCTTAGCCACCGCCTTCCGATTCAGATTTTTCCAGAGTTTGTAAGAACCTGAATCAGGGCTTAGTGCAACCAGCTAGTTGATCGGACTGAGCCTCTCCAACCATCCATCTAGCCCAAGTAAAGGCCAAAGTGATGTGTTGGGATTCAGCAGTTAAATCACTCAACTTCCTGAAGCCCTCAATCACCAATATCCCATCCCCAGGCATCAAAGGCCACCACCTATGGTCAAGAGGTGTCTCTCATTGGAGTTGGGTCACACCTCTGCAGAGCCCCAACTGACAGGGTGAACTATCTACAGAGAATTTCAATATTTTGTTATTTTGTTTTTTAATATCATAAAAGAGATGACAATATAATTTGTGTCATACAATTTACACATGGGGAGAATTGTGAACAGTTCAAACTTTCCATGAAGAAATGCTTAATATCACCATTGTCATTTGCATTTCTTCAGAAAATGCAAATCTAAGCAAAGAGAAAAGCTAAATTATCACAAAACTGCAAGATCATCAGTATCGATTAAGTAAATTAGCATCTACTACATGTGATCTCTCATAATAATTTCCTTCAAACTAAAAGGAGTTAAATTATCAGCTGGATGGCCTAGTGACATGGAACCAGCAGGCCAAATTAAAATTCTATCCAAAGCTACTGTGTTCACTATGTAATTATGTCCTTTGGAAAGACCTGACTCAATCACTCCCCTGCTACCACCTTTAAATAATAATTTAATATTATTAAATAATAAGACAATTTTAGCCCTGGTAGGAGAATGACTTTGAAGTCACTCTTCACCAATATGGGCTATCATATCCTGATTATTAGATATGGAGAAGGCTTCAGCCTTGTAGTGGATTGAAACAATAGCTGATATCAATTTAAAATAAATTTGGTAAATTAGATAAAAAAAATTTAATTACCTTTTCCAACAAAGTTGGTCGATCCCTTTTGAAGACTTTACTGTGCCAGGGTCTTCTGGCAAGTTCTTGAGCCTCTTGAAGTCTCACCTGATTTTCTGATCTTTGGTGGTGGTTGCAGGAATTCTTCCACTCTTTCAAAATGGTCATGTTACATTGGGATTCAGTTGATGGCACCAAATTTTCATTAGCATTTACATCTGGAGAAGGAGAAAAAAAAAGATTAATGCAATTGGTATATTTATCAACTAGCCAACAATTTGTTTGTTGTGAAATTCCTAGATAGATACTTTTCCAAACTTAAAAATTAGCATTTGAAATTAAACTAGTCAGTATTTAAACATTTATGATATACACTTTTCTTTTCTCAAATATGTTGTAAAAAAGAGTGTTTACTTTTTGGGGCTCTCAAAGTAAGGAAAGAATATTTGAGACTTGAGTGGCACATACAGAGCATGAACAAAGAAAACGGAAAGAAAGCATCTGAAACCCGCACATACAGGGTGCGATGGGTAAATTGCCATTTTATATTTTTTAATTTCGCACATGTGTGTATTTTGTTTTCAATTTTGTCATCTACACAGTATAATAGGGTCAGTTGGGCACTGACTGAGAAAAAGAGCACCACAACACAATTCAATCTGCTAGAAATTTGGAAATGGCATGCTGAATTGCTTGGCATTCATGCCAGAAGCTCCAATACAAACATTTCAGAATGTGTGGGTGTCAATCGGAGGACAATGCAGAGGATTCAGAGAGAGTTGGAGGAGTCTAATGGTGATTATGAAGGTACAGCAGCTTGAAAAACTCACTGATTGTTCTGATAAGAAAAGAACTGCTGAATTTGTTAGCGAGATCCAGTTTATGATTGACAACAATCCCACCAAGTCAATCGGGTTCATAAACGAGACACAGGAGTATCTGAGTTTCTTATCAGGCAGGAAGTACATGAAGACATTTGGTATTTCCCATACAATATGAGAAAGGGCCAATTTTTATCCCAAGCAATAAAGGACAAGAGGAAAGACTATGCTATGAAGCTACTGAACAAACTTGAGCATCCCCACCAATTTAACATGTTTCGTTTTTTCTCATCTGAGAAAAATTTCTGCCAGGATAAGATGGTGAACACACACAGCGTTCCCACAGATCTGTGTAAAAAGAATCCAGGACTTTTGAAGGACTATGTTAAATTTCAAGGATTGAAACTGGTATGTGCGTACATGCATGCACACACAAAGTGAATGGCCACCAATTTTAAAAACACAAACTTTGTGATTTATCTTTTAATAGTTTGACAGATGAGATGTTCAAAGAAAAGCTACAGCTGGTTCCAATAATTCATGCTGCATGGATCAGTTGAAAGCAGTGAAGAAATCCAAGTGTTGAAGGCTAAAAACACAACTGAATGCAGACCAGTTTGGAGTTCTACTACACTTTAAAATTTTGAATTACACAATTCTTACTGCTACACATTTCAGCTATTGAAGCTACTCATGGTTTGTGAATGTCACAAAAATTCTTGACTACTTTTCCTGTGAAGTTATGTATAGTGGTTTTAATGAACAGAACTACAAATAGAAATTTTCAAAAAAAAAAAAAAAAAAAAAAAAAAAAAAAAGACTACACTTTTAGCTACCCCTACTACTCATGGCTTTTGTTGCACATTTTTTCAGTTCATCTAGTTTTGAATTCAGTTTCTCTTCCAATTTTGACATCTCTATGGATTTTTCCTTTGCAAATTTTCACATGGCATTGGACTTTGTGATAAATGTGAAGTTCTGAGTCAGCTCAGCTTTCTCTACATAGCTGCCAGCTGACTTGAGAAAATCTTGTGTGCAACTTTCAATCTTGTGTTTTTTGGTCATCAGTTCTTCAATTTCTATAAACATGGATTTCCATTTTTGACCAGCTCCTTCTTACTGCCTTTTTTACTTCTTGGGCTCAAGGTATTGGCTGTTCTTGCATTGGAAGCACAGCAGAGAAGAACCTTAATCATGGGAACATTCCCAGCATCTCCAACTGTGGCCAAATAATCTGTGATAATGCGCTGTGCAACCAGAGCCTGCTGTTTCATATTGTCAAGTGAAAATTTCCTTATGGACGGAGAAACCTCTCCCCACTAGACAAAGAAGTGTAGAACAAAGTGTCCAAACAATCTTCATGCTTGCTGAAATTCTTAAAAGCAATATTTCTAAACACACACAATATATTCTTGGTTATTGTAATATAAACATCCTGTTTAAGTGAAAAATGAATTTGTGGAAAAACCATGTTGTAAAAGGAAATCTTGAGATGTTTTCACTACTTCTGGGGCTTAAAAGTGAAGAGGGATATCAGAAAACTTCAAGTCTTATCAAATTCCATCTGGAGGAACTGTATATCAGAATTAGAAATTATTTTCCTTTCTTTTCAACACAGGTGTATGATTGGGTGCAGGATCCATACTCTGAATCTGCTGGTCATCCTGAGAATCTAACATTAAAAGAGGAGAAAGAACTTTGTGAATTGCAGTGTGATCATACACTCAAGATTTACAGGCCTATCTCCGGAAAAGGCCTGGATTTCTGTGAAAGAAGAGTTACCTACTATTAATAGGAAAGCAATTAATATATTGTTGCAGTTTTCAATGTCTTACATGTGTGAGCAAGCCTTTTCTTATTTAACAAAGCATAGACAAAAATCATTTCCTCTCAATTGAGAATGAAATCCATGTGTGTTTATCTAAAGTTCAACCTCAAATTAAGTATTTGTGTAGCAAAAGACAGGTACAGGCTTCACATTAGAGAAGCATGTTTCACTTTATCAAATAGCTGTGAAAGTAATATTTTCTTAGCCCATTTATTGGTTCACAGGACATTTTGCCTCGATTTATCTTCTCTTTTTAACATTGTCAGTAAAGGATAAAAAAATAAACTGATGCAATTATTTGTTTTCGTTCTGTTTACATTTATATCATAGGTATATGATATTGGTTGCTTATGTTTATTTTCACGTTCGAGTTTAGATTTTTGGGGTGAATGAAAACTCCGATGAAGTATTATAAACGAACAGTATGAATTTTATTTAGCATTACCAAAAAATTTGACAAAGTATTAATTTTTCTTTAAACCAGTTATTCAAAAATATATACTATATTTACCATGTGGACTATGATGAAAATAAAATGAAAAAGATATGGTATATAATTTTGTTTTTGTTCAGGGGTTCCTCGAGACATGTAATACATTTTAAAGGTTGCAGAAGGGTACAAAGGTTGAGAAATGCTGACAGACATAGTTTACATAGATACACAATAACATGGGATGAAAGTATTTTTCAGCATGAACTCACCCACTGCTGACTAGAGATTAAAAGGAATTTTTACTTTGACATGTGATTAACATTTCTTCAAGTGTTCAAGTTTTAAAAGATTCTACTAAAATGTATTTTATTACTGTAAAATTTTTTCCTTTCAACTACAAATTCAATGAGTGTGAATTAATTTATCTTTGCTTTTCCTCTTTTCTTGTTGAATGAAGATAGCAGAGAGATGACACGCCTTCATATTCTTTCTCCCTTTCTTTTTTGTCGCCTAGACAAGAAAATACAGAAGTAACCACATGGTCATGAACTTGTTCTAATCAAGGAAACAAACCACTGTTTACAATAATTGCCAAATATTACTGATGACTAAAAAAAATTTTAGCTAATAGAAAAAAAAAAAAAAAAAAATAATATAAGTTTTCTGGAATTTGTCATTTTGACTTTCATGAATTATGAAAAGGATGTGTGAGCAGCCCAATTTGGAAAATTCCAGGACTTTTCAAGGAGCTTTTAGGCTATTGCTGTTTTCCCGGGAATTTTCAAGCCCTGGAAAAGGCCCTGTCAATTTTCCAGGACCTGTACAAACCCTACACAGAGAACATTTGGCTTGCCATGTCCCCAAAAGATGTATTGAGAGTGATGAACACCAAATATCCAGTCAACATCATCATGTTTGGAGTGATCACTAGTGATGACAGTGTTATGCCTCCATTCCCACTCATACTCAACAGAGTCCTATATCTGCTCTGGGTCAAGAGGGTGGTGGCTTCTGGAAGATTGTGTCTAGCAACAGGGCTCTGCACCATGCCACACAAGTAGAACCCAGTTATGGCTAGGCTGTCAGACAATTTCTGCGACCATATCACTCCTTACATCTGGACACCTACCTCCCCAAACTGCAACCCCCTTGATTATTATGTGTTGGGCACAGTTGGATGGGAGACCAACGAAACTCCTTGTAACACCAAAGATGAACTGAAGGCAAGGATTATGGCTGCATTCACCAACTTAAACAAGGAGACTGCCTGGAAGAGTTGCAACAGATTCCAAAGTCATCTGGAGGCCATGGTTAAAGCCAATGATGATTTTATTGAATAAATTTATTCTTTAGTATTTCAAAATATTTTTGTGCAATTTTGGTAAATATATCTGTTAAAATGAGAGGTCAGTGTTATTTTCATTTTTGCTTAATTTGGACGACAATTTATCCATCGCACCCTGTGTCTGAAACTGAAACTTCATTTTATCCTAGTGACTCAAGAGTTTGTACTGAATCTTCTTTAATATTACCAACCAACAATATGATTGCAACAGGCTCAAGCTTATTTGAATAAACATCAAATATTAACAAAATTCAACTGTTTAGAAATCAAATGTTCATTACTGACAAGAATATTTATTTTGAAATTCGCTTAGAAGTTAGATAATTAAGTGATTAATAATTTCAAATATTACACGTGTCCCATTTGTTACATCTGCATACACACTTTAGACACTAAATGTAACAACTATTATGGGATAGAGGTAGTACATAGAAAATTATGTTTGCTTTAATATTAAAGATATTTTTATACTTTTGGAAGTGGCTAGACAAATTAGTAAGTATAAGAATACAAAATAGATACAATGATACCATAGTTAATACGAAAGAAGAAATTTTTGGTCAACTTTGTAAATATCCATGAAATGAAAATCCATAATTATAAAATCTAACACAAAAGAAGAATTGTTAGTTACCATTTACATCATCTTCATCAGATTTGTAAATTGTTTGAAGAGCTTTGAGACTGGAAGGCAAAGAAAGAGACTTTGATGTTGATTTATTCTCTTCATTAGAATCAGCATTATTGGAGAAAGTTACTGAAAGAGAGAAATAACATTCTAACTGAGAATAAAAAAAGCATAAAATCAGAAGTACATAATATACATAAAGGAATTTATTCTATTTTACAGTCCACTAAATACTATGCAGTGAAAGATGACTAAACAGTATATATTTGTCTATATTTCGGAGATGAGTTATTGTAACTATTTACAGATACATACTGGAGAAAGTCAAAGCTGCCCAAATCAATCATCGCAAAACCAGAGGGGCTGGTAAATCAAAACCTTACAGAGAAATGACATCATTATCAGTTGACAAAGGCAATGCAACTGTACGGATGAAGAATACAGAATATACAGGAAAACTGGAAGACAACATTAGAAATGGTAGCTATCGTAAAGAAAGATCCAACAATGAAAGCAAAGAAAACTGTCGCAGATCCTTATCAAGAACAAGGACCACTTCCCACCTAAGACATACAGGCAGTTGTCACAATGTTATAGGAACCTACCTCATATATATATAGTCTCCATAAAATTCACAAAGACTGTTATTCCTCTCAGGCCAATTGTTAGCTGCCAAGGTCCTGTGTGCCACATTCAGAGTCACTTTCTAGTGGATATAGTTGACCCATTAATAGGAAAATCATCATCCTATGTTCAAAATTCCACGCACTTTATGGAAATAATCAAAAATACTCTCATCCAATACAACCAGAGGGTGAGTTTGGATGTGGTGAGTGCTCACCAAGTTACTTGTGGAGGAGGCAGTATCAGTAGTCAGAGACAAATGAGCCTCAGATTTTGAGAACGTACCAGTATACCAATAGATATCCTGATGGAGATGCTGACTTTCTGTACACAAGCAACATACTTCAGAATGGGAGCAGACATTGATCAACAGTGTGAAGGCTTAACAATGTGCTTGTCATTATCATGTGCAATGGCTAACATATACATGGAATATTTTGCGGAAATGGCATTAGAATTAACATCACTAAAGCTGACTATGGCTGAGATACTTATCCAAGTGTATATTTTTAAAATTTCTATTCTCTTAAATTTATTTTCACATCTATAGTAAATAAAAGCATAACTTAAAAAAAAAAAAATGAATATAAAAACAACAAAGTAAATTTAAAAGTATATTAAGCACAATTATTTGATAAAATGTTTAATATTTACTTATTGAAATATTTGTGTTTTTGTGTGTGTGCATATAAATATACAGACAAACAAGCCATCAATGAACTTCAGATGCAACGGACAAAAAACGACAAAAAATCATCAGTGGTGTATTTCAGAAATTACAGGTTTAGCAGGCCTCGTGAATTTAAACGCCCCACCAGGCTGGCATCCCGCTCCCACCCCTACACTGTGGAAACTGTTAGATGTAGACGTCTCTTCAACTCCAATAGCTTCATGTCTCGCACATCTCGCCTATGGAACTCCCTTCCCTATTACTGTTTCCCTGACAAATACAATCTCCAACGGTTTAAGTGTAGCGTCAATCGACATCTCCAGTTGCCTTGATCTATCCACTTCCCTTCTCCACATCCTTTCATTTTTCATTCCTATCTGCTCTCGCTCCGGATCTTTTGTGGCCCCCTTGCCTTGATCGACCCACTGCCTTTCTCTTTCTCCACATCCCCTCCCTTGCCACTCCTATCTGCTCTTCCTCCAACCCTTCTTTAACCCCTTGCGTGATAGTGGCCTCCGGCCTTGCTTGGGGTGATATGATTTAAAAAAAAAAAAAAAAAAAAAAAAAAAGGACACTTTATTTTTTTTATTTAAATACTAAACATAAATACTCAAACAAACAAAACAAAAAAAACAAAGTTTATTTTTTAAAGATTGAATAAAAATTATTTTCCAGAAGATGGCTGAAAAATATCAATTGTCAATAATAAACTTTCAGAGACCCTCCAAGCAATGTCAAGTATCCCCACTAGTATTGTGTAAATAAAGGGATCAGCTGTCACCTACATCATGCAAAGTCATAAGTGGCAAACCAGAGACATATGAACAAGAAATGATCAGTATAAGCAGTACTCTGCAACAACTACCCTGGGTACAAACATGAATAGAAGTGGACAAGACGATAACAATACTCAGAAAATGGCCTTGATCTGCCTACCCTATGTGAAGGGCTTATTGGAAAAGATACAAAAGATCTGTGGTTCATAACATCAGGACAACCTTCAGGAGGGCTTCAACACCATGCAGACATATCTTCCAAGTAAAACCACTCTTATAGGAGAACTTGATTAAGGACTGTGTAAACGTCATCCTATACAGCTGTGGCAAGAAATATAAAGGAGAAACAGCTCCCACCCCCTTAAGATAAGAACACTGTAAAACTGTAACACGATAGGAAATAGAAAAATTAGGCATGGCTGACTATATATGGAGGGAATGGGAGATTACCCCCCCCACGTGGGTTGAAGTTAGAGAACATCACTGGAAAGCACGAAAACTTAAGGCATCAGCACATATCCTAGGCTACAAAAAAAAAAAAAAAAAAATCCCTTAAGCCAGCCAAGCATAGACATGGGAACCAGTAATACAGAGAGCAAGAGAAAGGCAACAATAACAAATTGCAATATGAGCTATGGTATATAAAAAAAAAAAAAAGGTTACCAAGGTTTATAATTCCTAAAAATTTACTCACTGGCCCATGTGTAATCAAGGACATGTGGCCCAGTGGAGAAACTGTCCAAAAAAGGCAATCTACCTGAGTAAAGGATCTTGTTCAAAATTCCAACGTATAACACCTGAAGAAGGTCAAAGTGTACAACAGCCAAAATGATGTGAATATGGCAAGAGATGAGAACAACAGTCCCAATGATGTAAATAAATCTTTCCTCTGATATAAACAAGTTTCATATAAAGATTTATGGAACAAAATCTAAATTATTAAAAAAAAGTTTACAAAGTAGTAAAATTTCCTGTTGGTTTCATGTGCAGATTCAGAAGAAAAAAAAAAAAAGAAATCACTTCTATATAACTTAAACCTAATAAAATATTTTATTTGCATGATAGATTTTGGGACGTGGGTTGAGCCAAGGAGCTTTCACCCTTACCCCATATGATAATTGAAATAAGCAAGCACATAGTTATTAAACTAAGTACTATTTGAACTATCCAACTCTGTACAATATAATCACCAATAGCAAATATACAGAAAAATGGTGTGAAAAATAGGAGAAATGAGAATTGCAAACTAAGTTTTACCTAAATTAGTAGTCAAAATGGTTGACAGTGGATCAGAAGATTCTGTTGGCTCATCTGTCTCTCTTTTATCACAAATTTGCTATAACAGAATAAAAAAGAGAAAAAAAAATAAGGAAAAAGCAATATAAGAAATCCTAATTAAAATTCACATAATGTAAAGAATACAAAATGGTTTCAAATCATAGTCAACTATGTTAATCTGAATACATTTAAATTTACAACAAATATAAACACAATAGATTCACTTTATGAGGACTTAAAATAGCAAGCAGACCGGCAGAGTTTGCATTCTGTATGCTATAAAATGGTTTCAAGTTCTTTAATTTTGGCCTTTTCTAAAAAGAAAAGGATTAAAAAATAAAAACAAAAGATTTTAAAACTATAAAAAACTGTCTAAACACAAGTGATCTTTTCTGTAGCTGAAAATAAGGAGTTTGAATACTATACAAATATTTTGTGACAAAGGTTGTACAGACTACAGTATCAGGTAGGTAAGGATCATTATAGTATAATCAAAATTTCAAACCAAATGAAGATATACATTTCTAATAGAGTTGCAAATTAAAATCTGAAACAATTTTTTGGTATAATATTAATAACCTTCTGTCAAATTTTTTAATCTCAGAAATATATAGTAGATAAATATTTGCTACTATGAGTTCAAAGCTATAAGACGACAATGAAAAAATATTCAGATGACTTAAGTTGAGTTATCTCTTTTTACGCCATATAAATGATAAACTAAGGCGGTAATACATAACAAGGGAATTAACTCAGTTTTGTTAACCGTAAATAAAAAAAAAGGTAAATTTAAAACATTTCAGTTATGTATCAAAAATTGAAACTCATTTCATGTAGCTTTTACTATTGTAAAGAAGATTTTTTCTTAACACATTTCTATGTTCAAGTCAGCTTATTTTTGTGTTAAAATCAGGTTATTTTGACCTTGGCAAGTCTTTAATTATCAAATTAATTTTTTTTTCTTAGATTTACGCACACGGCAATAAACACATTTTTTCTGCTTTTGAAAGTCAATCAAAATTCTTCATAAAAGCTGTGGCTTCTTTAAACCTTTTTAAAATCCATATCAATGGAATAAGAAAACATATTTCAAGCTACTTTTATAGTTTACTCTAAAGAAATAATATTCATTTCTTAGTGTTTTATAAACTAACTTCTTAATAAAATGTACAATATCTACCTTATTATTAACTTCATCTTTTTCTTTCTCTGTTATCTTCTCAGGTGATACGTCTTCAGCAAAACAGTCATTAAATTTTCGTTTCTTCCCCCATGGCCTATAATGACCTTTATGTTTCTGTCTTTGGTCATTAGGTCTGTGGTAAAATTGTCTAACAAAAGACAATAAAAAATTAGAACTTTATTACAAGATGTTTTTCCTTCAAGATAGTAAAGAATACAAAGAAATGGCTCAATGACAAGAATGCATGGTCTATAAGATAAAATACTAAAGAGCAAACTAAGGATGCTGTTATCAAACTCCTCTCACCATAGGTAAAATAAAAGATATAGCATGGTTTTACTCTAGCATATTACATTAGTAGTTAAATTTGCATTTAAGTGTGTAACTTAAAAATGTAATCAAATGATCATTTTAGTACTATAAAGATGAGAAAACAAATTATTGTTCATTTTTACAAATAATGTGCCAATATCGTTTTATTCAGGCATTAAATATTCAGTATTTGATGTCTAAGCTTTGTGATTTTGTAGTTCACTGACAGCTTAATGGGTTATGTTAAGTTGGTTTAGAACAGCATATTTTGAAATTTGTTGTGAATATGCAGAAATGTCCATGGCTACATAATCAAATATTTCCTTTAATATCAAATCCTTTAAAGAACACTGATAATGTTGAAATATTTTAGTATTTATGAGTTTATTTTGTATTTCAAAAATTTGTAGATTAGATAGTAATTCACATTAGTTGTAAAGAATATGTTAAAGGTGAATTATTTAAGAAATCAAAGTCTTTTGCCTGATTTTTCTTTATAAAATGATTTCATCTCAGCTGCTTTTTCTCATCACATTTTTGTGTTTAAACAATTTTATAAAATCAAAGTATGTAATTTAATCAAATAAAGAAATAAATGCTAGAAAAAACATTTCTTACCAAATTTAACTTATATTCATACAAAATATCAAGAAATAACAGTTTTAATAAATGTTTTTTTATTGTTTCATTTTAACTGAAACTTAACACAGTCACTTTAAACTGTCAGGGAATAATCCACTGCAACTATATATTATACAAACAGGAATATTTTAACAAGTGAAATTTATAGTATCTTATTTGATATTTGTACTATCAACATAACATTACACCAGTAAAAATGATTAACTGTGTAAAAATTTAATTTACCTATTTTTTTTCTTAATTATTTACTGTTTATTCACTATCATTATACATAAATTGAAAAAATTATCTTAGTGTTTTCACTCCTCACTAAATTGATTTTCTTCTGCACAATACTAACACAAAAATATACTGAACAAAATTTATTATAATATCAATACATTTATCTTTATCAAAGACTTCTGGGTATGAATGCAGAATCAATACAGCAATTGCAAGATATAAATAAAAACCAATAAAAATCATCTATAATAATGAATATTTAATAAGAAAGAAAAAGATCAAAATACTTTTCATTAAGCACTTCTCCTCGAGCTTTTTTCTCTGCTTCTAAAGCTTTCTTCTTTTCAATATTTGCAGCTGTAGGAAAATTTCTGAAAAAAAAAAAAAAAAAAAAAAAAAAAAAAAAAAAAATTAATGTTTTGATTACTTTCATATTTTAACAGACTTTAAAATGCCGGTATTAATAACATTTTAAATTCTAAAATGGACAACATCAGATTTATTGCTCATTTACCAAAATTTTCTACAGCCAAAGATTTTTTTATTTCTTTAATCAAAGTTTTGGCAAATAGTTTTATACAATTGAATACCTTTGCAGGCAATAAAACAGTAAATGTCAATAAAATAGAAATTGACATTTAAGAGTTATCTTAAGAGGGAGAAAACCAAAAGACAAGATTGTTTATATAGTATGTTATACATTAAATGACAATTGGAAAAAAGTTCATGAAAGTATAATGTTTCAAAAAACGTTTTTCTAATTGTCATTTAATGTATAACTTTGTCAGGATCATTTACCCAAATTCTTAACATACTGTTGACATGGAGAATGCATGATAAACATATCTTTTATTTATTTTCTACCCATTCTGATAAATTTCTATCTTTAAACTTGGACACTTAAAACAAAGAACATAAAATGTTATACAATTTTTTTTTTTTCTAAATAAGTCATCCATTTTCTTTCTTTTCTAGTCATGAGCAACATCAGCCTGGGAAAAATACATGATCTTGTTATTTTAAATAAACACACAAAGACATACACATGCAATTCACTTTTTCAACTTTCATCTGATGAAGCCTGAAATGGGCAAAATGCATTACTGGATATTTTTTTTTAAACATTATACTTTCATGAATGTTTTTTCCAATTGTCACTTAATGTATAACTGTCGGTATCATTTACCCACATTCTTAACATAGGGTGTTATATGTGACATGCATTATATATAAAATATGATAAAAAAGGCTCAAACACTAATATTCCATGGGGTTATAATTTATTACATTGGAATCGTAATCACAATCCAATTCATCAGACCTACAAATTCAAAAAGAAATCGGAAAATATAACTCCAGGTATAAAAATAAAATTTCAGTGAGAGTGTATGTGTGGGAGTGGGAAAAAGTATGAGAGGGAAATGGATGAAAGTTTTAGAGAGGGGTAACAGAAGAAAGAACAGGAAGGCCTAAAGGTGAAGGTGGGGATTAAAACTTAACAGAGAGAAGTTTTAAAGAGAGGAGTTAAATAACGGTTTAAATGAGTGAGATACAGATAAATATGAATTATTTTTCGATGCATAATTCGCTACCGATTCATTGACCTAAATTAAAATTAAAAAAACAGACACAGGAAACATTTATAGACATTTGTGGTGACACTACGCACAATAAAAAACGATATGATCTAAACTTAAAATCCAGAAGATGAGAGAGAGAGAAGAAAGTAAAAAAAAAAAAGATAGTGGGGGGCAAACTAAAAACGAAGGGCATTTATAAGAGAACTGATGTGTAATCAAGAAAATTTGACAAAGCAAGTAATATCACCTACAGGTTACAAATTTAACAAAAATATGAAAATTAACGAATATTTAATCTAGTAAGGATCTACTATTTATATGCCAAAAAATACATGCGTAGATACACACATAAACAACAACATATCTATATTTACTAGCACATATATACATACATATACACATAAAACATTACACACATCTATTCATATACACACTCATCTAAACAACGTATCTATCTAACTATACACACACACACACATATATATATATATATAAAGGTAAAAAAAAAAACACACATCCATCCATATATACATTTAACATAAAAATAGATGGGTAGAATTAAACTAATTTGTACTTTAAAAAAACACTGAGGAAGAAAACGTTAATAATATTAAAAACCCACGGAGTGATTAACGTGTGTGTATATATATATATATATATATATATATATATCTATCTTAAGTCTATATATATACCTATGTATATAAAAATATCAGAAAACTATCAGATTTTGTATATCAGTTATTTAGGAAAACATTTTACCTACATACACATATACCAACATATGAATAAAGTTTGCTAACACAAATTAAATGATCAAAAAAATATATAGAGCACCACATAAATAGAGAATGATATATATAGATAATCATAAGATTCCATTTAAATGTCATGTCTGATGTTAGTGATCCAAGATGGAACTGTTATAGGTAACAACATGTTATAAAACCGTGTTTATGTTTTAAAGTGTTTTTTATGTCTACATTTGGAAATGATCTCACTACAAAGATTCAGCAACTCATCTTGATTTTTATCTTTAATAGCAAAATTTTTTTCCGCAATGCATAGATCACACCAATCGCAGAAGTTATTAGGGGTTCTTGCTCTTGATAAGAATCTCCATTCGAAATGTGGGGTTAGTCCCTTATCTACCAGATCCCAGTAGTGTTTGGATAAGAAAGTTTGATTTTTAAGGTATCAATATTTAAAAGAGTGTCTATGGTTGTATAGACGCTGCTTCCAATTATCAGCGGATATACCTATGTATCTTTATTTCTGGTTGATATTTTCTCCGGGGAACATTCTCATACATACATTTTCCCCCAATTGGACAATTAGCTCTACTCCTAGAATTGCAGGTGGGGCTCCTAGATAGAGTTTCACTACTATGGTAGTTCTTAAGTATTTTACAATTGTGGGAAGATATAATTTTCCCCATATTACTTACATATGAATAACTAATTTTCAGTGTATTCCTATTGAAAATTTTATGTAGTGGATGTTTACTATGAAAGTGTTTGTCTATTAACCTTAGGAAGAAACTTCCTATATCAATGTTGGAAAGCCTACAATACGGTGGGTTAAACCATATTACTTTCCTCTTTTTGTTTTTAGATCTATTATTACTATGATTTTCTAGTTCTTCGTTATTTCTTTTTGAATTTGTAGGTCTGATGAATTGGATCATGAGTACGATTCCAATGTAATAAATTATAATCATGGAATATTAGTGTTTGAGCCTTTTTTATTATATTCTTACTGTCCTGGACATTGAGTTCTACCTGGATTCTATCGTCTTGGAAATTTTATATATATATATATATATATATGTGTGTGTGTGTGTGTGTGTGTGTGTGTGTGTGTGTTGACCACTTTATATATATATATATATATATATATATATATATATATATATAAAACTTCAAACATTGTAACAACTGCGAGTTTAAACTAAGGACTCAAAATGCTTGTTTAATGACGGAATAATGGAATTTTTGTGCTCTGCTCACTTTTTCCTTTCTTTAATCCATTTTGCAATATCTTCTTGGCTCTCAACACTCCAGATCTTCTTGGCCAGACCAGTGTAGTGGTGCTGTAGAAACACAAAAATAATGAGATTATATATATATTATATAATAAATAAAGTTATTTATAAAAAGGTTTTTCTTAGTTATTCTTGCAACAAAAGCTCATGTGTTGATGGCTATAAGTAAATTACAAATAACAAGAGAATTCAAAATTAATGGCATATATAGTCCTCAAAAGACAATATATCAGTTCTTTTCATTGATGCGTAGCTCTTTAGTCACCTTTTAATGTCTTAGTTAAATGAGGAATCAGAGTTAAATTTAACAGCCTCTAAGAATTTATGAAGAAGTGAAGTAGTAACAACATTCTAATAGAACTGATTTTTTTCTTAACACTTGATGTTCTGGAATTTTGTTTTCTACTACCAAGAGTAGTTAGCTGGGAAGAAGAATTGTATGTATTTATTTCTTGCAATAATGCAAAACCATTTTAATACACACATTAACTTTACAAATTGCTGATATTTTTAATTTTTGTAATTGTAGTTTCATAAAATATTTTTTTAAAAAATCTTTAAAAGTTTATACTTTTGTTTATTTGCTAGTGGTTTAACTTTGACCAAAGTATAAAAATAACATAAAAATAAAGTTAATCTAGAAACAATGTTGCTGCTTTCTTACAATCTTCAAGATACCCATTAACTATTCTTACTGTATTTACATGCAGACTATTGTTTTTTATCTTTGTTGTTACCTAATGTTTCAGTCCTTGTGCCGCCGGCCTTCATCAGGTGTATGTTAATCAGAGTAACCTTATTTATGTGAGTAGACTGTTCTTGTTTCACTGCCCACATTTAGGAATATCTCATCTAGTTATTATTTTTAGTAATAATTTCATAGCAAGTATATTGCTTGCTATTTAGTGATACGTTATCTGGTTCGTAAATGCTAAGAAAATAGATGAAAGTATCAAAGAGGAAAGATGCATTACTTTCTCCATTTTGGTATCAAAAATAGATTTTATAATTGGAACACTGGAGACATTAGAATTTTTATTACTTGCTATTCCTTATATAAAGGAACAGACTTTCATTAGAGACAGACTCCCATTTAATTGTCTTTGTATGCTCACATGTTAACCGAGAACTGATTGAACATGAGATAACATTTGTTAGTTGATGTATTTGTAGAAAAAGACAAACTCTAAACATAATATACTTCTTCCACAAAAGTCTTACAGCTTTATGAACGGACTTCTGAAACATACTCTGGTGATAGACATTTTTTTGTGTCATACCAACTGGAAATAACTTTGTTACATCTAGTTATTTTCTGCTTTGGTCCTAAACTCTAGACAACACAATTTGAATTTATAACTGGATATAAATTATAGATAATGCTACATCATGCTGTTTGATATAATTACTGTACAATGTTACATTTGATATTAGCATCAGAGTATGAGATACAGCTTTAAGTTTTGCATTTCATACATTATATTAACATTTTAATAAATATTTGATCAAAAAGTAAAATTATTTTCTGCTACCAAGTTGGTTTTCATATTAAAATTTGAAACATTTGCAATTGTAAATTTTTTGTAAATAAATGGCTTGGTCATAATTTTGTTTAATTACAAAGTACAAAATCAGTCACATGGAATGAAAATAACTTGCATTTTGAACATGAAGTTGTACCAGTTTTGGTGCAGCAATATATGAGCAGCCTTCCTCTTTGCACTGCAAAAAAACAAAAAAAATCATACATTTAATGATGGCTTTCTTCAAACAAAGAGAAATAAAACCAAAAAAGCCTTTTCTAAATCAAATTTTCTAATGCCACGAACACCTTAAAAGAAAACTTAACAAATCTTCAAATTAAGAAATATTTTATCTTTGTAAAAAAAATCTACAGACTACAAAATTAAAGTTATTTTTCTTTTTCAATTTGCTAATTTTTTATAAATTTACTAAACTAATAACCCATTTATTAAAATTACAAAGAACTTGAAATTAGAATACTTATTTCATTTTTTAACTAGGATTTAATGTTTTCAAACTGGAGCTCATAATTATTCAATACAGAATAAAAAGAAATAAAAAAGCTTCATTTTGATCTTGAGCATTATGAATTTATGAAACAGCTTCACAATTTCAGATGTATTTCAGCTTATTGCAGAGTGTTGAGTCTCTAAAACCACAGGCAGTTAATAGCGGGAAGACATCATGGAGTAAGGCAGTCAATGACTTCAAGGATATTCTTACAATTGATGAGAAAGTGAAGAGGATTTTGCAATTTGCCAAGGAAGATATTAAACAATACATCAAAGGGCACTAAAATGTCCTCACTTATTCAGTTTCTGAATGCAATATTCTGGTTTTTTTTTCAGACTGTCGATTAACTCTCAGTCATATTGAATATTGATAATAGGCACCTGCACTGTCGCTGAAAAGAAGAAAAAAAAAAAAAAAAGCATAGCATGACAAAAAAAAAAGGCCCAAAACTTAATTAAAACCCAGTTTTATTGTCAAAATATTTGTTATTATTATGAGGAAAGACCAAAGTACTTTTTTTATTATTTTATTAAATTTTTTTAATTATTTCTAGTATGTTTGAAATTTTAGTTAATTATTTTTTTTTTTTTTTTTTTTAACTGTAGAAACATTCCCATTTTCATAACTATGGATGTCTGGTCATGTGTTTTAAGAGTTGTCCTCCATGAAAACTTTGGCCATCTGCAATTCATTCATTATTCATTTCTGCGTTTCATCGTGTTTATATCTAAACACACTTTGTAAATCATCCCTTCAAAATTTAAGTAATTTTTACTATTTTTAATTCCTATTTCACTAAATATTTTTATTTTATTTAGTGTGGATCATACTTCAATTAAATATTTTTTTTGTTTTGTTTTAGTTTCACTTAAGAAAGAACCTGGAGATGAAACCCAATATAATTTTTACTTAAGTTTTTCTTATTCAATTTCTATTGGAAGTTCTTATTTTTTAATTTGCATGTCATTTTGAAGTTTCCTTTCAAATTTTTATTTTAACTCCTATTTCTTAAAAAAATGTTTTGTTAGTAGTTTTATTTACTTTTTACTTTTGTTTAAGTTTATTCTTTTTTTGTGAGTCATTTTGATAAAAATGTAAGGCTATAAAGCTAAAGTAAGTAAAATTCAATAAAATATGAGATAATTGCTGAAAATATGTTCATTTTAAAAAAATTACTAGGTAGTTACAAACTAAAAACAAAGTGTTCACTTAGATTTTGTAAATTTCTGGTCAACCATACTTAGGCTGCCAATAAATCAATCAGTATGTCAGAAAAACAAGACCCAGTGGTTAAGAAATGCTTGTATACTACTTTTTATGCTAGTAGCAATATTTGTTTCAAATCAGATTAACTTGAAATTTGATAATTTTCCTCAAATAACGTGTCACAAATATATATTTTCTTTTTGGAAGATTTTTAAATCAGAGAATTAACTTTTGTTTACAAATGTGTCAAAATGACTGATATTTATCAATTTTCTGACAGTGACCAAAAAGTTGATATTACAATCAATATAATTTCTATTTGAAATACACTAGAGTATTTGCTTACTGGAAATAGCAAATTTAATAATTTAGCTTTCAATTAAAGCAAAGTAAAAAAAAACCGAAGAAAAAAGCTTCAAGAATGCTTTTTTATTTTTAAAAATTCACTTTAAACCTTAGGTATTGAAAATTTAGTGGAGGTCCCTAATATATAAATTTGCTATTCTTCTAAATTTCAAAGCAGTTAACTGCATATATTTCTGATATAGCTGACAGGTTAATGTGAATTGTAATAGAATTTTTTACCTTAGGTATCACCAAAATGCATGTGCATTGTCGATAATGAAAGTGGATGAGAATGGCAACCCCAGTTTTAAACAATTTACCAAAAACCAGGAAATTATCTAATTGAAATTGTCAGTACTTATTCATTAATGGACTTATTTTATGACTAGTAGTATAACCCATCTTTGACCAGGTCTTTCATCACTGGAAATTTTTGCCATTCAATTGGAGCAGTTCAAGTTTAAAGTCAGCCCACCCAAAAATCAATATTAGTAACAACATTTTGGGTGCAACTGAGACATCCCCAAATGAGGGATTAACAATTTGAATTTGGGGTGTGGTGGGTCTTCTGAAAAGGCATAGTATATGTATAATAATAAATAATGTTACTGTAATAATTTAAACTATTTTTTTTATTAAAGTTTTTATGAAAGATATATATCCAAAAACAGATAGTAAATAGTAAAACGTTGCTGAGACTTATAATGGACAGGAAGTAGTGGAGAGCCATTGTCGCCAACAATTTGGACTCAAAACTGGCACTGAAGAATTATCTATCAAACAAAAAAATTTTCAGCGAAATCGGATGAAAACTGTGGAAATGCATAAACAACATCCGATCACACACATACACTTTGAGAATTATAGATAGATAAATATTTTGAGTCTAAAAACCTTATTAGCAACTGCCCTACCATTTTGAAATATTGTGTACTTTTAAATTTGAGGATCATTCACAAAACCCTTTTACAGTTATATAGAGAAAAAATCTTGAACTTTTAAATATTCAGCAATATCAACCATGTACTAAACATTCATCCTAAACCTTAGCAAAAATTCAAATAATTTTTGTTGACAATTCATGTTTGCATAATTTACTAAAAACTATTATATTCTTTAAGATTTGAGAAGAAAAGCAAAACTACATTCAATAAATTAAAAAAAAAAAAAGATTTTTTTTAAATAATTGCAATTTTTTTTTGTGTGATTTTGAAATTCAGCCAGTTCACAAAAGATTTTTATATTAAATAAAAACATGTTGAAGAATTGAAAAATGTAAAGTTTAATGCTATTTTAAAAAATTTTTGCAACTGTAAGATTATTTTTTTATAATGAGGTTCAAAAAGGAAAATTCTTTTACTGCAATCAATTAATAGTATCAATAAGTCTTTATCACTTTATCAATTATTCTACATGTTTTTTTTGTTGCACTTAGTTTAATAAATTTTAAAGTCAGAATAATTAAAAGATCTTAGTAGGTGCAAGTAAATATTTTATAATATCAAATATGTAAGAAAATAAATGTAATAAGCAAGAACCAAAAGTACCATTTAACTATTTTTTAAAAAATTAAATTCTATAGTATAAAAAAAATAAAATTATTCATTCTACTAAATTTGAAAAATGGAATAAAAAATTTATAAACTTGACTATATACAGCTAAAGAATTTATTTTTAAACAAACAATACCAGTTTCTAGATTCTAGGAATTTTAGTCCTCCATACTTTATTTTTTAGTTTTTATGGGGCTGACAGAACTACTGTTAGTGACCTATAACCTTGATGACAGATTATGAGTAACCTTGTGTAAATAAATGTTATTTTCACTGTTTTAAGCAAGAAGTATTTTTTTTTCCAAAATCAAGTTATTAAATTTATTAATTTATTTTTAAATAAATCTCTAGGACAAATATTTGATTTTTAAGGGAGTTTTTAAAATGTTTTCAATTTTTGTCAATGTCAACTTGATGTTATAAAAAGTTTAAAAATCTTATTACAATACATAAAATTATTTTTCATTTTTTACAGATGAGCTTTAGGCTATTATCTTTCAGATAAAACCAAAATTTAAATTATTTAAAATACATTTTTAGTTTCATTCCATGGTGATACCTATCTTACCACTATAAAATTTCTGTAAAAATATTGTTTTCAGCAAGACATCTATTTTCTAAAGTTCCTCTTGTTATTCTAAGTCCACTTGCATTGCCTATTTTAAATCTAATGACAGATGACTATGAGAGAAACATTTGAATAATTTTCTAATGTCTATATCAATAAGGAGTCATTCCATGTTAAATCAACAAGGTCTGATAATCACCAATACGGATTTTTTCAAATTTGGTACACTTACAGAGCTTCATGACAGAAAGTGAATGGTACCTATTTTACATCTCTAGGCCAAAGGGTTCCCGAGATATGACCCTTGCCAATAAGGTGAATTTTGGAAAATGGTCAAAGTTTAAATATCAATATGTCAGTTGATTTTTCACCCACAAATCTAAATTATATACCATTTTAAAGTACTTGGATGGATCTAAAAAAAAAAGTAATCCAATAAGATAATTTGACCTTAATCTTTGATCTTTAATTTCTCAAAAAACGGTTCTTTAATGTTTTATTAATTTGACAACAAATTTGTCTGCTTTATGGTATATAATTTAGATTTGTGGGTGAAAAAAAAACAACAACTGATATATTGATATTTAAACTTTGCAACCATATTCCAAAATTCATCTTTTTTGGCATGGGTCAAAGGGTCATATCTCAGGAACCCTTTGACCTAGAGATGTAAAATAGGTACCATTTAATTTCTATCATAAAGCTCTATAAGTGTACCAAATTTGAAAAAAAAAAAAAAAAAAAAAAAAAAAAAATCGGTGTCAGTCATGGTCAGACCCTTGTTGAAATGGAATGACTAATAATTCAGCAAATTTAATAATTTTTTCACTTAATAATCTGTTTATATTTCCCTAAAACTGTAGCAAATTATTTAAACAATTTGCTACAGTTTTAGGAAAATCTAAACAGATTATTTTTACGTATTTAGATAATTCCATTATTTTTTCAGCGCCATTCAACTAATTTGTAATAACATAAAATGCCAGACAAAGAATGCATACAAACACTGCTAGGCTTTAAATTACTAAATTCTATAAAAATTTGAACATTTAAAAAAAATTTACATTATTTATGTCCACTATGAAAAAATTATTTTTAGAAGCCAAGATAACATGTATTGTTTTCTTTAAATGTAAACACACCAATATTTTTTCAGCTAACTTATGGCAAGGCAGATATAAATTCTTTCTGTAAAAACATTTATATATGGCAATTTAAATAACTTTAATTAAAAAAACACAGATGAAATATTTATTAAAATATGCTTTTAAAAACTTATGAAAATTAAATGTTACCACTTGTAAACACTGTGTTATATAAATAAATAAAAATAAAGAATGACGATAAAGTCTGTTGTGTCAATAAATAAATAATAAAAATTAATTATAGTGTAAAAAAAAAATATTTATAACAATTATATTATTATTAATTCACTCATTTTAAACCAATGAGAATAGACCTGACTTTTCTCCTTTACACACATGGCATTCTCACTATTGGGCAAGCAGTTCACATGGACAGATGTGCACCAACTTTTTCAAGCCATAACAATAACATTTATCTCTTAGCACTCAACAAAAATTCAAGTTAAGAAAACTCCAGACACTTCTTGTATTTTTCCAACTAAATCATCTGGACACTCATTAAACACATCTTGAAGAAAAAAAAAAAAATACATACATGAAACACTGTATACACTTTACTTTTCCTTTATCTCTTCCTGCTGTCAGATTCTGATCCATATTTAATCTACTTTTGACCCCAAACTCACAATTTTACTCAGTATTACTGTCCCTCATCCCCAACACCACACAACAACCAGATAACAAATACTTGTTTTGTTGTTTCTGTTTCTCATTTTTACGTGTATTTTTGTATATATAAATGTGAGAGGGTTCATAATTATTTATTCAGAGCTATTACTCTTCTACAAGTCATTGTGTGCTAGTGGGACAGGCTGTTTTGTTCTACTGCTGTAAGGCAAGGACACACAGAATTACCTTCTCTAAAAAGAGCCTCAGTTGCCACTTAAATCATCCATTGTCCTTACAGTATGCACTATGTTGTCTCTCTAGCACTGACATCGACAAATTCTATTTGGGATAAATATTATAGACATTTTCACACAGTTGTCCTAGTGTTGGGTTTTTAATTATACCATCAATATACATGAAAACAGGTCTGAATGCGAGCGCATGTTGGGAGCAACCAAGTGTGCATAAATGATTCGTGAAACGTTACAAGGTTTGCTTTATATCTAGCCTTAAGAATATCTACACTGTTGAATTCTTTTAACACACAAACAACTTCAGAAAAAACACCAGTCACACATGTAATTGAAATTTTTCTGTTAGTGAGAGTCTATACTTTCAGTTCCTATTTCCTGAGGAAATGTTTGATGGCATTCTTATCTCGTTTATTGCACACCCCCTCATAACTTCTCTGTACAACAAAGTCTTTCCATAAACTGCAATACAGTTTTTTCAATGTTATTTTATATTCTTGCTTTTTTTTCCTGTATTGATTTAAGAATTATATTTTTTAAATCAACATCAGATCTAATAAGACCCAAGATTGTAAGTCTAAAAGAAAGGCATTAAAAAGAGCTACCCATGATTACTTTAATTGCATATGTCTGTATGGCCTCGTATATGGTTTCCTCCACTCCCAGCTCAAAATGTACATCTCCAGTTTCTCAAGTAAAGACTATCAACTGTTTTCAAACTATTTTTATCCAATATCTGAGAAAAAAAATATTATGACTATAGGAAAGTATAATAAATCAACTTCATTTTAATACATATTTTCAAGTTCATTAAAAAAATAAAATCAAATCATTATTTACATTATTACACTTGGAAACAGTCTTCAATATAAACAAAAAAGGTTCCAATCATTGCTAACTTATAGCTATCAACACAAACACACAGCCAGTGATAACCATACTTCATTAAGCAATGTTTTTAAGATGAAACCAATATACAAACTCCCATACTTTAAAAAAGTAAATCAAGATTGGTTTATGTTTTATAAGAGGTTTCACAGGGTTCATTGTCAAACATTTCTTTAAAACTAAAATAAAAATGACTTTAAAAAAAATAGTGTTTACTTGATCTTAATGTTAGCTGCAATTTGAATGCCATTTATGATTTTTAATAACATTTTATACAATCTATACTTTTATTTTCCATATTTTAAAAACAAACAATACAGATTTTAAATTCATTTATATTTTCTTTTTTCACAAGAGAATGTAATACTTTGACCCAATTATCATTTCAGGTAACATTGTGAGATTTCAGTTTTTTGCATTGATTTCCTCAAGTGATGGTAGAAGTTAGAAATAAAATCATTTGTGTGGGTTTTTATTATATCATGTCCCAACTATTTAGACTTGTCCAAGACTATAGTTCTGAATTGATATACACTATTACTTTTTAAGTTTGTTAAAACAGCACGGAATATAATTTATTTTTCATATCAGAAGAAAAATTAATTTGAGTAGTTTTATTATAACTATGCTGTGAGTGAATATTTCAACTAATTCATTAGGCAAAATAGTCACTTATATTCTTACACTCTATTGTCCCCGGATACTTGGGGTATAAGACTGGATGTCAAGAGATTTATGGCCTCTTTTCCCAAGATTTCTCTCATGACTAAACTCATTTAGGATAAACCCCAACTTTTAGAATACAAAAGCAAATTTTTAGTGGTCAGAATTGTAAAATTCATAATGCTCAAAGAAATTGCAGAAACAACAAAGTAATCTCAAACTTATAACTCACTTTCTCATGTCCATCAGTGTGCTCTTTCAATTTCTCTTCTGTCTTAAAGCCTCGATCACAAACATCGCAGTAAAAAGCACAATTCTCTGGAAGATCTCTCTTGTTGGGTTTATTTTTTTTCTTCTGTAAAAAAAAAAAAAAAGTGGGTTGCTTTAAAATTCTACAATAAAAAAATAAATAAAAAGAATTTTATAGTTAAATAACAAAATCCTATTGTAATAGAAAAGCCTTTACTTAATATGATCAGAACATGTGAAATGTGATAATGTACTTGATTATTTTGTGCATGAAGCAAAATATTTATTAAGTGCTATAAGATTCTTAAATCCATATTTAAATATTGTGAATAGTTTATTTTTGTATACTTCTTGAATTTTAGTAAGAAAAAATATTTACTATTGTTTTTGCAAGATCTAAAAAAAGCTTTTTTTGAAGAATCTCATATCCTCAAGCATTTTAAATGTCACCAGAAAAAAATAAATAAAACAATTTTTAACTCTACATTATGCTATGCACAAATAGACATTTTAAGAAACAAAGATGAAGAGGTTTCAGAATACTAAGAGCCAGTCAGTACTAGAAAACTAAAAGAACTGACAAATATGAAAATGGTAATACTATGTTGATACTCAATCCTTGTAACCTTAAAAGCTCTTTGATGAAATTTTCTCAGGATATTTGCTTATTATCTGAAACCCTTTATTTAAAGAATGCATTCTTGAGTTTACTCAGACAAGCCTCAGACAACTTGGCCATTTTCATGTCTCTCTGCATACGCAAGTCAAATGTAACAAAGATTTATTCTAAGAAGCTGTATTGTTAAAATCCCAGATCAACTAATGTATCTACCAGAATAGAAACACAAAACTAATTCCACCATTTATAGTTTTGATGAAGTATTGTTGTAGTTCTTGTATGTGAAATTTCAGGTCAAGCAGCTACTATGGAATCCTTGAAACTAACTTTACTTAAAACAGTTTAATGATAAGCCCTCCATCTCTAAACTGGATTAAAGTTTGCTCTTGACCAGTTTTTAAATCCATCTTCATTATTTCCTGGCCCTGAAAAAGATTGTACATCTAAAAGTTAAATCTTATACACCACAGTATGTATAGAAGATGAAAGGAGATACAAGAAAAATCATCAAAGGTGTGTGTTTATAAACAGTAATTCAGACTTTGCTAACCAGACACTTCTCTCTGGCTGAATGGTTAACAGCATGTCAGATCAAATGATGGTTCCTATGGGAGTTACAAGTTCGATTCCTGTCAGAGAGCACACATTTTCTATGAAATTTCTTGAACATTCAGACCAATAAATGTAAATAATACTGTTAGAAAAAACAAAAAAAACATTTACTTAAATAAATTATACCTATAAAAATAATGTACAAACAAACATACATACACACACGCATGCATGCATGCATACATACATACATACATACAAGAGAGAGAGAGAGAAAGAAAAGAAAAGAAAAAGAGAAATTCAGTACAAAAACCTGTGACTTTCATAGCTTTTAATTCTTTTTTTGTTAGGTCAGGGATTACTCCTTGCTAATGCTGCCATGTAACTTGGAGAGGTAATGGGCACTGCCAAGGAACCTACTTTTACTATTACCTTAAGAAATGCCATGAAAGACATTGTACCCTCAATGACCTATTAAGTTATGGATGGAAATTTGTTCATATCGGAAAAAATAAAAATTACCTGGTCATAAGGTGCATAAAAAAGGAGGACTCTTAGGGTAAAATTGAACAGAAAGAATTTGTTTATTTACAATAGATTTAAGAGGAAAGGAAAGAAAGGTATATATGCTTGCTCAAAATATGCTTTTAAGCACCTAATCAAGAATAGTTGCATTAAAAGTTGGACTTCTACACTTGATAAAAAAATTAAAAAATCCTTGGTAAAGGGGTACAGCAGAAGTTTATACCTTGTTAATTTTCTGACCTGTCAGGTGTGAAGGTCATTTAAAATAGTAGTGACGAATGATGAATAAAGAATTTTAGTAGCTGTACTTTAAGGTAATTTCAGAAATTGCCAGTTTTTAGTTTCAGTTATGTTGACCAGAGTTTTTGGTTGGCAATGTGGTGCTTCAGTGTTTAAAGTTTTTTTTATTCAGAGTCGTGGTTGACCACATGGCATTTTAGAATCATCATCTTGCTCTCAGCTGAAAATGTTAATTGATATAGTTGTCCCCCTATTTGGATGACTATCCATTGATGAGGCTTGAATGGAGTTATTTTCACCAGCTGGCAACCTTGTTTATATTTAGGTTGATAGGCTCACTAAGTTATCTTTTCAAATTATCCAGTCTTTTGATTGGTGGAAAATAATCCAAAAGAAAAATTTCCCTTTTCAATGCCAATTTTCAATTTTTATTGACCCAAGCCAAACACAAACAGTCCCATTCAAGCACCTCGTCACATTGCTTCATTCTTAGATAGCAGTTAGGAACAGAGTTGCATTGTGCAAAAAAAAATAAAAATAAAAAAAATTTAAGATTTTCTCCCTTCTAAAAAGGAAGGATACTGCTTGCTACATATTGAGAAATGGTGTTATTTTGTTACTGTTCTAAACAGAACAATTACAGTTGACTGGCAAAATATGATTTTTAGTCACAAGACAGAGAAACATCTTTCACAAGCTAATAACAATGTTAGTAACCGTAATTTGAGAAAAGGCTTCAAAAAGTTAACTTAAATACAAATATAGCTTGAACTTTTCTCTTAAAATTCTTTTTTATAATAGAAGCAGAAAGTGACAATCTCTCTTTAGTGCATATTTTTTGTTACATCTCCATTTGAGCTAAACTCAAGCTTTTCACAATTTAAATTATCTCCAGTGAAAAAATAATTAATTTTGCTATTCTTTATAAGTAGGTACCCCACACCCAAAATAAAAATAAATGATACTGAAGGTTTAAAATGCATTTTAAAAAATGAAAAATCTTTTTTAAAGCTTTTATTTTAGTTTTAATACCAAACTAATACATTAAATTTGGTACTTCCAATAAGCAAAGTAATTTCCTGTATTTCAAACTGAATTTAAAGTGATTAAAATATTTTTTTAAATTGTTTATGTGACAAATCAGTTAACACAACATAATTTTCTTTATTAATAAATCTTTCAAAAATAAAATATACTTTTCTGAAACTTTGAGGAAGATTAACGGATTTAAAATTTAATTAATCTAAATTAAAACAAAGTTACTTTTAATTTAAAATACCACAGAAAAGCATTTAACACTGAAGTGTTTTTATGATAAATTTATCAATATAGCTTAACATTTAGCATTTTTAAGTAAAAGGCACATAACTGTAAAAATTACTTGAATATAATGTGAATACTGTGTAGTGTTTTTATATAATTTTTTTTTAATTACCCAGTAATCAAAAAAATTTAGGAAAACATTCTATTTTATTGAATTTTAGGTATTTTGATTTTATACTAGTTTTACGACACTTGTCGAGGAAATGTTAGAAAAATACCAAAAACTTTACTATAGTTACCACTTTTATTCTTTGATAATGCAGTGTATGGACGTAGGGGTTTATAAAAATTGGTAGGTTTCTATACACACACAAATATCAAAATTAAATTTAAAATACAGTGGAAGGTGGTCACCAAATTGTAGTAAGATTTTCTATTTATGATTAGTAGAGTTTTTAGTTAACAACATTACCTAAATGCTAATTACAGAATTTTAAAGACTTAAAACTTTATAAATTAAATAAATTAAAAAAATAAAACGTTTGTAAAGTCATTATTAGTCATTAAAAAAGTTTTCTAGTTTCCATATGATATCCAAAAAGGCAACTGAAAGAAAGAAATTTGATGAATTCTCCAAGTACTTGCCTAGACAATTAGCTACCTCCTAATTTCTCGAAATTTCATAAGTAGGGGAGGGGGTAACTAACAGATGTAAAAAAAAAAAAAATAAAATAAAATATAAAAAACGTTTCTAAAAGAATTTCATTCATTTTTTAATAAGTCCTGAAAGTTTCATTAAAATCCGACAATAATTATCTGATTTTTGTAAGAATTTTCAAATCAATGTATTTTTCAACGCAAAAAAGAGGCTCAAATTTTCCATACTAATTTGATGGTCACCCACTGACGCAAAAAAAAAAAAATTTCAACTAAAAATTCGAAGGTTCTAATTAAAAAAAAAAAAAAAAAAAAAAAAAGAAAAAAAAAAAGATTAAAAATATAATTTTTAAATTAAATAATAATCAAAAAATTGTTTGGTCTTTCATACTTTCAAAGATTTTGTTTTGACGATAAAACTTTGTTTAAGTTTGGGGTAATTTTTCATATGCTCATTTTTGTTTTGACAGAGAGATACCTAAATTTAAAATGGATGTGGAATAATACAAACAATTTTACTTCAAATAAAAATAAAGTTTTCTGGTTGAGACGTTACCGTTCCTTAATAAGCAAAAGGAAAGGGATCATTTTGTAAACACAAAAAGAGTTTATTCTGTTTTTATTTCACTTACCTTTTTTATGTTTTTTTCCTTTTGACTTTCACTGCTTACATGTTGATTCTGATTTCCTAGCTTCTTAATCTTCTTGTCTGTTTGGTAAGGTATTTGTTTGTGGTTGCTGGGCTGAAATGAACCATGCTGCAATGAATGACTTGATTGGTTAGGAATGCTTTGCTGATTCTTATTACTGAATATATTTCGATTTGGCGGAAACTGAGCAAATCGTGCAGGTGATTGCGGGTTAACCATTGGAGGCGGAGGATGACAGAAGTGGTTTGGGTATGACCGATACATAGACAAAAAACGAGGACCTCTTGGTGGAGCCATATGTGGTACAGGTGCTGAAAGTGGTGACCAATTTGGCCTGGGTGGACTGTTAAAACCAGCCCTGTCCATACAGTATGGAGGTGTCCACATATAGGGATTATTCATGATGTAGTTGGTTTACTAGAAGAAAAAAATCAAAAGCGAACGTTAGTTTCTATTGGATAAGGTATCACTGACCGAACTTAAAATGAGCGTAAATAAAAGGTCCTTTCTGTCACCAAATATTGCTTCATAAACTAAAATTAAAATAATACCTTAAAAATAATTACTATGATTGTAACCAAATTTCGGTAACACGCATTCTTTTTCGGACTTCTCATCTTATTGTGAGCAAGCTAGAACTAGTAGTGTTTTTAGTTTGTAAGTTAATATGACAATTTTATCAAAACTTCCTTTTCTTCTTTTGGAAAAGAGTTTTTTTTATTTCAATTTGAAATTCATCTAGTGATTCTAGTGCTTAAAAATAACAAATTAAAAGATTATTTTTTTCACTCTCTGGATTATTATGAAACCGAGTCGCACATGGTCTACGTAAAATAAAAACTTTTTAAAAATAGCATAAGGACCGATGGCTATAATTTACAATAAGCTCTTCATGTGTGTAAATGTTAATTTCCTCTAGAAGAATAAGATGATTCTTACCTTAAAAAGTACAATTTTTCCCCCCGAGTTCATCAGAATACGTAACACGTGTTTAAACCGGATGTCACTTAAGGACAGAAAATTTTTAGCAGTAAATCCAAAAAACGAAAGTGAATTTTTATGAATTAAGAATATAAAAATATCTAACTTAAAATAATGAAAACTTATTCTGCTATTTAGAAAGTGATTTAATTTCTTTAAAATAAATTTTTAAAAAGCTTAGGCAAACTTATTTTGCAGCGTCTGCTGATTGCTTTCAGTTTTCAGCGAAATTACATTTTCACTGAAACGAAACGTCAGACGCTATAAAAATAAGTTTACTCGAGTACGGCTGTATTTAATTACTACAAAACTTACATTTGTACACGTATAAGATAACATTTGTTAGATGGAATTTATTAAAAAGAAAAAAAAATCTTGTGGATTTATACGAAGCAAATATTTTAAATCTTTCGACCAATTGATTTAATTTTTATCCCTTGCAAAAGCAGAAATTTCAGTGTACACTTTTTGTTTCTGTTTTTTTTTTCCAAATGTTAATGGACCTTTCTACAGAAAGACACCTCTCCAAGAGATTGAAAACTAAAAGGTAAGTATGAATATGACTTAAAAATACAATAAATATTATCTTTAAAATAAATTATTTGAACTTTTCTAAAGTTAATTAACTAAAATATTCTTTTATCACGTACAGTAGCAAGTGTACATTTTTTTTTTTTTGGCTTCCGTAGGGGTTTTACAATTTTGAAAATAAAGATCGATGGTAGTATTAAAAACATTTTGAGAAAAACGTGATTATTCCTCGGAGAGGTGTACGTGTGTTTCTGTAGAAAAACCATATAAAATTAAATAACAATGAATTAGTTGCTTTTTTTGCAATATAAACTAAAAGTAATTTGAATTTTGATGATAATCCCTCAAAGGATTAAAAAAATAAAAGATATACTTGATTTTTTATTATTTCGACGTTTATTTATACCCGGGATAGTTGATTGCAAGGATCGTTTCTGATATTACTAAAAAAAAAAAGTAATGTCTTTTTGATCTCCCATAACTTCTGATCATTACGTTGCCATGTGTAACCAGGGAAAACAACTGGAGGGAGACAATGCCAGGTAAATGTTTTCGTCATTTTGAATATCAAATTTGAATTCAATGTAATGAATTGAAAAATGCATAAGAAGAACGGATTCAGTAATATAAAAAGTAAGATAAATTATCCATTTTTATTTTTAGAATGAAATTTTGCCTCAGAAAATACTA
Source organism: Acanthosepion esculentum (assembly GCA_964036315.1). NCBI lineage: Eukaryota > Metazoa > Mollusca > Cephalopoda > Sepiida > Sepiidae > Acanthosepion > Acanthosepion esculentum. The sequence continues at coordinate 33,108,845 of OZ038490.1, read as the reverse complement.
AGAAATCATTAAATTTTAACATGCGGAAAAAGAAAGTTAATCCCGTAAGTGTAGCAGTGTCAATTATCAGGTTCTGTCGTTTTTTAAACTCGCTTGAATTTTAATCGAATTTTAGTTAATTATTTTTCTACATTTTATTTAATTCATTATTTCTAATACAGGTTAATGGTGAAACGTAAGGATAAATAAACATTTTTCTCTTTTTAAAGAAAAAGATTATCCCCGTGTGTAAAAAAAAAAAAAAAAAAAAAAATCTTTGCAAAAAAATATGGAATTTTTAAATAATGATTTTTATTATTTATTATTATTTAACAAACTCATACTCATTGATACCACTGTTCCACAGCAATGTGAGTGACAGTAACACAGGCAATTCCATATTTTATTGCTTGTTTAATTGCTTGGCCTCATATTATTTTCCTAAGGCTTATACACAGCTTCTTTTAATTTTTTTCACCTTCCAGCAATACTTCCAATCATTATTAATTATTTGTTGAACCATATCCCAGAGAGGATTTTTAGCGTAATCTCTTTTCCTCTAAACATGAATAGAATACTAGTTAGCTTTGTTTTTCACTTCTTATTTATGAATTAGGAAAAAAACAAAACAACTATCATAAATTTACTCATAGAATGAACTAAGAAAATAAAAATGTCATAATTTCGATTCATAACAATAAAAATAATAAATATCTTACTTAGTAAATACAATTTTTTTATTAAAATGGAAAAAATTTTAAAAATTATATATAATTGATCAGTTTGGAAATTTGTCAAAATCAAAAAAATCAAAATGAAATGACTTTTTCTTTTATGTGCTATATCCCTTCAGGTTGTGGGTGATCGTGGCTCTCCACAGCGTCCTATACTTTGTAACTCAATGAATTTTGTTTCTTTACCATCCTTCCCAGTCTTCGTTCTGCTGTTCATTTACACAGGATCTGCTTACCCTCTTTACCTTCACAGTAACAAATTCTCCAATCTCTCTTTCTTCATTATGTACCCCAGACATTTCAATTCTCACTTTCTGATTCTGAATAGGTGTCTTTCTTGTTTCCATTTTCCTTAAAACTTCTTCGTTTATCACATGTTCCGTCCGTGGTATTCTCAGCGTCCATATCTAGAACTACATCTCTGTTGCCTTAAGTCTTCTCTTCATATGAGAAGAAATTATCAAGCATTCACTGTCATAAGAGGACAGATATTGCATAACAATTCAACACTCTTTTCTTTGTTTCTAAAAAATGTTTCCTGGTTCTCAATACTTTGTTTAGCTTTTAAATGCATTAAATTTTAGTTTTTAAAAAAATGAAGTTCTTTGTTGATTTTTGCAAGAGAGAGAAAATTCAAATATTTTGTAAGTGTTCCAGTTTTTGGTGTGCTTTTTTTTCTTTTTTTAGTTTGAATGTTGCTCCCATTTTTGTAAAATATTTAATGAGTACAATCATTATTGGAAAATATCAGCATCACAAAAATAATGTTTTGAAGTAACACAAGTTATCTAATTTTGTGATATGGACTTGTACCTTGTTTAAATAAAATGTATAATATTACTATATAAAAATAATCTATATTACTATACTGAAGTTGGTGTTTAAAATCATAACCAAATAGAAAGTCATAGGGTATCAGTTTTTTCCGTGGATATCTGTAAGATCTCAAATAATAACAAGCATTTTGAGGTTGAGGTCAGCAAAGGTCTGCAAAAATTGCCGATTGACAGTATTGTAAAAATGAGTGAATATCTGAGGAGTGGTAAAAAAGGAAAAACAAATGAATTAAAATGTCCAGTGGTAAGGAAAAGTCATTTTTCATATGTGACAGATGTTTAATGTCTGGAGAGCAAATAGTGACTTTGCAAAAACAAATTTTGAAATAGTTCCACAGCAGACTTCTTGGGATATCCCACATGAAAGCATTGATGTGAAGTTATGTATACTGGAAGGTCATGGATCAGGATGTTGAAGATCTACTGAAGTCTTGCCAATGTTGTGTGTTGACAGCTAAATTGCCACCAGTAAAAATTCATCCTTAGCCAAAAACAAAAAAGCCAGGGTCCAGGTTATATATGGATCATGCAGGACCAATGAATAGCTGGTACTATTTAGTAATAGTAGATAGTTTTTCTAAGTGGCAAGAGGTGGTAAGATGTAGCTGAGCTACAACCAGGGGTACCATTAAAATATTATGAGAACTGTTTTCCAGATTTGGAATTCCAGACAATCATAACAGATACCATTTACAGCAGTTGAATTCAATTTTGCAGAGAATAGACTGTCGAACATGTAATAATGCCACTGTACCACCCGAGATCAAATGTATGCGCAAAAAATTTGTAGATACTTTTAAAAGAGCCTTGAAAAAGTCAAGTGGGGGAGAAGAGATAGAAGAGTCACTTCAGCAATTTTTGGCCGCTTATAGACAAACTCCAAACCCAAACACACTTGATGGTACTTCATTGGCAGAACAAATGTTTAATCAGAAAATAACATCAGCATTTGATAAACTGTTGCTGATGAGTGCACTGGTAAATAAAATTACAACATTTTTTCAAAAAGGTGAACCATTATTATTTCAGGTTTACCAAGTAGGTAAACAAAAATGGGAACCAGGAAGGATCTACAAACGCATCAGCATGGTAGTGCATTTGATTCAGGGAAAAAATGGTTTAAACAGAGGCATATAAATCAATTAAAACCCAGGAAATATAAAGAAAAGGGTTAGACATTATTATTGGAGTGACTATGTAATTTTTTCCTGATACTCACTCCAGTTGTTCAAAACTAACAATGAAAATAAAAGTAACATCTTTTAAAAACTTAAACCAAAGATAATAGCAAGTTTTAATTTCATGTATTCTCCACCTCAACCCAAATTTTCTAAACTCAAGCAGCTTACAAACCTTTTTTTCATCAATTTGGCATCATGCTTCTATTTTCTGCTCTTAGTTTGCATTGCTTTCATTTCTTGTGACATTTACAAAAGCCTTCTCATAACATGATATTTTTATTTAGTTGCCATTACTTTCTAATAAAAAAAGTCTATATCGGAAAGTGGGCAACAGTTACACTCTTTAATATCATTCTAATTTTGTCATTACTGAAAAAGTAAAAGGTAACTTGTGGTGATCTACTTGTGCTATAAGTTAAACTGTAATTTTACCTCCAATTGATGTGTTTTATGTTCTTTAGAAAAATTTATTTGTATTTTTTTTTTGTATGTCTATTTTCTGCAACTGTGGTGTTAAAACCAAGACAGAGGAGGGATCAGCAACCAGGCTCTGCTCATCTAGAGATTTGGAGGTTCACCCATATATCATATCATATATCAGTATAGATATTCTCATATTATCAGTTATTCTTAGGTAGATCATTTATGCAAAGTAGAGGGTTGAACCAAGAAGCGAGCTTTGGGGGATGTCTGCATTGATCACTTGGGCCTCAGAGGACTGGCAATTAACAACTACTTTCAGGAAGTTAGGAATGATATGATAATTGAGAAGACTCTTCCAGTGATTCCATAGCTAGAGAGTTTGTGCCACACCTTTGAAATATCTTTTGCAATCATCCTTGAGATGCATTTGTTCTCTAGTGCCTCACTGATTCTGGAGTAATGACAGGATATCAACAGTGGACTGAGCCAGTTAAAATCTGTATTGCTTATCACCCAAGAGTTTGTCCCTATTGAAGTGATCAACAACCTTCTTGTTGATAATAATTCAAAAAGTTTTCTAATGGCACTGAGGCGGCTGATGGGTCTTAAGTATATTAAATAAAGAAAGAAGGAAAAATGTTGTTAAGTAACTTTGAACTGATTATGCACTGGACAGCCACAGACCTAGTGGAAGTCTTTAAATTTATTCCACAGCATTGTAAGTTATATTTTTTGGTAAAGAGCATAGTTGAGGATAAATAAGTGGATCATACTCTATTACTAGCTGAAGAAAAAGGTCTTAGACATTTTAATTCTTGGTCTTTTGAAAATGAAGCTGACAAGTGTAATCCTATTATTTGGCAAAAATTTGAATAACAGGAACTTCTAATTAATTTTGGAATTGCTCCACTTACAAAGGTACAGGCAGAAAGAGTTTGAAAATATTAATGATTTTGTAGCAAGATTCTGACTACAAGTGAAAAAATGTAAATTGTAAATTCAGTGATACTAAAGAAACTAAGGAATATTTACTTGAGCAAATAATTGCAGGGACTTGACACTCAGAAATAAAGCAGCTATTAGCAATTTACTGAGTGTCAGCTCCATCCTGGAGAATCGGTAGATGTCTATCTGGCAGAGTTAGAAACTTTTTGTTCTGTTTAGTGGAACGAGCGACCATGGCCAACACACATGCCAGTGTGTTTACGTGAGGCTTACCAGACCGGGTTAAACATCTCCTTCGCACTTCACCCCAGATGGACAAATTGTCTATCAACAAGCTGTTGACTTGAGCACGATCAAATTATGAAAGACGAAGTACTGGAGGAGGGACTGGCAGTTGCGTCAGTACAAACAACACGGGGCGAGGTAAGGAAGCTTTCTACTGGGGATCCATGTGGCTCCATAACATGCTATTGTTGCAATAGTCACAATCATTCTGCAAAGTACTGCACACCAAAAGGCAAACACCCCGGATGCGATGTTACAAGTGCAACATGGCAGGCCATGTAGTCTGCAATTGCTTGGGAAACAAGCCAGGGGAGTAGGCCTCAGTGCCAGTCTAGTCCCTGAGTCCAACATGAAGGAGGTGCTATCCACAATTGCCATACACTTCAATAGAATCAGGAGTTTAGCCTTGGTAAACACAAGTTGTTAACTGTTGCTTGTAAGCGGATTGCTTTGTCACTCTTGGAAGAGGAAAGAAGTGAACGTGCTCACTGTTGGTGAAAGGACCCTCAGATCGAGGTTGAGGTTCTGGCTGTGGGTGGAAAATTGCTTGGTTTTGACTTGCTGCTCAGATTTGACATCATCTAGAAGTTGTGAGGAGTATGTGTGGCAAGTTATAGGACTGTGAGCTTTCCTCAATTTGACCAACCCTTGTGTACAGCCATCACTATCAACAAGTCTGACTTCCATGCGGAGTATGACCAGAACAAGAAGATCTCTGTTGTGTCTTGGAAGTGGTCTGGTAACCAGACATCACCTGCGTTGAAGAATTGGACAACTGAGTACCCAGTACCAAAGCTGCTCAGGGAGGAGTATACTCGTGAGCTATGAATCTGGATAACAGCTAGCTACTTCCATATCCCGAGGAAGAACTTGAGCCCCCCAAGGGCCTGATCTTTCCAATGGCTGTGCTGCAATAAAACAAATAAAAGGTCCACCTGGTCATGGATTATCAGGAGCTCAATCAATATGTTGACATGAACACAGCTGATGCAGATGTTTGTGTGCAAAAATTGAGGGAGTGGCAACAGGAAGGATCAGATGTCACCATGTTGTATTTGCACTATGTCTATTTGCAGATCATGTTGACAAATCATTATGGCCCTTTCAAACAGTGAAGATAGACAGGCAAAGATATTGTCTTGCCCATTTGGGTTTTGGGTTCAACATGGGCTAATCATGCGATCAATTGTGAATGCTGCACAGGACATGATCATCCAGAGGGCCATGTCCTTGTACATCGATGACATATTTGTCAATGAGAGTGTATGCTCTGCAAGATGTGTAAGGGCACATCTTCAGCATTTGGACTAACAAGTAAGGATCCAGAGTGTTTAGAGAGTGGCACCCATGTGCTGGGATTATGTATCTGGGAGGAGTGGGGCAAATTGCAATGGAGTTGCAGGAATGACCTCCCAATGCTGCCTAACATGCTCACTCATTGGAGCATCTTCTCCCTGTGTGGGAAGTTGACCGGACATTTGCCAGTATGTGGCTGGCTCTGCATCACAACAGCATTCATAAAACGGCGCACAAACTCTGTGAAACTGGCTGGGACAGTGAGGTGTGGGACCCACCTCTGACTCGGCTGCTGACAGACATCATTACCAGATTGGCACAGAAGGATCCGGCACAGGGTGATTTGTCTGTTGATGGACACAAAGTTACCGTGTGGGTTGACGCAAGTTCCTTGGCCACTGGTATTGTTGTTGAAAACAGTGAATCCCTGGTTGGAGCTAACTGTTGGCTGTGATCAGTACACGAAGACAAGAATATGAACCTGGCAGAGAGCTCAATGCAGTCTTGAGAGGCAGCAACATGGCACTGCAATGGAGAGCGACTAGGGTTTACCTGAAGACTGACTGCATCGATGGGTTTCTGATATGTTGTCTGGAAAATCTCGAGTGCACAGAAAGGCGGCAACAGAAATGTTAAGAAGATGTTGGCTCAGCACAATTAAGGAACTGATGGAGGAATACAAATTAACTATTGACATAGAGCTTGTCAGATCCCATGCAAACCAAGTTCATCAGCTCACCAGAGTTCCTAAATGTTGGCTGAGTGCGGTTTGGTTAGAAACGTACTAGTGTGCACTACATCTATGGAAGAGCATCAACCCATATTCAGACGATCCATTGACATTTTGGGCATCCTAGTGTGAAGTGCCTCTTGTATTTTGTAAGATGGATCCACCCGGAGGTCTCAAAGGCAGCTGTTTGGGCGGTGGTTGAAGAGTGTGAAGTGTGCCAATCCATTAACCTGGCACCAGTGCAATGGAAACCGGGACAGTTTGTGACACTAGACATTCTTAAAGTGAAAAAAAAAGAGCTATAATGAAAAATAGACTGATCGACGTTAAAAGAAAGATTTTAATTTGTTTACAAAAAAACCCGCAGAGAGAGCCGTGTGTGAGGTCCAGTCGAGTTATCGCCGAGGGAGATAGAAAGAAAGGCAAATATGGAATTATCGGCCAAAACAGGTGCTGGTCATAAAAATTTTGGTTGGAGACGAATGCTGATACAGGCAGTGAGAATCAATGTTAATTATCTTTCCAAGATATTTATCTTTTTTTTCTTGGATACAGGCGAGGAGAAGCAATGTGGCAATTATAAAATTTTGGCATTGGCTCGATATAGGTGAGAAGATTGTTATCATTTACTTTGCTAACAGATGCTAAGACGTTGAATGGCAATGTGGCAATTGTAAACTTTTGGCAGTTCCCAGAAAATAGTGGAGAATTGAGATTTGATGAGGGAAAAGAATTTAATTTCTTAACAAGTCAAGGATTCCATGATAAAGCTAACTGGCGTAAAGAACCAGATGGCAAACTTTGACAGTTATTAATGAGACAGTAAGAGTGCAGGATAAGTGACTTTTGGGTGGCCCAGGAAAAACAGAACATGTGATAAAATTTAATTGGTAAGGAGAATTTTGTAAACAAAAATTCTAGATTATAATTTTAAGGAGGCCAGCTTAGCCACACCCGCACTGCCGAGAGATCATTGGTCATATGGTAGCATGGTGATGGGCGGAGGTGAATGGATGAGAAAAGCGGAAAAGATGTTAACGCCCACTGAAGGGATTGGTATGAGATATCAATGTGAGAAAGAAAGAGTCTAGGAGGATAGCTCTCCTCCGACCTTCCCTCACGAACGACGGAGATTCCCCCCTCCCTGAAATGGGAAGTAGTTAAATTTCCAAAAATCGGAAATAATCAATTTTCTTGTCCTGACAACAAAGAGATTTCTTGTTAGAAATAGAGATTACCGAGAACCCCAGGCAGCGTTGGGCCCACACACCGGGTTTTGGTTGGTACCCATATAAATGACTGTTGATGGGTCGTTAAGCAGTTGCAGTGGAGTATAGTTTGAGCTGGAGACACAGTTTAGCTGGTTTTAAACCAGGGTGTTGCCTCGCAGAAGCTGACCGAGAGATTCCATGACCTCCAACTTTGCCAATGCTACCAATAGCAAGTTATACTGACGAACGAAGTTAAGCCAGCACTTAAAAACTAAATTAGTTGACATTACGATATCAACTTGCTTGAAACATAGAAGTGTCACATTTCATAGGAAACGGGCTGGGAGAAAAACACGCTTCTGTATATAACAGAAGGATAAAGTTAAATTGTTATTTCTTAAACATACTTGGACCTTTTGGGGTTTTCCTTCATTTATTTTTTTTTCTTTGCACTTGTGCAGTGCCACCTTCAATTTGGACTCAGCTTACACTACGGCCCGATGCCTGATTAATCTCGTCTACCTAAGATCAAAGTCACAACGTGGGTAGGTTAGACTTGAGATCGAAGCAGTTACTCCAGTAACCAGACATTGCAAGTGAGCTGGGAACGATAGAGTTGGCATTGAACCATGACAACTGGTGAAGCTGCATAATGGGTATCAATGTTGCACTACCACTTGAACACACAGATCCTGGAATCTACAGAGTGTGAGATGCAGTATGAGTAAAGATCCCACATGGTCAATGTTCAACACAATTCAAAAAAGCAACAGTGACAGGTGTCTACAGCCCACTTTCAGTTCTCATCAATGGAACACCACGCTGTACCAGAGACCTCCACCCACATCAGAGATCTGTATTGCCAGAAGATGATAGCAGTGATAAGTCTTCTGAAAGTGACTCAAATTTGCCGCTGTTTTTCAGTGCAGGGCCAGACTATTCATCTACAGAACATAGCAGAAACAGATGCTGAAGATGATGATGCCACTAACAAAAGAGTCCAAGTGTGCACAGATGCAGAAGAGACAGGCAGATCCCATCCACCTTTATGTAGAAGTACTCAACAAAGGCGACCACCATCTCTGTGTCATTTATGTGATCAGGGAGGAGTGTGGAAGAGAAGATGACTTACCTCATGTGGAAAAGCGAGCACATATATGCCTGGCATGCAAAATGAGTAAAGGAAAAGAAAAAGAAATATGGCCATCCTGACACCTTAATTTAAGAAAGACACAGTGTCAGAGCTTGGAGAATTGGCAAGAGTAGTTGGGCATATGCAAATTTTTTGAGAGAGCAACTTGGCATAAAAAGCATGAGAGAGAATAGTCAGTACGTTTGTGAATGTGGTACTGCTTTCACAGCGCAACTTTGTCAGTTGGGAAAACAATTACTTGGGTCAGTTTTACACATCATTTAGCTAAGATGCAGGATTGAAAAGAGGGAGAAATCAGTGCTAACAAACACAATATCAAATTCAATTGGTGCAGAAGGTGTAGAAACACAAAACCACATCCTAAAGAGAAATGTCCTGCATGGGGTACAAAATGCTCAAGTTGTGGTAAAAGAAACCACTGTGCCAAAATTTACCTAAATGACAGAATAACACAAGAAACATATGAAATAGAGGCCTTAACAAAAATCCAGAATAACAGGAGGCATAATCAAATTAATTTGGTGCTTTAGAAACAAGATGAGCAGTTTGAACAATTTAATCAAATGTCATTTAACAACAAGCAACAAAGGATAGAGAACTGAAACATTTGTTACTCTGGACATAAAATGAACTAACAGACCAAGTGTACACTAAGTAAAGGAATACAGTTCCTTTACACATTTTTAAACAGATGTTCCTGGAGAAGATTGGCCACTCTGGTTCAGCATACAGTGAAACAATGATACTGTTTATAATGGATCAGATATTCCACTGCATGGATCTATTAATATACAATGTGCATATAATGATGAATGGAAAACACTAAAATTCTACATTGTGGCCATAAAGGAACCAACCATTATCCCTCAAAGATTTGAAATTAGTCACTATCCATTGTGTCATTCAGGAAATACAACTTGTTCCCATTGAATTGGCAAAAGATCTCATGGAAATGCATCTTGACCAGTTTGACTTAATTGGCAGTTTCAAGGGAGATTATCTCATTGTCCTTGAGGCAAACAGCAGCCCTATAATTCATGCACCTAGAAAATGCTCAATCCATATGAACAAGATAAAAGCTGAATTGGATGACAAGATGAGGCAAAGAATAATACACAAGATTAATAAGTCTACAGACAGGGTCAGCAGTATTGTTAGGTACCTCCATGAGATGGCTAAAAAAGAGCATAACATGATGAAAAAGACACCAAACTTGACGAAAACAAAATTTTATCATCTAAATGTTTATGTTATTATTAAGAGGAAAGTATTTTTTAAAATTCTTTAATCATTCCTAGCACATCCAAAATTTTTGTTAAAAATCTTGTTTTTTTGAGTCAGCAAAATTGACAGATAATCGATCTTGGCAACCATTTTTTTCCATTTTATAAAAACAATGAAAATCTCAGTTTGAAATTCTTTTAAAAATCAATTATCATTTTTTCAAAGCTTATTTTAAGAAAATCAGAAATTATAATGTTTATTTTAAATATTTTGAACCAAGCTTAACTTAGCTTCTGCGCCTAAAAGATGTAATTTGAAAATAAAACAAAGCAAGTCATAAACTTTTGCGTCACTTAACAGGTGATGAATGACATATTGATGGATTACGTGAGGATAATTCCTTCTACAGAAGGAGAGAAGTGAAGTTATTTACATTTAAGTGAAAAAATTATTTACCTCGTTATTTTTAAGGAAAACGTTCAGCGCTCTAATTTTTTTTTTTAACTTAAATTTCACCTTTACGTTTACGATGCTTTATGGAAAATATATTATAAAGAAATTAAAATAAGACTGTTAAGAGTGAGATTAAATTGCATAAGAAAGGTATCTAATTAATTTATAGATACCTTTCTTATGAAATTTTATCAGAAGTGTACATAAAATACTATAATTTTATGTACATTTACTACATTTTACTGTGTTATTTGTATTTCCATTCATTTTATTATTAATTTTGATATTTCATTTATGGAAAAATGTCATAACTGAGATTAATATAAAAATAAGATCATATAAATTTCATAAGATGATACTGATACTTGTAGGTACCCTTCTCAGTTGAAATTGAAAAATCAAATTAACTTCTCCACACATGTTTTGCAAAAGTAGAGGCCTTTACAGCGGAGAACAATGCTTAACTCAAATAACACAACTTAATTGTATTCTGGTTGGTCTTCCGTACTTTATAATTACAGCCCGATTATAAACGCAAAATTACATTTCTTAATTACTGCGGATCTTCTGATTAGTCAAAACGATGCAATTTACAACGCACTAAAAAAAGATCTATCTCATAAGGACACTTACAAAAGCGGATGCGGCTTTTAACTAATTTTATAATATTTTAACAACTTAAATGTAAAACTCTATTATAATTAAAGAAATAACAAATAATTGTATTAAAAATTCATTTTTCATTGAAAAATCTTTTTGTTTTCAGAAAATATTGTCCATATTCATAAAAACAGCTAAAAGCAAATAAAAGCATTTGGAATTAAATAATATCTTTGTTTTATTGTTACAATTCAGAGCTGATTTTCAGGTAGTGGGGGTCCAATTAAAAACAAAAAAAACATGATTTGCATTCCTCAAAGCCTAATAATCACTAAAGTGGACTCGATCAAATTTCTAGAGTTTTCATAAAATTAGTTGGGGGTGGGTTATAAATATAAAAAAAATATTTCTGCCATGACTTTAATAAAAAAAAAAAAATTATTTATAATAATTTCGATCATCTCTGAATAGTTTCTGAAAGTTTCATTAACATCAGACAATTATTTTTATTTTTGCAAGATTTTCCAAATTAATGTGTGTCATACAGAGAAAAACGTGCTAAAAATTGTATATGTTATTTTACTAGTTTGGTGATACAAAGAGAAACAAGTTTTTTTTAATCAAAATTTAGAATGTTCTAAAAAGAAGGAAAAATTTTTTAAAATAATTAAACTTTGGTCTTTCCTCTTCATAATAACATAAACATTTAGATGATAAAATTTTGTTTTCATCAAGTTTGGCGTCTTTTTCATCATGTTATGCTCTTTTTTTAGCGATCTCATGGAGGTACCTAAGTATTGTATATCTCTGCAAAGCAATAGCAATAGCAAGTTATGAATATGTCTAGACCCAAAAGATCTAAATAAAGCTGTCAAGTGATGCCATCAGAACTTTTACTATAGAAGAGATTTCTCATGTTATTAGATGTCAAATTTTTCTCCAAGTTGAATGCAAAGATTTGATATTGGTCTGTAAAACTAGACCCAGAATCACAATTACTAATGACATTTAACTCACCACTTCTAAGATATTGTTTCAAAAGAATTCCTTTTGGTCTGGTAATGTCCCAAGACATATTCCAGCAAAGAATGGATATCATTTTAGAAAAATGTAATGATACCATTGGACTTATAGATGATGTAATAGTATATAGCAGAACAAAAACAGGGTATGGCCAGAACCTACACTGTCTAATGAAGACCATGAAAATGAAGGTCTCGAGTTCAATAGTGACAAATGTGCAGTGAACCAGAAACAAATTCATTTTTTTGTAGCCATTTAAAAATGGAGTGCATCCCAATACAGAAAAAGTAGAAAAAATTAAGTCACCACCTGGCCCCACAAATATCACAGAGCTACCCAAAATACTAGGAATTATCACATACTTGGCACTATTTATACTTAGGCTATCAGATCTCAGCCACAATGGTAGATTTAACTTAAAAAAGACTCTGAATTGAACTGGACTAGCAATCATCAAAATCTCAGCAGCAAATCAAAGATTTAATTTGTAAGATGCTTCTTAACTACTTCAATGCATCCCAAAAATCAATAATACAAGTATATGCATCTAATAAAGGCATAGGAGCTGTTCTGATCCAAATAAAAAAACCTTGACAGATATAGAACAACGATATATCACTATCAAATGTGAACTATTAGCAGTAGTAGTTGGATCTGAACATATGTATAAAGCAGCTCATTCCAAGTTGAAAGGATCATAAACCATTGGAAATGATAATTCTAAAGAACCTTACTGCAGTATCACCCCATCTATAACAAATGTTATTATGTCTACAAGGATATGACATGAATGTTGTTTATTGACCAGGAAAAGAAATGATTTTAGTTGAAGGTCTATCAAGATTTCCTATCAAGAAGCAAAAAGAAGTGATCAACCTAGAAATTAAAGTAGTCTTTATATAATTTTCATCTGAGAAATTAGTGCCAATATGTCAAGCCATATGTAATGATGCGAGCATATGTGAATGAAGAGACTTAATTTTGTGCAGTTGTCCAGATTTACACAGGCAAATCAGCAAAAGAATGGGGTCACATTGGTAATTTTGACATGAGTTATCAAAAATGAAATCTTGCTAAAAGGAGATCAGATTATGATCCCAAAGTCTATGCAAGAGGAGATGCTAAATAAAATTCATTAAGGTTCCAAAGGAATTGAAAAGTGCAAGCTGATAGCTTAGCATTTTGTGAAACTAATTTTAACTGTTTTATCTGTATCAGTGAATTCTCTGTTCCAGGCTATCTTTGTCTTTGTTGAAAAGATTCTAGGATACATAGGCTTGGCCTTGGTGTTTTTATCCAGAACAATCTTCCAATGGCCAGTGCAATCACCTCTTGAGTTCCTGGATGATTCTTTCATGTACTTTTGATTTCTGTTATTACTTTCTGTTAGTTATCTCTTTTCTTTTATCACTCCCCTTCTCCTCAGGATTATAGCATATTAGATAAAGTATCTGACAGTACTGAAATGGCTCTTTCTCTCTCTCTACAATCATCTGTGAACATCTTTGTGTTTGGTGATTTAAATGCTCATCATGTCAAGTAGCTAAATCATTCTAATGTGACTGATGTTGCCATTATTCATTAATGATGATTTGTTCCTGTGGAAGATATTAGTACTTTGATTTTCCAAACCAGACTGTTTTATCTTGTAGAATTAGATTTCTACATTCTCTGTTTTAAACCTGCTAAAAAAGAATCACAGCTAAGTATTTTCAGTTTGTACTGAACCCATTAAAATTAACTCCAGAGTTCAGTACGAAAAAATGCTTTCTGATTGGTCCATAAATAATAATGTCATGTTTCTGCCTATGTCTGCATGGTTGACTTCAAGTTGACCTGTTCAGAGTTCAACACCTCAAAAATTGGTAAACATTCTTTTGAGCCTCCCACGTGATCAAGAAAATTCATAACTTCGACATGACTTAGTGAGTCCTTAAAATAATCAACTCGTCACATGAATCCATGAAACCCAACTTCCTCGCTAAAAGTTAATTTTTATTAACATCAACCCGGCTTGTGGAATTCAATTTCTTTTCAACATCAACTTATTTAGTGATGAATTCAACCAAGACAAGATTCAGAACCCAACTCACTGAATATCTTAACAACATAAAAGAAATTGTAATTATGTCAGTCGAAGAGAGACAACTCTACAGTAAGTCAAGCAATCTATTTCATTCAATTTCACCATCAACATAAACTGTTTAATTCCTTACCAGATTTATAGCATAACACCTTTTATATTACCCTTGATCACACAACCAAGAACTCTAAAGTGTTGTAAACAACTTTATTATATCGTGTGTACTTGTTTCTGTTAAAACAAATATCTGCCCATTTGATTATTTCCCTTGTTGTCTTTGTTGCATTTGATTTAGTAAAAATAGTAGAGGGTCAATTTAATTGTATTTATTACTGATACAGATTGGCTAACCCACTACAATCTCCATTAAAAGTTCCAAGAATATGATCTAGTACACAAAAATTTTATGTGTATGAATTTTCTTTTCTTTGTTTTTCTGTATGCCGTTGAAAAATTTCAGCAAGACAAAAATTTGCAAAGAAAAAGGAAAATATAAATTGTTTTAGATAACTGGGGTAAATCATTGACAATTTCTTGTTTGGTTATCTTTGCAGCCATGCAGAAGTATGCCAACATCCATGAAGCTGTTAAATGTGAGGACATCAAAGAGGTGGAGGAAATGGTGAAATGTGGCGCTAACATTAATGAAATAAGCATTAAAAACAAATTCACTCCCCTGCACTCAGCCTGCAATGCTGGAGCCCTTGAGGTAAATGACTTTATTCTCTTATTTTAAATTTCAATAATTTTCCTTTATAACTATCATAAGAATTGATCAGAGCTTATCATGGATGGATATAATCAATTTTCTCCATTAAGAGAATACAGAAAACACAATAGTAGGATTTTTTAATATATATATACAACAGAGAAGTTCTTTATTTTCAGTGCATATTGATTTCATTTAATAATTTCACCAAAATTTAAACTACAGTACATTATCTTTCTTATATATTACAGTACAATTTTATTCATTCGTACATACACACACACACACTAATATATATATATATATATATATATATATATATGGGATAACAATATATAAATTTTTATATATCAAGAACAGTTTTGAAAGAAAAGATGTATGACAAACTGGAAAAAATTGAAACAAACCCAGTCCCATGAAGTCCTAACGGATGAAATGTATCACAAAAACTTTTTAAAATTGTCATATATGTGTGTGTGTGTGTGTGTGTTATTTTTCATTATGGTAAAAGTTCTTTAAAGTGCAACTTTTGATCCTTACTCAAAAATACAGCTATTTTTTACAATAATATTCACCCTGCACAAGGCTCAAGAGCCACTCAATGTAGAAGGTTACAGAGTAAGCAGCACAATTTATGCAGTTTTGTGGGAAAGATAAATATTAACCCTAGACTTGAACAGGTTAAGATTGCAATGATTGGGGAAGTATCCTCTTGGGAGTCAGTTTCACAAAACAGTGGTTCCTGGGAAGAAGCTACTCAAGTGGAACTTACATCTCACCAATGGAATGAGGATTGTTCATTACAATGTGCATGGCATGGTGAGTCTTAGCCGTGAAGTTTAGAACTAGTGAGACTAAGGAATGTAGTTCATCAAAACACTTTCCATAGAAATATGATAGAGCAGCAAGAGGCATGCAAAGTTTTGTCTCTGGGCAAGGGGTTGTACGGTGCAAAATAATTCTTCACCCACAAGGATGCAGAGGCACTTTTGGACTTCACTTTCCAGTCTCAATAGACACTGGAAAGTGAAGACTGGGCAGCTCCTGCCCATATATAGTAGCTGTACTCCATTTTCAGCCTATTTGGTTCTTATAAAGGTAGAGGATAGCAGGAGGAGTTGGGTACTTACTGGAGTGGTATAGGGAACTAACCATTTTTCCAATATCTTTAGCAATGGACCATATGTAGTAGTTCTGGGTTGAGCTTAAGTCCCAATAGGTGCTCAAGGCACAGGGCCTCCCTGAGCAAACACACGTTCATTCCAATGTGTGAAAATTCTGGGTCCGCTTAGTGATGATGAAATGTAACTAATTTGGTTTTCAAGACATTGAATGTGACCAGCTATTTTTTCCATCACTATTCTGTTAAAGCTAGGTCAGAGGAGAGATCAGCTGGTCATCTAGAGTTTTGGAGGTGCACTCATATACCATTTTATTATCAGTATATATATTCACAAATGATCAGAGTATACTCTTAGGCAAATCATTTATGTAAAGTAGAAAGCAACTCTTTTTCTACTTTACATAAAAGAAGCAATCCTTGTGGGGATGCTTGCATTGATCATTTGAGCCTCACAGGACTGGTCATTAACAACTACCTTCAGGGACCTACTCATTAGGAAGGACTTGTTAACTGAGAAAACTCTTCTATTGAGTCCATAGCTAGAGAGCTTGCTCAGTAATCTTTTATGCTACACCTTGTCAAAGATTTTTATTTCTCTAACAGACATTTATATTAACAGCACAGCCATGGCTCACATATCAAAGAAGATATATATCACACATCAACAAGTAGTTCTTTTACGAAATGTCACTTCATAACAAATAGAAAAAATTGTGCCTTGTCTTCATTTTGTCATTTACTAGTATGATTAAGAATTGCTTTCTTATTTATTCTCTAGAAAATATCCAATTTTTCTATTCTTGACCAGCAAATGAAAATAAAAGTTAGCACTGAAGGCGTTGAAATTAAAGTTTGCCGAATCATTCATTTTTAGCAGTTCCTTTTTTTGATTTGATATTAGTATAACATTATTTAATATTCAATGATTTCTCTAAATATTAATCATTCAAAATACTCATTTTTTTATATATTTATTATTCTCCCATTATTTAATATTTCTGTTTGCAGTGTGTGCATTGGCTGTTATGGCAAGGTGCAGACCCCACCATGTGTACTCCTCAGGGTTGGACACCTGTACACATTGCTGCCATTCGGGGACATGATTTTTGCCTCCAAGCTCTGGTGAATAATAATGTCTCTCTGAATACAAGAGACAATCGTGGCAGCACTGCACTTCACATGGCAGCAGCACATGGCAATTCCTTTTGCTTGAACACATTAATGCGTGGTGGAGCTGTAAGTTAATATTTAGTATAATATAAAAATTAATCTATCTTAATCAGTTTATACATTATAGAAAAACAATATTGGGTCAGAAATGTTTGTAGCATTTTTTAAGTGAATTTCAAAGACAATATTTAGATATTTATGCATAGATTTATTTATCCACATATGTGCCATTTTGTTTCATTACCTTTTGTCATCTTTGAGACAACTTCATGATTTCATCCTCCCAAATCTTAGTGTCTTCCTAGGTGATGAACCGTCTAAGTGGTTTTTAAAGGCTTTCAGAGAATTGAAGTTCCTTTCATTAAGAGAGTTCTCTAGGGATCAAAATGAGTGCTATTCCAAAGGTGCAAAGTCAGGTGATGGCAAGTAGAGTAGATCATCCCAATCAAGCTGCCAATTTCTGCAAAAAGACATGAGTTGTGGCATTGTTCTGATGCAAGAATACACCCTTCTGAGTGGCCGATTCTGAGTGTTTTTCATCGATTACTGCCTTTAACTGGTTCAGTTGAGAACAGTATTTGTCTGAATTTAACATTTGATTTTGCAAAAGGAGCTTGTAATATACACCAACTTTCCAATCCCACCAAATACACAGCATCACCTTCTTCAGTTGCAGACCAGCTTTTAAAGTGCCTCATTTCATTTTTCCTTCCAGACCTATTATATTCCACATTGCTGTAAATAATTCATCTTTCATTGCCTGTGATCATTCTTTTAAAAAATGTTTCATTTTTGTTGGGTTTTTTTGTACAGTATTTTTTCAAGAAATAAAAGAGCATCAAATGACAAAAATGCATCACATATTCTTCTATTTTCACTTTTGGCATAAAAACATTTAAAATTCACAGTCTGAACACAAATTGTATAAAAACATACATTGAAATGTCCCTTTTCAGAATATGTATATATGTCATAAATTTCAGTTACATGTGAAACAATATCACATGTTCAAATGCCACCTACTGATAAATGCTACAAACTTTTTCACAACTGAATAAAATTTGTCTTTCCAGCCATTTGTAAAATTTCTGTTCAAAGAGCAGAAATTATTTGAATATCACATACAATTGACTCCTTTTTTTCTGTTTAACCCTTGTTTTCATTGTTTCTTTAAGCCAGCACTCTCCCTGCTAGCCAACTTCAATTTTTCAAATCTAATCTTTTGCTTTTAAATTTAATTGTGCAGTTATTTTATACCTACAGTGTCCAAAAATAGATTGTTAAAGTATTTTTTGTTTAGAAATCCTGAATAAAACTATTTTTAAAAGAAGTAAAATAAACTAATTTTTTATTCTGCTTTATCACAGGATGTGAATGCTGAGGATAAGAATGGTTGGACAGCAATGCATGCAGCTGCTTTCCATGGTCGGCTGGGTTGTGTCCAAACATTGTTCAAATGGCAGGGAAGAATTGATGATACAGACAATTATGGCAACACTCCAGGTGAGTGAACCATCATTTGACTCATTCCAACATGGTAGTAATTTTGATTCTGAATATAATCATAATAGCATCTATTTCATACCTAATCATATCTCGGTGAATATTTACTTCTCTGTAATATCTTAATTTGTAATATTACAAAAACCTTTGTCATTATACAGCTATATTGTACATTAATTAGTGCATATGATGACCTGCAAGTGAAACCCACAAAATGGTTGCTGCTTGACAACATTAAGAAAAAACTAAATTTCTACTAAATTTCCAATGCACAATATCCCACTTCCTCCCTTCTGGATCTCATTACTTGCATACTTTCACTGGCATGGGAAAAGGATGATGTGTAACTCCCGCACAAAGGAAACTGTAATCATACTTTTAAAAAAAGTGACACATTCATTACCTCAACATATTTGAGCTATATCACGTTTATTATGTTACCATGTTATACTACTGTTCAAGTAGTTTTGTGACTCTCTTTTTAAAAAGTTCAGTTCTTAAACACTTTGAGGTAAATCATCATGTATGACTTGGTACCTAATTTTGTGTTATGCCTGTAACTTTCCTACATCTTTGATCCTTGTACATACTTGTATAACCTGTAATACTATAGAGATGTCTCCTATATTATACCTTATCAATTAATATTTAAGCATATTTTCATGTCAGTATGTATAGTAATTAAAAAAATTTGTATTATAATGTAATGAATGAATGTCATCAGGTTAGCATATTAAACATTAGATTAATCACATTTCTAGATAGAAATATCCAATGTTATAAAATATTTTAAAGCATTACAATAATTAAATAGTAATGGTGATATTAAGGAGAATATTCTCTGCGTCATATATAAATATTGACAATAATCTGTTTAGAGTTATCCTGATGAATATTTCTATCATTTCTATTTCATCATTGTCTTAAGGAAAACAAAAAATAATGTCAGTTCTTTAAAAATAATGTCAGTTCTATTAAAAACTAAGTATTCAATGCAAATTTCCCTTCGAAAATTGTTTGCTTTTAAAATGTTTATATTAACTCTTTCTATAAGTGTTTTTTAGTGTATCATGGAGCATCATAAAGCAAATTGCATGGCTGTATAATTTTTATCAATGCAATTAATTTAGATTAGTAGTATTTAGGCTATTTTTCTTGTAAATGGTTGATCATTGATGATGAACAAAAAAGTACAGCTGTTTCTTTGCTATGTATCTTTTGACAGAAGTGACTCAGACAATGTTACTGAAACAGTTTTGAATTTGGGATCAATATCTTTAGAGTTAGATTATCTATTTCAGCAGTCAGTCTATACAGCTGATTCTGATTTGGGACCTTTTCTTATTCATCTTTAAAATATCAGTTTCTTGCACGTGTATTAAAAAATATGAGATGAATTATTTTGTCATGTAAATTGTGAAATAATACTTCATAGCATTTCTATTCCCCAACTTCATTCATTTGGAAATCATTTTTTCTACTATAATATTAAATAATCAGTTTTTATGCTTATTGATTAGACTTCATTCTGTTATCTCATACCATTCTTAAACAATTATTCCATTGTTTGTATTTTTCCATGTTATTATGAATACTTATCAATAATTTTGGGTGTTTATTCTTACAATTCACACATTATTCTTTGTTGGTCAATTCTTTCATGAATATCTTTTATCATCATTAAATTTGCTTATTCAATGCTCCAGATTCCTTTCACTCATTTTCCACCAATATTATAGCACAAACACATACAACTTTCCTCTACTACTCAACAACAAATGATTCATATGGTCTGTGTCTCAAGAAAGCTGACGCTGGAACATGTCCAGATATGCTTGGGTACACATATTTGCCTAATTCATTATTTCATCAACAGGGATTAAATTGTCACACCTAGTGCATCAAGTGCAGCCTTTACATAAACATTTACTAACATCAAATGACTGCTTGCAACATCTTCATCTTCCAAAAACAGAAATTCTATGATCTATCTGTGTCCCAAGGGGAAACCATTTTGGAAGAGAATTATAGGTGGAAAAAGAAATGCTAACTCCACAAATTTTCAAATAGGTACAAAAAAAACTTAGGAATTTTTAATACTTTAAAAATTAAGTTAAAATAAGCATTACTTTTTGACTAACCTTCATATGCTAAGCTATGCCCAATTTCATGGTATCAAGTATCAACTTCATTATGACTTTTTGATGTTAAATCCAATTTTTTTAGAGGTTAGCTGATATTTTCTTTATATTCATTGTCTTGACTAAACAACCTTCAGATTTAGAACTGTCCACAAAAAAACCTAATGGATGAATTATACCCCTGAGAAAGATAGAAAAATTCATCAGCCAAAATGTAGTGATAAAAATAATGAGGATGAGAATACATGTAAAAAATTTACCTATTTTTTTTTTTTTATAGTATTTTTTCAGAAACTTTTCATTTCTGATTTTGATTAGTATCTGAATTATTTAATCATTTTTGTGCACCTGCGTAACATACAACTGAACACAAGCAAACCCAAATTGTTTTTAAAGCATTTGGATTCTTATAGAACAGAATCTTCTTGCTTGACTGTTACTTCATTGTTCAATGTTGAAATTCTAGTCAGGTTAGGTTTTGGATTTCATGCTAGCCTTCCTACTCACAAGTGTCACAGTGACTCTGCATAGTGTTCTTACTCACTAATCAAGTATACTGATATGCAATATGGAATAATGGAATATTTAATAATAAAATAATTTAAATACTTATTTTTTATTATTTGATAGTCATGCTAATTTCCTGATTTAACAAATTAAACTAGTATTGACTGACAGTTGACTTATTTTGTTCATTGTTAAACAGTCAAAATCAGTAGGCTTTCATTACTGCTTTCCTTCTGACTTATACAGAACTACATTATTTGTTTGTGTCAATGATTAAAATGGAAATGATTCTGAATTACAAAATAGCTTGTGTTGATTAACATTTCTCTTTATGTTTACTCGGCTAATTTTTTATATTAATGTGGTTATTATAAATTACCTAAAACTCAGTGTAACCCATCATTGGAATTGTGATCATAATCATCTATTTATGACAACCAACTACTTGAATAAGTTTACAAATGTGCCAAGTTCACTAAAGTGTTTGATCTAACACATAATGTACCACTTGCATAAAATGTGCCAATATGAATCCAGTGTAAAATATTTTACAGCTTGATAAGTTAATATTCAGAAATCTTCTATGTAAACTAGAATATTGTTTATATATGATTTTTCTTGTATTTAATTATATTTGTCTGTATTATGTTTTGCCTATACAGCTCACCTGGCAGCAATGGAAGGTCATTTATTGTGTATCAAGTTTCTACTTAGTTGCAAGTCTAATCCCAGGGACATCTTTGGAGCCCGAAATGATCATGGAGAGATACCCAAAGACTTGGCAGAACAGTTTTATAAGGAAGACGTAGTAAAGTACATTGAAACTATTGAAAAGGAAAAAGATTGTCCAGAAAATATGGAAAGTAAGAGAATACATTTACACCAGCATCATTTAATTTTGATGAAAGTGAAATTAAACATTATAGATTTTATTTATATAAAAAAAATGTTGTTCAATAGAAAAATCACCTATGTTTGTAAATATATTTTATTTCCATTGATAAATAAGTTTCTTATCTATTATGCATTTTCCAATGAAAAAAGATTTTTGTCAACGGAAATGAAAATTATGCTTGTGATGATATAACTAAAAATTTTCAAGAAAAGTGTATCTGTGGATGGATTCTCACATTGAGAATGTCAGACAGGGATTCAGTAAATTCTAAGTGTTTACTGAACAACTTGCATAAGTAAATTGTTTAAAGTGGTCAGTTGCCTGTGCCTTGCAAGACACTGTCTCTCCAATATAGCACCATGTCCTGTAATTTGCACTACATGTCAAATGATGCTACAAAGCTTTTTGAATATGTTTTGTACTTCTTAGTTGCATGTTTGCCATTGGATCCTATAAGAAGCTCATCTACCCTTTTCCAACCAATTTCCAGGCTGGTTTGAATTCAGTTTTCCTTCTCTTAGATTGATTGCCAATCAAGGCTTAGTCTGTCCTGCTAGCTACCTATAGAAGGAGGGAGAGATAGATTCCTACCTTTTCCAAGAGTATTTGTACATAAGTGAATGTAATGAACTTGACTAAAATTTAAACCCAGTTCTCCAAGTTCTCATTCAATTATACCACTCACACTGGCTCAATGTTGCTTAACTTTGGTGATTGAACATAAAAACCATTGCTTCAACATGATATGGCTTCTCTCTGTCACTATATATATATATATATATATATATATAGTGATGGCTTTATGCACTCCTCAAATTCTGGAGCAGCTCCTGCTCCTGCTCCCTAAAATAGTGTGCTCCTTTCATAAAAAAGGAGGCGCTCCCACTCCTGTCAAAAAAGGGGTGTGCTCCTTTACCCATCCCAACAGTATGTTGTAATACTACATTAACAAATTCTTAACTGCTTGTCATCTAATCCACACAATTTACTGTCCTCCATGTAACCACAAACATCTGCCTTAAAATTTCTTTCTTTATCCTTATGTGTGTTGAAAAGTTAGTAGAATAACTGATCAGGAGTAGAAAATTTTCAGAAAATTAATTTAGATAAACAATCTTTTCATGCATGCAAAAAAATAATTTTTCAAGTCACTTTCTGTGTGTAAGTGTGTGTGTGTGTATATATATATATATATATATATATATATATATATATATATATATATATATATTTAATAAATAATGTTTTCCATTTATAATCAATTTTTTTAACAGTTGAAAATTGGATGTCATGTATATAAGATAACTTCCCTTACAAAATAGAAAGGCATATCATTTTTTAAGAAAATCGTTGACACTTGTTAACAGAAAACTGTTTAAGTCTATATTTCTCCATACCCCCACATAAATTTAACACATTTTGGACAGATTTGACACTTCCCTGATTTTTTTAAAGTTTCATCAAAAGTAAGAAAAATTAGAAAATTTACAGTTTAAAATAGGTATCTCCACAGAAATGGGATATCTAAGGTTTAAAATGAATTTTTAAAAATAAAAAATCTTTCTTGAAGCTTTTAACAGAAATACACTAAAACTAAGCTATAGCTGTACAGGTAGTCTTGAAAATATTATTAAAAAACATAATAAAATTTTAAATCACTACAAAAACCTAAGTAATAATTGCCATTCCATAGCAGCAAATAATACCAACATGTGTAATTGTAGAAATCCTAACAAGTGTCCATTACAAAATAGGTGTCAAACTGATTCCCTTGTTTACCTAAGTACTATTTCTACTATAGAAAATCCAACAGTTAAAAAATTTTATATCAGGAGTACCAAGAATTCCTTTAAAAATAGGTAATATCAACATAGATTATCTTTCAACAACAACACGTACAGAAATAGGATGTCCCTTTCCAAATATTTTTGGAACTTAAAAGAAGTTAACAAAACTCTTACGGTAAAATGGAAAATATTAAAAAAAAATAGAACTTGTAAATCTTTAAATGAGCTGTGTTGCCTATGTTTACAGAAAAAATTTCAAATAATCAAATTTGCTAACAAAAAAGCACTGTTAAACCAAAGGAGTGAATTAACTGTAAACTGCCGACACAGTCTATCTTTTACCTTAAAATATAGTTAAATTTTTCATAAAAAACAATTATGTATTACAATTAGCCATAATTTTATTAGTATATAATAGTCCACTCTCTAATGAACTTATTTGGCTTATTCAACTTAAATATTGCGATGTTTTGCCGTCTGTTCAGTATTATTATCATCATATATAGATGTTCCACATTTTTAATTTTATTACTTTTTATTTTGGCCCCTTTCAGAAGCTACCTGAATATAAAAAAAAATTTTATGTTAACTTTATGTCTGATTACCCACCCATCCCCCAACTTCAACAAATAGAACCTTGTATTTGGCAACAATAACGATACATTTGTTGCTGCTATATTTTCCACAATCATCAATGATGCCATGTGTATGTGCCATTTGTGACATGAAAAAATAACTCACCCACCTCCACCCTCTGACCTTATTTTTCTATTTAGTCTAGATCTGATATTTAATTGGTTAATTGAGACATACCCACAAGTATAGTTTTAATTCTGACCCCTCTTCCCCTTAACTTTCAGAAAAGAGGTAACATTTTGTTTTAAAATTTCCCTAAAAAATCATTTTATCACCAGTTACCAATCATCGCCTGAGGAAGTACAATCATAGTATTGAAACATGAAAGCTTTTGTGTAGCAACTTAAAATGTCTTTATTATAATAAAAATATAATAATATTTTGTTCTACTTTGTATTGAGCACTTTTTTAAAAGTAAATACTATGAACTGGATTTTTACTCTATTTGTTCTTTCTCTTGTTTGTGTGTGTCTGTGTGTGTGTGTGTGTGTGTATATATATATATATATATATATGCAGAAATATAGTCTTAAAGTGTGCTATATTTATGGGGTAAAGTGCTCAATATCAGAGATAGAGCGTGTGTAAATATAAAAGTGGACATGGAAGTCAGCACTTAGAGGCGACAGTCTGTTTCATGCTAGTGCAATCGTCGCCTGACGATTGCACTAGCATGAAACAGACTGTCGCCTCTAAGTGCTGACTTCCATGTCCACTTTTATATTTATATATATATATATAGTGAGAGAGAGGAGAGTCTTTGTTAATGTGTATGTAGGTATGTAAGTATTTCTTGATAGTAGTAGTTCTTTTGACTCTCTGTGGGATTTTTAGGTGTCCAAAGCTTGAGTGTAAGGGACAGCGGATGAAATTCTTTTCAGGGCCTGGTCTGGTCTGTTTACCTGCCCGTCACTGTCTTAACACTTTTTTTAAGACAATAGAATTCATTCCCAAATTGTTCTTGAATTTGATTCGTTCCAGAAATGATTCATTTGGCAATATCCTTTTTCTTTACCTTACATTTAGAAAAGGTAACCTTTTGGCCTCTTATTTATTTTTATTTTTTCCTTATTTTTTTGTTTCTATTTCTTTATGGCAAACCAAAATGGTTTGAAATAGTGATCTTTTTCTATTTCTATCACTACAATACACTCCAAGCAGTTGCTCACATTTTGTCCGTGTATTTTTTATGTAATCTAATATTCTGATGATCCTCATGCTATTTTAAGTATAAGAAAGAAAGAAATTTTTTATTTATTAAGTTTGAAATGTAAGTTCATATCATTCCTTCAACCTTCACTTTCTTCTATCCATAAATCTAGACAAATTTTAAAATAACAACTGATAATGTAGCTGTGATTTGTTTGTTTGTTTTTACTTTATTTTTTTATGGTTTATCAACCATTTGTGGATTATTTAAAGCCAAAACATATTTTAGATTGTAAGAATAATTCTTTTTCTTTGACAGTGAATATTGCATTAACAATTTTTTTTAAATAATAATGATTTTTCTAAATACAAGTCCTAATATTTAACCCATTGCTGGGGAGAAAAGATGGATTTATACCTTTCCCAAGGGTATTTGAGCATAAGTGAGAGCTGTAGTTGTAAAAATTCATTTTTAAGAAGTGACATCAAGATTGCTCATTAATTTTCCTGTTTTAGTATTTTTGCAGAATTAATAAAACTCACATAGAATAAGTATCTACGTTCAAACAATAAATGTTTTACAATTTTTATTTAATATTTTTATAATTATTTGGTAGATCTGTCATTCCCAGCACATGTGGCAGCTTCAAAAGGTGATGTGGAATACCTGAGAAAGTTGATAGAAAATGGAATTATTAATATCAATGAACGAGATGATAAGGGATGTACCCCTGCACATAAAGGTGCATGTCTTTTTGACTTATTACTCTATCCTTTTCATAATTTTATCAAGATTTATATATATATATATATATATATATATATATATATATCTTTGAATTAATTGTTTAATCATTTTATTTCAGATGAAAATATATAAAAGAAGTTGATGAAATTAAATGTTGATATATTCAACTACTTTCGACCAAACAATTAACCATTTTTTATTGTTTTCAACAGAGGATTGAAAGTCTAGAAATAGCCAATATGGCATTTGTATCATTATCAGTTTAAAGTGGATTAAAATAAATTTTATTAATAGTTGGTTGCTTTCTTTTAATCTAAAGACTCACCAACATCTGTAATTATTTTTTTTCAGTGAATGTGTCACAAACTATTGTATCATCAATTAAAAGCAGATACAGAATATGATTTGATGAAACAGCTTTTAATAAATATATTTCTGGTTGCTTTTTCTTTATGCATCATACTTTTCCAGTTTATAAACTTTTTAAATTTTAAATCTGCCTAATGATTATTTACTTGGGCCTTCTCATCCTGTGACTTTGTTGATCTTTTATAAAATCTAAGGAAAAAACAGATTAACTGTAGTTGTTGCATAGGGTGTTCCAATAACTTGGACCAATTTTAAATGTGAATTAAGTTTAAGCATCTAATGATTTTTTTTTCTTTTTCTTTCAGATTTAACAACTTAAGTCTTTGGCAATTTCAACCCTGGAAAGATTAACAATCAAACAATGTGTTAAAGTTATTGAAGCCTATTATGAAAATGGGCGTTCAAATTCATAAATATATGGCCCAATGATTCCACTAGCAAAAAATGCACACCAAACAATGACCTTTTTGGATGCAGTGGCTTTTCAACAATCTTTCTTGGATTTTCATCAGTCCAAATGCAACAATTCTGCTTATTAATGAATCCACCAAGATGAAAATGGGCTTCATCATTAAAGAGGATTTTTGCAAAAAATCTTTATTGGCTTGTCTTTGCTCGTGCACCGAATTGACGAATATATGGCACTCCAAATAGTCAGCAAGTTTCAGTTTTTGTGTCAATTGAATTTTGTAAGCGTGTAGATACAAATCTTTTGTCAAAATTTGATGTAAAATTGTTGTGGAGAGGTTCGATTCCTGCGTGTGATGACGAATAGAGGTGACTGGACTTTTTACCACATTCTCGTGCACTGCAGCAATGTTTTCAGCTGAACGGCGTAAACAAGCACGCAATGGTGTTTTCACATCTGCCACTGACCCAGTTTGTTTGAATTTATGAACAATTTTTCCAATTGCACTTTTGAAACTTTAACGCGTTGTTTGATTGTTAATCTTTCCAGGGTTGAAATTGCCAAAGACTTAAGTTGTTAAATCTGAAAGAAAAAGAAAAAAATCATTTGATGCTTAAACTTAATTCACATTTAAAATTGGTCCAAGTTATTGGAATACTCTTTAGATTGAAATTCTAACACTGTCAGCTTTTAATCAGTTTTCAGAAATAGTTTAAGTATATTTTGCATGTTTTTCACCTGAAAATGAAATTAACAACTTATCAAAATGACCTGGTACTATTTAAACCTGAAAGAGCTCCAAAAGTAACATAGTTGTTGTATACTTTTTGTTTTTTAATTGAATTGAATACCAATACAATGTTAATCAATGTAAAAGAAATGACTATGTATAAATATAAACTAAAGTAAAAATCTATAAAATTTACATCTCCAAACTATGTAGTTAATTGTCAGTAAACAGTTCATGAATATCATAAATATATCATAAACAGTGACTGACTTCACAAATAAACTTGATTAGCTTGTGATCATAAAAAGAGTATTAGATAAATTAGGTTAGTGTGATATTTAAAACTAGAAACTTTTTGGAAAACTTTAAAACATTAGATTAATTACAGAAAATTCAAGTTATAACCTACAAAAGAGTTTCATTTTGCTGGTTCTTCTCCTATACATTTCTTCTTAGGTTGTTTTCATAAAGGCTTTTTTAAATGTAATATATATTGTGATAAAATGAACAAAATTTAGTAAACTGGAGAGAATTGAAACTGCTGCTCTGAAAATGGTTTAAAAATAATAGAATATAGATATTAATTCACAATGTCACCAAGAATTTTTTTAAAAAATGCCATTTCATTTCTGTTTGTTTAATAGTTTTGTTTTCATTTTTCAGCTGCTGGTCAGGGTCACAGCAACATCCTGAAATGGTTGATAGAAATGGGTGCAGATCTGAGCATTAAGAATGATTTAGGAGACATGGCAAAAGATCTTGCTGAAAGATTTGCTCATTTGTCCTGTGTTAAATTACTCACTAGTGCTTGCCCGGGTGAGACTATATTTGATATCAGGACACTTCAATTGAATTATATCACTGTCTTTTTTTCTTTTTCTTTTTTTTTTTCTACTTTTCTTTGATCTTTCTTTTGTACTTCAAAGAGATCATTTTAAGAAATGTAATACATTGCCGTACAGAAAATATTGTGAGAATTTTTTTTTTAATTTGAAAAATATTAATTTTATGTAACATTAAAAGTAGAATATTGATTTAAATATTTCTTCTAATAATACTAGAAATTAATTTCTTTTTCTGTCTCATTTTAAATTAACGTGAAACTTTTATATTTTATAGACATTTGCCAAACACTGAATATATTGTTTTAATGAGAAATTCTATGAGAAAGTGAATGTTACACAAAAATAATTAACTGCTAAATCTAGTGAAAATGAAGCTCAGTGATGATCCCTTCTTATAAAAAAAATGACATTTATTTAGAACAAACTTGCTTTGAACAACTTTTTCAAGGCTAAGCTGTCATCAAAACCTTAAAGGCAAAACAATAAACACAGTTTTAATATATTTCCTTATGGGATTAATCATTTTTGTTTAAATTTAGTTTATTTTGGTTAGGATTTAATGTGAAATTGAATGCAATATATCTATGCACATTGCACAATATATCTGTTTCATTGATGAATGTTCTCTCATTACCAAAGATAGATTTTGGTGTGTTTTCAATTAATCCACAAAATATGGCTATTTCAGGTATATCAGATATCACTAAGAAAAAGTTGAAATAATTGAGTAATCAGTAAATCTCTAAATAGTCCTTAACAAATGTAGCATTATACCTTTAGATATCGAAGCTGAAACTACTACTGATGTCACTTAAGGAATATAGTAAGTTAGGTACCTCCACTATTTCGGCATAAATTTTTGATACCTAAAGTTTAAAATGATTTTTAAAAAATGAAAAACATTCTTCATTTAAGCTTTAATTGAAATCTAAATGATTAAATTTATTTCCAGTAAGTAAAATATTCTAGTGTGTTTCAGATAGAAATGAAATAGATTGGAATGTCAAATTTAATTTTGATTTCTTAAAATTTTCTTAAAAGTGGCCATTTTCTTAGTTTTAAGTAATATGTAAACAAAAGAAATTTATTGATTTTAAAATTATTTAAAAAAATATATATATTTCTGACATGTTATTTGAGTAAAATTAGAAAATTTAAAGTTAAATTAATCTGATTTGAAATAAATATTACATACTTATAGCATAAAAAGTAATATACAACCATTTATTTAATGATTGGTCCTGCTTATCTTAGCTTATCTGAGGTGATACTGTATGGCCGATGAGTGACGAAGCCATGACAGCTAGTATGGCTGACTAGAATTGATACAAAATTTAAGTGAACACATTTTTTTTTTTGTTTTTAACTACCTAGTAATTTTTACATACGAACATATTTTCCAAAATTATCTAATAAGTTATTAACTTTTATTTACCTTTTGGAGATGCTTTATGCAAAAATAAAAAAAAATTTAAAATACTATAAAATTTTCTTAAATTAATTTCTCTGTAAAATGACAAAACTCTTGGATCACGTGACTGTTTCATAATAATGTCATGTTTAACATATGTAAAAAAAAAAAAAAAGAAATTTTTTTTTTACTAAAATTTTCAAAAAAAAAAATTTCAAATATAATTTCATTCATTTGTGAATAAATCTTGAAAATTTCATTAAAATTGGATAATTATTTTATTTTTGCAAGAATTTCCAAATCAATGTTTTCAACAGAAAAAAGCGCAAAGAGTCAATCATATATGCCACTGTGATGACGTATTTTGTGGCCTTGTTAGGGGCCAGAAATAAAGACACAAAGAGAGGAATTAAATATATTAACAGAAACAGTAATACAAACATATACAAACGAGAGTGTTATAGCAAGAATGTTCGGTCCAACTGTCGGAGCTGACTGCTGGAAACTTCCATCTCCAAAAGGCAGTACCTGCTCCTATTTATAACCAGGAGAGTCCATGCATGCATAAGTAAATTACCATAACAACATAAACCAAACAAGATTTTAACTAAATTTTCAAACATTTTAGAAAAATTAAAAAATTTCAAAAAATAATTAAAAAATACTTTGGTCTTTCATCTTAATAATAAGATAGACATTTTGACAATAATACTTTATTTTTATTAAGTTTATGGTCTTTTTTATTATGCTATGCTGTTTTCCCACAAAAGAGTGGAGATACCTATAGTAAGTAATTGAAGCAAAAATCTCTGCATGGCTTCTAAAACCCATTTGTAAAAGACAACTAACTGAAAAAATAGAATATCAAAGACTTCCATAGAAGATGCAAAATTACCCCTTAGGATAAAGAAAATGGTTGGCACTGTGTCAGTTGGTAGATTAAAGCAGATCACAAGGAAAAGAAGAACTATTGATTTAGAAAATATTTACTACAAGTATCAAACTCTCAAGGGTAAAGAACACAGATCATGTCAGAAAACCATCAAATTCATGTCATTTTATGATGTAATATGAAACATGGATCCAGAAAGAATAAGACTCTTGATAAAGGTAGTTTATAATATCCAATTTATACAATTTCATATTGTAGAACTTTCATCTTCAAAAATTAACAAAAAATTATGAACAAAATGCTCATGCTCAAAATAATAAGTCTTTTGTAAATTGCATCTTTTTTAAATGCCATGTTCCTTCAGAATGAAGGCAACTATGGCCCTCCACAGTTGCTTTTTCTTTGATATGTGTGAATTGCCTTCCTAGAAAAGAAAGTGGAATTGTTTCCTTCTGACTTCTCCATGGTTTTGAATTCAGATTAGTCTTTCTCCTAGACTGGTTGCCACCCAAGTCTAGGGATCCCAGTCAACTTTGCATTTAAACCCATAGCTGTGAGAAGAGATAAATTCATGCCTTTCCCAAATGCATTAGTGTAAAATGAATGCTTCAGACTATGTCAGAATTTAAACTCAGTTTGCTGATTCCACTTTCTGGGCCAATAACTGTTAATCTACTTACACATCCAAAATGCCATTTAGCCATCTGGATTAGAGAACTACATAGAATTTTAAAATAATAATTTTTTAATCCCTACTTAGGCAGATTTTTTTAGCCTCAAACACATCAGCACTAATTGTAAATTTTCACTAAAGCTACACGTGTAGACACAACCAAATGATAGAGATCTTTGCTGAGATTACAAATCAATGGGAAACAGTTAATAAAAATTTGATTACTACACTGATAAAAATAAATTATATGAAGAAGAAAAACATTTCACAAGATACTTTTGGAAAAATACAAATCATTATTGACAGTTATATAGTATAAATTTAGGATATTGCTTTTCAAGGTCAGAATATGTGATGTTATCACATGTTCTGACCTTGACATCTGGTTGGTTAAATTTAATGATTAAATTTATTCATCATAAATCACCTAGAAAAATTATTGAATCAATTAGTCAAAAAGTAGACTTTTTTAACACATCACATTTTCTAGTTAAGATAATACTTAAAAAATATTAAAGTCAATACTAGTCTTGATAAAAATTCAAATTAAATTCTATATTTTCCTTAATACATAAATAGTATTATCACAAATTATATTTTTTAATTATAAGTATTCACTATTGTCTTTGGATATACATGCTTTATTTTTTCTTTTTTTTCATCATATTTTTATTTTCTTATATCAAATATTTACATTTTATTTTAACATATTTTTTATGTACAAATTTCACTGATTTGTTCACAGATATTTTTAAATCATATTTTGTAACCAGTAATATCAAAGAGAAATCAACTTACTTTCATATAAAATCAGTATAATACTTGATTTTCAACAGTTTTTGTGATATATCAATTTAATTGTACAAATATAACATATTTAGATTTTTTTCAACAATTCAGTCAATTAAGGATTTAACAAGTGAAATCACAAAAAGGCTTATAGGTTTAAGGAGAGAATTTGGTTGTTATAATGTGTATCAGTCTTCTATTACATGAAAATTTCTTCAAATTTCAGTTGATGAAGAAGAGCTAGGAAGTGAAGAAATCAGACAAAGTCCTTTGGTTGAAGGAGCATATCTACAGAAACAAGCTAAAAGTAAGTTCTATTTCTTTACATAATCTTTATCCTTTGGCAGTAATTATATTTTAAATAGATTCAATTAGCTCATTGTCATTGTAAATAGTAGACTGTAGTCATTTAAGTCTCAAAACATAGTTGATCACCAAAATAAGAAAAAAAGAGAGGATGGTAAGAGGGCTAAAATTGTTTAGAGTAACAAAATACAATCATCAACACCCATGTCCTGAAGAGACATTGCACATAAAATAAGAATGCATGTCTAGGTTTATTTGGGATTTATTACATGATTGATAGTTTTTACAGGATTTTATATTACATAATAATATTGTTTCCATTCATAAAGGTTTTTTTTCTTTTGAGACCAAAAAAGCATTTTTTCATGTTTCAGCAAGTTTACAATTTTTTAATTTTACAAGGTAGTCACAAATCAGGATTAAAATTTTTCCAAATATTTTGGTATCTGTTTGATTATAGAAGATGGGTGATTGGAAGATGTGTGTATATACAGTGGTTTATCATTGTTTTTTTTTGCATGGTTTATATGTGTCTTTTCTTAGATTGAAGGTATCATCTAGAAAATCTACTTTGTTTAGGTTAGTTTTTTGTCTATGTTGAATCTGTTATTTTTGAAAATCTTTATTATTGCTTTTCTAGTTTTGTCTGTGTTTTGTTTGTTATAGTTTCTTAAGATTATAAGACTGTTGTCCCTGTAGAGCGTTGACTTTAATGTCCACTTTATATATATATATATATATATATATATATATATATATATATATATATATAGAGTGTATCAAAAATACTTTTACAAACTTGGGGACATGTTCCTCACAGCAAAACAAGGACAAAATCCATATAAACATATGTCTGCAAATCCTTTGTTTTTGAGTTATTAAGTTTAAAGAAAGTTTATGCTTGATGGCGCTGTGTGCCATATAGACTAGATTACATTTGTCATTCATGTACATTTGTCTGTCTTCAACGTTTAACGTGTGTAGTAGTGAGTTAACTGAGAAGTGTTCCGTTTAACAATGGTGGGATATTCATATCAAGAGCAGGCAGACATGATTTTTACATATAGCTACACAAATGGTAATGAACACGAGGCTGCATGGCTGTATCAGATTGCATTTACAGACTGAAGGCAGCTGAGTCATCCAACTTTTGCTGCCGTTTAATGTAGCATTGCTGAGACAGGATCTGTGACACCACAAACTATGGATCAAAGAAGACCGAGATCCACTCATATGCCTGACCATGAAGAACACATTATACAGGCTGTCAGTGACAATCTAAGTATCAGCACACATCAAGTGGGGCTAGCATGTTGTACATCTCATAGTAGGACATGGAGTGTACTTCAAGAGCAGCTCCTGTATCCATATCACTTTCAACATGTACAGGGTCTTTCTCACTCTGATCACTCACAGCAGGAGAACTTTTGCTGATGGTTTATTGCATAAACTGCCAATCCATTGTTTGTCTCTTCAGTTTTGTTTATTTCGAACACACTTCCAGACCTGCTAGAGGATGTACCCCCGCTAATATGGAGATGCATGTGGTTCATGCATGATGGAGCTCCAGCACATTTAGTTACATTGTCTGCAATGCACTGAAAGAGGGATAGGTATGGAAGGAACATGTTCCCCTGACCTCAATCCTTTGGATTTTTATCTGCGGAGCCACCAAAAACAATTGGTTTATGCAGCAGACATTAATAATGCAGATACTCTTCATCAACATGCCATGAGGGCCTGCAAAATCATTTGACACCATGTGGGAGTATTTGAAAGGGTCTGCCAGACAATGATCTGGCAGGTGCATGCATGTATAGAAGCAAGTGGAGGACATTTTGAACATTTTTTATGAGTTGCTGTGTTGTGATACAACAATGATCTTTTGGACATGTTACCTTGTTTTGATGTCAAGAATCCACCCCCAAAGTTTGTAAAAGTATTTTAATGCATCCTGTATGTATATATATATATATATATAAAAATTCAAAGTTGCAATCAAAACTTGTAACTTTATTTTTAAAATGTTTTACCTATACTTGTTTTTCTTTGACTTTTCTCACAATCCATAATGGAGCACTCATAGTAACTTGTGAAAATAACTAAATAAGAGTCTGAAGGTTTTCTAAGATCAGTAGAATTTCAATTTGGCAATTTTGTCTTTACCTTTCTTCCTTATGAGCATCATTGTTTGGTACTTATTTCCTATTTCATAAAACAAACCAGAATAGCTTTTTAAATGTGCATTGATCCGTATCTATCAAACCTTTTAATCCTTCTGTGCATGTGTTTATCTATTTCAATATTTCTCTGTCTATCTTTAAATCTTTGTGTATCCGTCTATATTGAATTTTTTTTAATATGTATATTAAGTATTACTCTGTAAAATTATATTAGCTATAGTAATGTTATCATTGTGATGTATTTTATACTTAGTTTATAATGTTATGAATATTGATTATTAAATTGTAGTTCTAACAGTTCAAAAACAATATTCAGAAATATTGTTTATCTTTCTTGCAGGTCGTGCCAAGCAAAAGATGATTAATTTGGAACATGATTTAGAGATTGCTAAGAAGAATTACATCCAATTAGGTGGGGTTCTTATAGATGAAAAGAAAAAACTGGAACAATTGAGAGAGAAGGATCAGTAAATAAGTTGACATTTTTTAATCAAGAAATTCATTTTTTTGTGTTCATCAGTATGCTACAGAAAAGTTTGCTAAGTGTATCAATAAAAGTATGTGGAGTGAATCAGATACAATTACAAAATGACCTTTTATAGACATTTGAACATTTTGAAAGATGGAAAAGAGAATTTACTTTTTTACATTTCAAAATGTTTTCAGCACCCCCTTCTATTCTTTTCTGTGAAAACTGACTTTGCCATCTCTTCAGTTTTATGATCACTATAATAAGTGAGAAGCAATAATCTTCCCTAAGTAAAATTGCATTTTGTCATAACATTTTTTAAGTGCATAACATGTGAGGAATTTAATAATAGCGCATAATGTAATGATTTAACTTTAAATTTTAATTTTTTTTTCTGTTTTTTTTTTCTTTCATTTTTATGTCAGGCACATAGATGAACTTGATGCACAATTAGAGTACGAACGCCTCCGCCGTGAGAAATTGGAAGCTCAGCTGGACCAATATCAACAAGAGATGGCCTACCTCAGCTCTAAATTGGCTCAACATTCTGCAGCTGCAATGGTAAGTATCATGCACTGATGTGGAATGCATGGCTTGGATAATGAAAGAAGCCTGGTAGAACTTTGCCTTCGACTCCATTTTGGGATTAGCTCTTCATAGAAATGGATCATCTTGCAGAAATTGATTAGTCTGTTTAACTTTTTATTTACATAATTTTGAGTTCACTATTTCTTAAAAAATTTTCTGTATATTAAATCATGCATAAGCAAATTTTATACACTCTAATGCTGGCTTTGAATTTGTTTAATAACTGATTTGAATTTTCTATCAAATTTAGCTTTTTAAAGATGTTTGTGTTGATTATACAAAGTGTTATTAAGTATCGATTGACAGTTGTCTATTATTGATGCCCTGTTATGATATTAATTTGCTAATTTAATATTGTATTTAAATGACCTTTCTGATTTTTATTTGTTGTAATATCAAGTAAAACCTTGTGATGTATTATGAAAATACTTAAAAAATCAAAACAATTTTTTCAAAGTATAATAATGAAGAGAAGAATGACATGTTTTTTTGTAATAGGAATAAAATCTTTTTTTAAAAATTCATCTTATTAAAAAAAATGAGCAACATGCTTACTGTGATTCAAATGTGATATTAAATGTAAATAAAGTAAACACAATATATAAAAAAAGCTGATTTTCTGGATGATTACACTTATTAAACATCGGCTACACTGCATTAAAATTAGCTTCTAATCTTTTAGATTCCAGTTTTATTAAAGACAAAAACTATAAAGACACTTGCATGATGTACCTTCCCTGTGCCTTTTCTATAAATATTTACATGGCAATTGTTTGGATGACTTTTCATTTTAGGTATCTAGACTTTATGAATTTAAGCATAGTACTAGGTTGGCAGCAAGATCTCATCATTTTACAGCTGAGATTGATCTAACCATAAGTTCTATTCTAATAGCTTCTTCCCTTGCACATCTGGCTTGTGGAACTCTCTTCCAGCTTTTTGCTTTCCTGTCAACTATGATTTTCAAAAACTCAAATGCAATGTCAATTGTTATCTCTGTCTCCTTGAACTGTCCTTTTCCTCAATAATGTTTTCTCACTTTCTTTCATGCTTGTATCTTAGTGGCTTTATCACCTTGCTTGTGGTGAAATGATTAAAAAAAATGTAGCAATGAGTCTCAAACCCTTTAAGCATGGAAAGCAAAATGAGAACAGTCTACCCCCAGTGGACTAAACCATTCAAAATTCCAAGAAGGTTACCAAGCCTGACAACAGATATGTAGAGAAAGCAGGAGCTTAGTAATAAAATTAGATGCAAACTTCTGGTTATATTCAAATTTGATCAAGTAATGTTTAAATATTTTATTCTGAAAGTTACCATTGCCTTTTGATGATTTTCTGATTCTTATTAGACATGCTTTGTTTCATTCCCTTCTGAGAGTGCAGCACACATTCTATGAAACTGTGTTTGTGATGTATAAAGGTAAAAACGTATTTTTAAAAGAAGTTATAAAAGTCTTGTTAATGGATGCAGGTGTAAAAAAATAATAAATAAATATAAGATCAATAGTTTCTATTTCTGAGAAGATAAAAATGTCTATTTTTTGCAAAATAAAAATATTTGTTTGTTTTTTTATTCAATTCACCCCAAGCAATAAAGCCACTAAGATTCAAGGAGTTACTGAGTGCGATGGAATAGGGGAGTGGGGTGGACAATTAAGGAGAGAGAACACTAATAGAACAGGAATTAAGAAAACAGAAGATAATGATTGACATTGCATTTAAATTTTTGAAGATCAAACTTGACCAGGAAGCAAGAAGCCAGAGAGAGAGAGAGTTCAACAAACAAGAAGTGCGAGAGAAGGAAATGTCAGCATAGAACTTACAGTTACATCTAGCAATTTCAACTGTAAAGTGATGAGATCATGTTGCTAATCTAGTACTGCACTTAAATTCATAAAGTCTAGGTACCATAGAGGAAAGTTCATCAGAACAATTACCATGAAAGTATTTATAGAAAAGGCACAGGGAAGCTACTGGTAAATATTAAGGGAGAATATGAATGTATGTCCTTTATGTGGTTTTCATGCCTTACAAAATATTCCAAGGTGGGACTGAAAAAAAATTGATTCAAATCATCTTTAGAGTTATATAATTGATTATCATTAGGAAACAGATAAAAACTTCAGTTGAATTTGAAGGCTTAAGAACTGGGAGAAATTCTATTTATTTATTGTACTAAAAAAAGGACAGAAATCAAGCAGGATAACTAGTTTTTGAAGTAGTTGTTTAAGTAACAAAAACTTAAATGTCTTTACTTTTATGGTTCTCACCTATGAAATTGTTTTCAAAACCTGGACAGGTTTTAAATGTTTTAGATTGTAGTAAAAATGAGTTACAGAAACTAAAAGTTCATCTTAAAATGGAAAAGTAATTCTTTTTATGGAATTTTTTCTTTGTGCCTTGTAAATTTTCTAATGGTTAGAAATTTTTTTAGTCATATTGAACTCTGCATTAAAAAGTCATTAGAATTTATCAATAATGTATTTAATGAAAACAACTGAAGAGTTTTAAGATTTTTTGGGATGTGTATTTGTGTTAGATATAAAAATCAGATGAAGTTAATGTCATATAGTGAAGGGAAATTTTATAATGCACAGCTATTTTTAATAATCAAGCAAAATTAATTGTAGACTAGAAAAAGAATGGTTCAGGGTCATGTAGAATGACATTCAATTGAACAAAATTGCCTTATTCTTGTCATATATACAAACATTTGAAAATAATTTTGCTAATCAGTTTTTATGTTTGTTGTTAAAAGTTAATTTAACAAAAGTCATAGGATTTTTAAGGTACAAACATATACTCCAACAGTATTTTATATTTTTATTGTTACTTCAAAATTCATGAAAAAGGATAAGAAAAATTTGATAATTATTATTGTTCTGACTTTGGAAGAAATAGATGAATATCACTTTCCTTTTCAAAATAATCTGTTATTATTTTCTTCCCTTAATTTGATTATAAAAGTAGTAAACTATTCATTCATCTTTTTTTACTCAACATGTCAATGTAAGACATTGGTAAACTTAGTTGGCTTCAAGCATACCTGAGTGAATTAAAATTTAATGACTGATTAGTGATTTCAATTCTTTGCAACTCTATGCATTTTGCACACAGCCTATTCTTTTTACTGTCAAATGATAAATACCATATTTTTCTGAACAAGAATATTATTGCCTGATTTTCAGTCCCTTTTTTTTATCAAAACTCCAACATTCTTCTCTATTGAGTAAAAATGTCCACATTATTTTCCTTATTCAATCATGAGTAATCTCATGTTTCAATTTTATAATTGTTCTATTAATTGCTTATTTCTGGTTTTCATGCTTGTTGGACTAGTTTTCTGAACACAGTTTGTTTTCAAATTACAGCCATGGCAAAGCAAAATTATGTGTAAATTAAATTTTAACAAACTAAATTTTAATTTAAAATTACATGAAATAGAACCAAGAATACAATATTTTTGTTTGAGCATAACTGTTTATTTTAAACACCCATGTTTTACCTTGATAATGTAATAAAAGTTGAGAATTGAGGTGTAATGTTTCAGCAAAAAGGCTAATATTTTTGTCAAAAGCGTCTCATTCAGTTTTTATAATTATTCAGTTGTATATTTCTTTCATAGAACTTTATATATTTTAAAAAGTTTCATTAATTTTCATTTAGTTGAATGAATCATATTTTTCTTCAGGAGAGCAGTGAATGGGTTTCAGCACCCAGCAAGCAAAGTTCAGCCCACATGAGGACCTTGAAAAAAGGACACAGCACTGAAGGGACTTTTATTAAAAGGAGTTTTGTTGCTGCTAAAAAGAAACCTTTGAAAACCTCAACTGCATGAACCAAGCTTCAAAAGTTTGTATCTGGAAATGACCACAAGTCAACAAATGGGAGAAAATAACAAAAATATTTTGTTGTTTTGAGATTCCAAAAAATAAAAATTATGCTATTTTCTTAAACACTATTTTTTTCCAAATGAACTTTACAACTGCACAGAATAATGATTAACTTCACAGTTTAAACCTTTGTCAGTCAGAAAAACAGAGAAGAACTTGAGAGCTTCAAATCAGTATCTTGTAATGGAAAATATTGGGAAATCAAATATATTGAAATTTTGAATGTCGTTTTGATAAAATGAACAAGAAAATACAAAATTCTAGTGAGATATTAAAAAGATATATATATATATATATATATATATATATATATATATATATATATTTGTAAAGACATTGAAAGGAATTTGTCTGGTTTTAAAATGTATCAACAAAGTAAAAAAAAAAAAAAAAGACATTGAAAATTCTTATAAACTACAGAATGTGAATAAATATACCACATTACACTTTCAATAAATCTGTATATATTTGAACAATGACAAACAGTGCTTTAGGTGAATTCCGGCTCACTCTGCACATAATAATATTGATTTAATTCAAAGGCTTCATAAAATAATTTTTTTTATTATACAATTAGACATTTACAGAAGAAACATACAAAAATATAATTATTTCCATAAAAATAAAAGAAATAAAAATTTTTATTATCAAATCCACATTTTCATTGCTCAGTTACTGGGAATTTGCCAATACACAGCTATCCATATAAAAATAGCAAGAGCAAATGAAGAGAGAAGGCACCTTTTATTGATATAGTTAATAGGAAACTGGTTATGATTACTTTTCAGTTACAGTACCATTTATAAGAGGTTGATCCATAAAACGGGCCAGACAAGGACAAGCAGAGCAGCAGGGAGCTTCTTCCAATTCAAATAAGATGACAGTGTTCAGTCCCGGCTTCAAAACTGTTCGTGGCACATAGAGACGTACCTGAGGTCCTTTTTTGGGCCAGTAACGACCCACATTATGGTAGTTGATGAAAACTTGACCCTATAAAAAAGTGACACCATTTAACTCTTGATTGCATAAATAAATGTCGGATA
This sequence comes from Acanthosepion esculentum, assembly GCA_964036315.1. Classification (NCBI taxonomy): domain Eukaryota; kingdom Metazoa; phylum Mollusca; class Cephalopoda; order Sepiida; family Sepiidae; genus Acanthosepion; species Acanthosepion esculentum. The sequence goes on along the minus strand of OZ038490.1, from coordinate 33,067,719 downwards.
TGATTAGCTTTAAAAGATTAAGATTCATGTACAATGTTCACTTTGAAAAATGTATTTTAGTAAACTTCTTCCTGAGCAAAGAAAAAGTGATTCTAAATTATCAACTATTCAGCTAATGGGCCTAATAGCTAAATCTCTTATCATTGTGGCTTTTGTCCTTTAAAGAGCCCATATCAGGTTTTCTTGTCACTTTTTCCCCGCATTTTATGACATCTTATTTAAGAGAGACCCAACAATTTTAATGTAAGCCCATGTGCAAAAGAAAGCAAGTACACAATTTGCAAACATTAATGAAGAAAATAGGATAGGTCATGTACATACAATTACAGTGTGTGTCTACAGAGAGAGACATAGGATGAAGACAAATATTCAAAGGCTTCACAGTATCCAGATCCATCATTTAGATTTACAAAAGTTCCAAATGTCTACTGCTACTTGCAAAACTGATCCAATATTATTAGAATATTGCATAAGTAACCTGACAGGAGTTTGGTATTTTGGTAGTTGCCATCCCTTGATGGTAACTACCAAAATGGTGATCATGATTCAAAACTCATAACCAAACAGATCTATCAATTTTAACACATTCTCCAACTTCCATAATGTATTTTCCATCCCAAGATTGCAATACAGCAGGAAACTTTATAGCTATGCATAACATGGCTTCAACTACAAAAAACTACTAAAAAGATAAGTTGCAAACATTCCCTCATTCTAATATGGTATTTAGTCAATCCAACTTTTCTCTCTTAGTTTTTTTTCAGGTTTAATTTTGGAGTAATTGTTAATGGCATCACTTTTTATGTTCTCCAGTAAATCTGTGGTATCTAAAGAAAAAAACCTCTTTTATTTGTAATTTTCAAGCATATGCCTAAGTGTTATTCTCTCTATCTTTTTACTTGTATCAATGCTAATGACTAATGAACAAGTATATCTAAAATAACCTATTATACATTATTGAAGTGGACATCTCTCATAACTTATTTAAATTCTTTTAGATCAGTTTCCTTATTGTTATTTTTTATTTTGTCTTTGTCAAAAAGCTTTCAGCTCCTGTACCCTTCAGCCTTGCTCATGTCTTTTGCATTTGGTAGCTTTTCAGGAAGGTTGAATGGAACATTTTAATTTTAATTGATCTACAGAACTGTGTTCTCACTTCTCTATTTGCCATTTGTGTCCTTAGGGAATTTCAGAACTGCTAACTACCACTTCTTCCTTATGATACTGATTTATCTCTTAAGCTTGTAATACCTGACCCACAATGTGAACTTACAACATTGGCAGATTTAGTCTAGTTTTGTTAATGTTTTTTTCTCTACTAGGCCATGTTAAAAAAATCAGATAAAATTAACTTGCTAGCTTAGACTAGCAAGTAAATAACAATATCTCATTTCTTTATGTGTAGATATCATCTTATCCCAACTATTCTGATGTCAAAAGGTTTACTTCTACCTCACTTTGACTAAAGAACCTTGTCTTAACTAGTTTGACTATTCCATCATTATCTATTTTTATGTCCAAGTTACTTTTTCTCAAGATAACTTGGCCATTGTTTCTTCTATTCTCTCGTCAATGTCACCTCGTAACATGAACCGACCAGATCAGACAAGAAGTGTCATAACATGCTCTACCATGCTGTCTTCCTGTGAAATAACAAATTTACTCTTTCCCTCTGATTTTGTTTCATTTTAGAATGAGGGAGCTATCATGGTTGTTGCATCAGAATGCCAAGTATTGGTTACAATTTCTTCCTTATAAATAAGCACTTTTGTCAATTCACAAAGTGTGTTTCAATATAGAAACCTTCTCATTTCTTTGATCACAATTCTGAAATAGCTTCAGTGAATATGAAACTTAAAAAGAACTGTAATTATTTAATATATAATAACCACCAGAAATCTTATTGTGGTAACAAATAATATCTGAAAATATTTAATAAAAACATCTTCAGCCTTTTTAGATTGGTTAGTAAGTTTTGTAGAATTAATATATATGTGATGCTGCTATAGTGAATCTATGAAGAGAAAAAAGATCATTTAAAAAAAATCATGAACTTACCTTTGTCCAGTCTTTCATATCAATAAATGTGTCATAAATTTTGTCTTCATCAGGAGACAAATTGAAGAAACCATAATAAAAAGATGGAAGTTTCAAGGAGCTGAATTGTGAGGAGATAGTCATGGCTCTGAAAGACACAAAGGGGAATAGTAATGGAGACATTTTTTTTAAACATAATTAAAACTAATAGAAGTAAATAAAAGTTTGCAAACCTACACTCTAAAAGATTCTACTTAAAAATAATCTAATAGATCTGGATTTTTTAACATTATCATTGTTAGATCCATTTTGAAGGGCACTAATGATAGAAATAGGATTAATTTGTAAAAACTGAGAAAAAAATAGCAAGTAAGGATTTTATTTTGTTTCTGAAACAACTGGGACTATGAATCATTGGATCATGTCACATGTTGCTAGTCTGCCAGGGTCCAATTAGTGATATCATGAGCCAGTTGAGGTGCTGTGTTCTGTGTCATGATGTTGATAGAGGCATTCAGGTGGGTCTTCATGGGAGCTGACCTGCTGTATATGTGTCTGGTACCTCCTGCATTGAATATGGATAGGATTTGAACTAGTGTTGCTTGTCTGTTACTGCAGATAGTTCTATTTGGATGCCTTTGATCATTAAGGACCTGTAGTTAGCAAATTCACAGTCCATGATGGATGATAATGCCATCAATCAGCTATTCCCACTGCACACCTGACACTGTAGATAAAAGGTAGGTCTAATGGTCCAACAGTTTTAGAAATGGAATGTCTCATCTATCTGGTACCCACTATCATCCTCTGTTCAAATTGATAATTCTTGTTGCCTTGCCATGAACAGCTGAGCCAGGGTTCATTCTGATTAATCAGATGCCAGAGAATAATCAATATAGGCCAGGTTTTTTTTAGTGATGTCAAGTTATGGTGGTACCACTTTTCATTAACTTTACATACATTATGTAGATGTATATCCCATAATGTAGATTAATTTGGAACATTGGGAGAAAATATTTTAAAATTGTCATTTTTGTGATATTTTTAACCAGTCCAAGAAACTAATTACAATAAATAATGCTGTTTATATATACATTGTGTTTTAGAAGCACAAAAAAATGAATATCTCAGCTCCAGTCATTTTACCACTGCCATAAGATTGCCTCTCTATGTATTTTCTATAAATACTTTCATGGTAATTGTTCAAATGAGCTCTTCACAATCGTACCTAGACTTTATGAATTTAAGTGCAGTAGTAGACTGGCATTAAAATCTCATCATTTTACAGTTGAGCCAGCTAGATGTAGCCATAAGTTTATGCTAACAGTTTCTTCTCTTGCACTTCTTGCTTGTAGAACTCCATTCTAGCTCCATGCTTTCCAGCTAATTTTAATGTGCAAAAATTTAAATACAATGCTATCTACTGTCCACCTAATTACTCTCTTCTCTTTCTGCTCATCATTAATGTTTCTGTTCCTAATTCTTCCACACCCTGTAACCCCTTGTATCTTAGTAGCATTACTGCCTTGCTTAGGGTGATTCCAATTAAAAAAATATATTAAAAAACATTAGGTAAACAAAAACACTAAAAAGCAAGACAAATTACAAAATAGTATATAAATAAACAAACACAAATACTGAAAAGTTTGTTCATTTTAGAAACAGATAGCAGAAATAAAAAATGAAAATGTATATCAGGATTTAAACCTGAGACACTTATCTCTTCACTGAAATATCAGGCATATTCAGACACATCCCACAGCACCTGATGTGACAATGAATGTCTGCTAACCCTACCTATCATGATTTTGAAGCTGCACTCGTCTATTTGATCCTCTAGAGCCTTGGTTTGATAACATCCCCCTCCACTGAAACTGATCAAGCATGATGGATTACCTCTCAAAAGATGAATCTTCCTCCTACTACAGATATGGAAAAAGGAGGGAGTTCCATCAGATCTGAAGGATGCAAATATCACCATTATCAAGAAAAGAGATAGAAGCACTTGTGGAAACTACTGTGGAATCTCTCTCCTGTCCATCACATTGCTAGGATTCTTTTCAGTCGCCTCCTGACCTTGTCAGGGGAAATCCTCCTTGAAAGTCAATGTGGTTTCAGAGCCAACAGAGGAACCATTGGCATGATTTTCTCCCATTTAGAAAAAGTGTTTGACAATATTCAAAGACCAGCCATGTATGTGACAGGTCCTCAGATGCTATGGATGATCCAAGAAATTCATAGTGCTCATCAGAATGATGGGTCATGCCCAACATCATACCGGTATTTTGGACCACTTCCCCATTACCGGAGATATATATATATATATATATATATATGCATATGCATATATATATGCACTGAGTGAAGATGGCTCAGTCGCAGAAGCTCTGACTGACACCAAATCGGTTGCGTTTCGATCCGGGCTTGAGGCATATGGTTGTCTAGTCATACTGAGGAGCTGTGATATAGCGAAACAGTACTGTCTGCAAATGACATATATATACACACACACACGCTATATTGTTTTTGTAATGTAAGCCACCTGACTTTTTCATGGAAAAATGAGATCAGATTTAGCAAATTAATATGCTTATTCCTTAATACATTTGCATCTACAATATGGAAAATGCTTCTTTCACTCTCCCAAAACACCCCACTGTTATATATTACCTTAGTATTCATGGATCCATCTTATTTATTTTATATGTTACCTTACTACTCATGGATTTATTTTATTCAAAACCTTTTTGTTACCTTTCTACACAGTTTATTCAGAAAACTCTATACTATTCAATGACAGTAAAAAAAAAAAAATGGAGATCAGAGTCAAACTTTTAATGTTTACCTCAATCTGTATGTAGCCACTAAAAACTCTATTTTTTCACAAGAAGAGCTTTGCAAAATGTGTATCAAATAGAATGGCACAAGGAAGAACAGCAAGACAGAAATATTTTTTTACAGAAATCATTGTCTTTCATGTAATTATTTTTTGTTAAGTGTGCATAAACTTGTAAATGGACAAGCTATTATTTATAAATGCAATTGTAAAATACAATTACTTTTTCTGTTATTAAACTATTATTAAATATATTTGCATTCTTTTATTAAATTGCAAAAGTGCACTAATTTCCATTGATTCTAATAACAAAAAGAAAACACAAAACAGGATTTTTACTTTTTTAAAAAAGAAGTTTGTAATGCGAGATCGGGACTTTGCAGATTATAAAATGGATACATCTCCCAATCTGTCAGATTCTTCTTATCAATCGTCAAGTTCAAAAGAATTCCCTGCAAAAACAAAACATATATATTTGTGTGAATATAAAACAGAAGGAAACAATAATTTGTTGTTTTTTTTTCTTGAGCATTAACCAATGGAAACTTCAAAATGTATTTGTTTCACTTTCAAGGAATCAAAATGATAATGTTTAACAATAGACAAATAAAAATTAACACTGTCAATAACATCAAGAATCCCTCAATTTTTTTATACAAATGCTTTTAGATGATACATTCATAATATGAAATAATTAAAAATACGAATCTCTTTTTCATGTATGTGTACACATTTTTTGTTAATGTTGAAGTTGTACTTTTTGGTTACTCAAAACAAAAAAATTAATCACTGCAAAAACAACAATTTAGGAGAGTAAAGGTAAAGATTAAAATAACATTAGCAATTCAAATGATAATGATCTCTTCCTTTCTATGACACGATTTGAAACCTGAAGAATAACTTTTCATGTTGTTTTCAATTCTATCATAAGAAAAGATTTACTTTAAATATCTGCAGCACATGAACCAATATAGTTAGGTAGCATTCAAGCATCAGCCAATAAGGTGTCATCCATCTTCTTGGGCAGGCAGGGAGTGAGAAAGATTTGGCAGTCACAAGCCATAGGTGGGGATGCAGAGTCATAGATAGAATGACAATAGAGATGTTTAGATTAAGAGAGATATAGAGCTAGAGGAAGACAGATTTCTTGATGGATAAAGGAAATATCTAGTCCAGTAGTCTGTTATGAGAGAAGACATTTACCAAGACTGTGTCAGGCAACTCCCAATATATTGAGAACAGGATTTATTCTTTTTGTGTTGTGGTGATATTTCACCTGTTCCTTTGTTGAATGTAAGCTGGGCATTTCCCAGTTTTGTTCACATCAACACAACTGGAAACCAAAACACATCTTGGGGTGAAGCTGTTCAATCAGTGAAAGACTTTTCATCATCTGTCACAGGTGTGTTTAAAAAACCAAAACATAAACCCAGAAATCATACATTGAAGCCAGAGATATAATCAAGCTGTAAGGTCTTCGTTTAATTGCTACTGTCAGTCTCAACTGGTCTACCTGGCCATAAAGCATCATTCAGAAAGAAATCTTCAGTACAAAACTTTTTTCATTTACATTATCTTCTTCATAAACTTTTAGAAAATCCTGTAAATTTTTAAGAAATTCCATTCCACAAGACTTAGAACTAATAAATTTAGATTATGTTATAATCCTATTTTTACCTTTCTCAGAATAAATGTGGCTTATTTTCTTCCATCTTCAATGTTAGAGTAAAGGTGTGACAGAGAGAGAGTCTGGGAAACACACATACACACGCACGTATATTTTTTTTTATTGAAATTGGAGTAGATCTGAGTAGCGAAATTAGATCAGAGCATTTTGTTTACTGATGAGGAAGACAATGGAAATGGTCGAAATAATTTGTATCGGTTAAAAATTGAAACAGAGCTTAGTAAGCTATAAGGAACTTTGGAATTCACATGATTTTGGTTGAAGCAGCCAGAACCCCGTGATAATCGCATGTAGGGCCAAGGGTCGGTTATGACCAGCCGGGTTTTTCTATATAAATGCGTAGTTATGCTGAGAAAGTGAGAGACTGGAGAAGAGAATTAGCCTGGGCAAGAGTCGAACTAAAGACAGTGGCGAGTCGAGTTGGAGACTGGAGGAGGAGAGGAAGTGACATCAGAGATTGGAACGAAGCGTCTGCTAACATGTACTGTTGATATAAGTACTGCTGCTTCTGCTACCATGAATATTACTACTACTATTACTACTTCCGAGGAGGAACGCCACTATAAACTTTAAGCCCTGCACAGAAATCTTTATCCCTTTATCGCCAAAATTTGTTATCGTTCTGAGGCGATTTAACAACAAGTTAATCACAATGCACTCTCTCTCTGTCTAGAATCCAGTGTATGAGTTTTTAAGTCAATTACTCTGTAACCCGATTCTTTTCTATACTATTCTTTTCTGCTATATAAAAGACATTAACAATTCAACCATTGAATAGTTGTTTGTCCGGCTTTCTGAAGATATTAATTTTTTTTTTTGCTGCATTCTAAATTTCTTAGCGCAGACTCTCCAGCTGTGTCTACATCTTCAGTCGACCGTGAATGGATGAACATCACTTCTGCTTTCTGGATCAAACCAAACACAACGTGGGCAGGAAGCAGGATTAAACCAGTGGACGGTCGAATGATCTACGGATGCTCAGGGGACCTACAGCCACTCCCTTAAGTTCGGTTAAGACCGAGTAGACGCCTCAACCCAGAGAGTAAGACGTTGGAGGTTGAAGGGCTGGGGCAAAAGTGTTAGAAAGGCTAGAATAGAAATGTCAGTTTTGACAAAGTTTCAAAAGTATGTTTACTGATATTACAAATGTCACAATCAATCAAAATCATTTTTTTAATAAAATTAGTTTAAACATTTTTAATGATCTTTTTAGTATGTAGAATTTTTAATGCCCTTTGTAACCAGGCACATTTTTGTGCCAATGTATCAGCTGAAAATAAATGATTCTCCTTGTTAAGTTTTAAACTTGTCATTTTCTGCCTTGAAACTTAAATAATTATATAATATGATTGAGATTTTGATCTGATATTGCTTACAAATGATACATCACCAGACTTGGTGCATAAGCATCATTTCTACAGTATATTTGGTACACGTCATCATACAAGTTATACAGTGGGCTATGATAAGTTTTTAGCCACCCTTAATTACAGCAATTTTGGCTTGTGTAAAAATGTATCTTCTTTTCTTTTCAGACAATAGTGTGTTAGTATCAAGCTCCTCTCATCTATGAACAATAGTTGACTTTTGCAATGAAAGTTCGCAGAAGTAAGGAAATTGGTGAATTTCAACAAGGGCAAATAATAGGATGGCATCAGTGAGGCAAGTCAAATAGAGAAATTGTTAAGTTTTTCCAGGATAATCATCAAAGGGTTAACAATATTTTCAAGAAATTTAATGAAAAAGGCCATTGTCATGTGGAACAACATTCAGGAAGACCAAGCATCGTGTCTGAGCAAACGAAAAGGGTGCTGAAGAGGGAAATCATCAGAAACCATCGTCAAAGATGTTGCCAACAGCATGGAAATGTTGCCATATGCAGTGAGAAAGACTCTGAAAGAGCTAGGCTATCAAAGAAGAGTTGCAAGAAACGAATCCTTGATTTCATGGGTTAACAGCAACCTTCGTATGGACTGGGCGAGAGAATTCAAGAGCAAGATTATGAATTTTGACAGTCTGTAATTTGGACAGATGAAAGTAAATTCTGCCAATATTTGAATTCAAGACAGATTTATGTTTGGGGAAATCAGAATGAGACTTGGAACACTGAATGTCTGCAGGTGACTGTGAAACATGGAGGGATTGGAGTACTGGTGTGGGGCGTTGTCTGGTTTGGAGGGAAATCTGAGCTGATTCTTGTTGACGAGTGGTTGAATGGTCCAAAATACTGTCAAATATTAGAGAAAGGAATACTCCCACTATTTGAAACCAATTAGATTGACAGGAATGTCTACCTTTTTCAAGAAAATGAAGCACCATGTCATACAAGCAGAGTAGCAAAAGCCTGGAAGGAATTGCAAAGAATCAAGTCACTGCCATGGATAGCCCAAAGTCCTGACATGAATCCATTAGAGCACGTTTGGGAGCACCTTCACCAAAAACTTTGAGAGCGTGCAACAAAAATCACGTCAGTGGCAACCCTTAAAGAAACATTGCTAAAGGAGTGGCAAAATATGGATCAGACGATTGTTGATAACTTGATGAAATCCATGAAAAATTGAATACAAGCACTGAAACTAGCAAATGGAGGATCTACCCTATACTAGTTCTAAATACTGTTTATTTATGTTGAATAGTGATTACATAATTAAATTTTGAAATTGAATCTAGTTTATTTCTCCTGGCTAAAATCTTTTCTTAGGCTACTGTAGACTGAGAGTACCTCATTCAACCCACTAAATTAGACTACCATTTCTTCAGTATCAATCAGTCAGCTCAAAGTATATATTTCTTTGAAATTCTGTTTTAAATGGTCCAAAGCTTCTCAAGACACACTGAAGAGTAGAACTTTTTGTTGAAGTGATATTATGAAGCAATGAAATGGGAATTAGTTTAATAAAAAAACGCAAAACAACTGTTGGCTTCCCAATCAGACAATTTGAAAAAAAAATCTGCATCATCAATTGAAAAGTTCCAGAGTTATTTTTCTTTATATTGATTTTACTTGTAAATGTCTGTTTACCTTGAAGTTTTTATTGATGGTATTTCCAAATGTTATGTGGCCTTGGTTTTCAATGAGAATGTTTAAGTATTGTCCTGCTTTGCCTGTGATATTCACAACATATGTCTCCTGCATTTTAAATACACCCATTTTCTCCTACAAAAAGTCAAAAACAAAAAATTAATCTTGATATTAATACAAATAATCTATACAAAATTGTTCAAAGTTATTAACATGAAACTGTTGAAGAATTTAATTTTATGACAAGTTTCAATGATAAATTTAATTCAATTTAAAATCATGTGACCATAACATATTTTTGCATTTGTTGTGGATAAAATTTTCATAAATAGATCTACTTTCACACTCTTTAAGTAGGATCATTAAAAACATTTAGATAAATATGTCGAAAAAGAATTAAACTAAAAAAAATAGTAATGACTTTATCTTAATGCATATTGTCCTTAAATTTTGAAGCTTAATGAAAACTTACTGTATCACACAACAAATCTATAATGATGTGGAGTGAATGAAATTGACAGAGTAAAAAATGCTTTGTATCTTGTGTATTTTCTCATTTCAGCATTCTGTCTAAATAAACAAATAAGCTCATGATTTTTAAAAAAATAAATAGTATTTTTAAATTGCAAAATATATCCACTATTTTTTTGTTTTTTTAACAATGATGTTCACCCAAGACCCACTCGGAATAGAGGACTACAGAGTAAGAGGCACAATTTATAGAGATATCTGGGGAAGGTAATGCTTGACCCTAGACTTGAACAGGTTAAAATTGTAGTGGTCAAGAAAGCATCCTTTTAGGAGTCAGTTCCACAAAGCAACAATTTGTGAGAAGAAGCAGCTCAAATGGAACTTACATCTCACCATTGGAGTATGAAGGGAATGAAGTTGGTTCACTACAAGGTACGTGGCATGGCAGACTTTAGCTGTGAAGGTTAGAACTGGTGAAACTAAAGCATGCCATTCATCTGAACATTTTACATAGAAATAGCAAAAGAGCAGCAAGAGACCTGCAATATTTCTTCTGTGAGAAAGTGATTGCAGGGTGGAAAATAATTTGTTACTGACAAGGTTGCAAAAGCACTTTAGGACTTTATCAAGACTGGGCAGCTTCCATCCATATATGGCAGCAGTACTCCATTTTTGGCTTGATCTGGCTCTTGTAAAGGTAGAAAGCAGCAGGGGTCAGATACTTACTGGAGTGGTATGGAGAACTGACCATTCTTCCACTATTTTTAGCAATGGAACATATGTACAGGTTCCATTTGAAGTCTGGGTTGTTGGGATTAAGTCCCAATAGGCACTCAAGGCATGGGACCCCCCCCCCCATTGTGATTGGTGAAAGTTCTGGGTTCACTTGGTGATGATAGAACATCACTAGTTTAATTTTTGAGGCATTGAATGTGACCACTCTACGCCACTGAGTTGTTAAAGCTAGGTCAGAGGAGAGATTAGCTATCAAGCTCTGGTCATCTACGAATGTATCATCAGCATAGATATTTACAAATTATTGAAGTATATTCTTTGGCAGATCATTTATGTAAAGTAGAAAGAGGTTTGGAGGTTGTCCCTATTGAAGTTATCAACAACCTCCTTGTTGATTATAGCTTCAAGAAGTTTGTTAATGACAAGTATAAAATTCTCAATTCCAGAAAGGACCCATTCAGAAATGAGGACAGCAGTTATGGAGGCTCTTCTCTCAACCTTGTTCAAACAAGGTTGAGAGAAGAGCTTCCACCATATAAGATTTGAAGCTGTCCCAGTCTGCTTTCATGTACAAAAATTTTTTTTCTATGGAATGGTACGTCAGGGGATGCCTTTGGTTTGGCATCAACTTTGACACTGATTAGTGAATGATCTGAAGTGACCTTAAAACTTCAGCAAAGCATTTTTCAGAGCAAGAGGCTAAGGAGGCTCACCTGATGTCTTGTTGCAACAGGAATGTGGGTGGGTTCTTCAATGATCTGAGTTTGATCATCAACAACAGAGAAGTCTCTGCAGTATCTGACTTCTTCATCAGTTTTGTTCAAGTGAACTAAATGCTCTTTATGGGGAATACTGAAGTCACCACAAACATGAAAGTTATCTGAGGGATATTATCAATCTTCTCAGATATTCAGTCAAAAATTAGCACCCCATTATCCTGAGGGCGACTCAGAATGAAAATGGTTCTATTCTAAATTGCCGCACACAAAGCACATATTCGGGAGTCAGGGTCCTTGTTTTTTTGGTCTCTGCCATATGGAAATCCATCCTTAATATAGATGCTGAGTCCATGGCCGTTGCAATTTTGATGGTTATGTTTAGCTATTAGGGGTGAATAATGCGGGATTGCTAGTTCCTGCACTAGGATAGGGGTATCAATACTAGTTTCAGACAGGAATATAGGTGGTCAGGTGTAGCATTGCAAAAGATGGAATTCCACCTCTGAAAAGCTGGAATGTAGACCCATTGCTTGCACCAACAACCTAAATTGAATTGTCCAATAGTACAACCATAACAGTAGCCTTTATCATGACATTGAGAGGTCCTCACCAAAGGCTACTGTAAGGTCCAAAACCCATTCACAAAATGGCAGTACAATAGACCTGATAATATACACCTGCTGATAGGGTTGAAGGTACTCAAAGGTTTGGATTCAGGTGAATAACGCCAAAACCTAAAAAAAAAACATTTACCTCCAACACCATTTATAATCCAGGAAAGAAGATACAGGCATGATACCCTCAGTGTACATGTCTTGTCAAGCCAGAAATCAAAGTAACAGAACTTCTATTGGAAAATAGAAATTCTATTTCGAAAAATTTATACCTATTGGAAGTCCTAACAAGGAATTGCTTAGCTAAAACTTATCAATACAAGAAGTGAATGGAGGCCTGTTACACATTAACAAGAAAACCATAAAATAAATTGCAGATAGATTTAATCACGGTGAAGGAAGGTATATGTCAAAATACATTGTTTCCTGTTGTGCATAGAGAAGACAACCAGAGACTGCATACTAACCAATTCCCATTGCTGAAAGCATCTTCAGTGGGTATATATAAGCATCTGAATTAGACTTTGAATCAATGGAAGAAGGTTGCCTGGTTTGATAAGTCATTTTCTCCAGAACAAGGTGGATGGCAAGGTACATATGTTTTGTTATACTGGGGAAGTGATGATACTGATGTGCTACAAGAAAGGCAGTATGAAGGTTTGGGCAATGTTATGCTAGGAAACATTGGTCCACTCACTCACATGGAAGGTATTTTGTTGCTTACTACCTACTTCTATATCACTAAAGACCAGGTCACCCTCTTCATGACATCAGTCTTATGTGATAGCTGTGGTATAATTCAGCAGGACAATATCGCCCGCCACATTGCACAAGTTGTACAAGAATGCCTTTGAAACATGAAGACTTCACTTTGTTGCTTCCATGAAAGCTTTAAAGTCCTGTAGAGTTCATATCAGATTGAGAGAGAAAGAAAGAGCTGTTTTGCAGATACATGGCGGAACAACACCTGATTAGGCTGGTGATCATGTTATTTTGGTTTCTCACTACATACTCAGACAGTCATTTATTTATTATTTTTTATAGTCCTTACCTTGGTATATCCCCTCCTACTATTTGTATCACATGCAAGTAAATAAATGAAGCATTTCTTTAATTGTAACAAGAATTTACATTTTGCATCATAGTTTATATGATGTCATAGTGTTATAGTTAGAGCAATATTTTATGACATATCAACTTTATATAATGCCAAAAAAGTTATTTTAAGTATATTTTCAGGCTGTAATCACATTTCCAAGGGTTTTTTTCAAATACCAAATTTTCTTAATTATTTTCCCTTGTTGGCATATCTATGAGCAGTTTACAGGTATTAATTACACTTTGAGTAAAGGTTGTAACATAGAACATTTTATATTGAATATGGTAAGTGGTTCTTACCTCATCTACAAAGACATAACCACGGTCTCGGACATCTCTACCCACCAAAGAAGCATTAACAACTGAGGCTTTCAACTTATGTCTGTAGAGAGTGAAACCAAAATACTGTAGGGAGAAAAAAAGAAGAGATAAAACATGATAAAACCAAATAAAAGAAATGTTAAATAAATAACTTTTGCTTCAACAGTTTATAGACTTTTAATAATCATATGAACTTCTATACAATTATGATATGTTGTTAAGACTATATATATATATATATATATATATATATATATATATATATATATATATAAGAACTGAAACACAAAAATGAAGTGTCATGAATATACAAAATATGTACTACACACAGACATATAATCTTATAGACAGAGTATTACATCACTTGCAGAATTGTGGCAAAGAAAATGTTTTTTTGTTTTAATGTTTAAAAACATCAGTTTTGTAGTATTTTCCTTTTAATCATTAATTTTTTATTAGTCTCAAATCATTGTTTATATGTTCTTGTATCTTTGTATTGGTAAATAACAAAAAGAAAAAAAAAGAAGAGAAATATTACATTAGTTATTATCAATAATTATTCAGATAAACTGATTAGAATAGAAAATTTCAATCACAGAGAATAAAAGTCAAATAATGTACCAGTCCAAGATCTTCCATAAAGATTGGGTATTTAGAAATAGTTCTTTGGAATTCAGGTAGAAGATCCAAAATTGAGGCACCCTATATGAAAAAAAATTGTTATTAACATTTTTTTACTGAAAGTTATAAATGCATTTGAAAATGTTTCTGAATAAATCATGTAAAAGAATTTCTAGGAACTGTATGGATTTCTTTGGAATTAGAAATTATATCAAACTCATTAACAATAATAGCAAATTGGTATCAGCTATCAGAAATCAACTCCAAGTATAGACTATTTGATTTAGCAAATTTCTTTATTACAAACCTCTGACAAATAATCCATGATTTCATTTCTTAATAATTAATTAAATAACTATAATTTATAGTAACAGTAAACAATAATAAGTAATACATCAAAATGTATACCAAAGTATGATTTGGCTATCAGTGATTTTATGTTACAAATTTGACTAATGGAAAGAAGAAACTTTCTGTCTTAATTTGAAATCAGATGAATGTATACCACTAAATGTTACTAAAACAACAGAGAAGATAGAACAGACTTCTCTGATTACATATCAACTATAGACAATGACTATTTATTAGGAGCAACAATGACCTGGCACTCATACTTGTTTTATTATTAACTCAAGTTATATGATCTTAAGCATTTAGCCATTTATAGCAAGGTCAGTACAAAGCTCTTGTGCCCCATCTCCCCCACTCTACTACATCTCAATTTTCATAAGGTAGTATTCATATAAAATTTGTATTTTATATGAATACTACCTTATTTGTAACTTAATTATGTACAATAATGCAATGTAGGTAAACAATTCAACTAGAAAAATTGAAAATAAAGACAATGCACTTAAATATAAATTAGAAACATATCACAATAGATCATTTCATCTGAAATAAATCAACAATGTTTTGCATTGATTTTTAACATCAACTTGAGATTTTTCTTGTTAAAAAATTGAATAATTTAACACATTTAAAATTATGTTTAAAAGATAGTGAATTTTGTATCTTGTGTTTTTTCAAGACTTAGCATGAGCAAAACAAATTCACAGATTTTGAAAAAGAAAAAAAAAGACCCCAGAATGACGTCAAAATTCACAAAACCTTTTTTTTCTTTAATAGTTGTGCTTAGTTTAATTTGTAATGTATCTAAATGTAGATAGAAAAAAGCAAATGTTGATAAGATACTGAGGGTCACAAAAGTCGGGGGTACACCAACCCTGTTCCAAAAATAAATAGAATGTTTAGATAAAACTTCTTTTATGTGCCATGTCCCTTCAAAACGTAGGCGGTCATGGATTTCCACTTCTTCATGTCTCTTGTAGCTCTCAACAAGATTTGTCTTTCTGATATTTCTCCCAGACACTGTTCTGCCATTCACTTGCTTAAGCCCATTAAGTATGTCACGCGTTGCTTTCTCTTCATCCTTTTTCCCTCTATCTGCCCTGTGAGCATCAGATTTCCCAAGCCCTCCTTTCTCATTACATGTCCCAGAAATGTCAACTCCCTCTTCCTGATGTTAAGTATAAGTTTCCACTTTGTTTTCATCCTCTCCAAAACCTCATCGTTGCTCACATGCTCAGTCCATGGAATCATTAGCATTCTTTTGTAGGACCGTACCTCTGTTGCCTTGAGTCTCTTCTTCATCATTGAGAAGACTGTCCAATATTTGCTGCCATAAAGGAGGATGGATATCATATAGCAGTTCAGTACTCTTTTCTTTGTTACCAACACTCCCCGCCCCCAATCTTGTAATACTCTACCTAGATTTTGGAATGCATTTTTGGCCATACCACTACATCTTTGGATCTCAGCGTCACACTTTCCATCCTCTGTCAGAACATTTCCGCACCTCCTTGAAATCATTGTCCCCAACCTGTAAATCACATTTCAGGGTCATCTTTTTGCTGATGATCATGCATTCTGTCTTGTAGTTTATGTTTAGTCCTTTCTTCTCGCTCTCCTTTTGTACCTTCTGTAGGAGGTTTTGTAATTTCCTTTCCGTGTCTGTTATCAGCACTATGTCATCTGCATATCTTATGTTGTTAAGATTCTGGCCACCAATGATGAATCCCAGTAGGATTTCCAGTTCTCTCAGAATTGCCTTGCTGTATAAGTTGAATAAGTCCAGTGAAAAGACACATCCTTGCCTTACACACCTTTCTATTTTTGTATATCTGCTGAATTCATTTTCTATTCATATGCAGGCCGTTTGTTGCCAGTACAGATTCTAGATTATTCTAATATCTTTCCCAAATATATCAAGGTTGCTGAGCAGCTCCAACAGATCTTTGTGGTGCATTTTGTTGAACACCTTTGTATAGTTTATAAAACAGAGGTGCACGTCCTTTGTATTGATAACATTCTGTTAAATGTTCTTGTCTGATCTCTGGCCTAATTCTGTTGTGTCAGAATATGGGTGATGAATTTTGTTATATGGCTCATTAGGCTGATTGTTTGGTGGTTTCTTACGCAGTGCTATAAAAATATATCTGCTTAGATCTTCCGGTATATCCCCACTGTTGTAGATTTCATTTATTATTTCCATAATCTTGTCTATGCCAAAATCATCTAAGGCTGTCAGTATCTCTGTTACAATTCCATCTGGCTCTGCTGCCTTCTTTCTGTTCAATTTGGCCAGTACAGCTTCAGTTTTTAGAATTTCAGGCCTGTCGGTATTTCTGTATATTGCCAAATGTTCTCTTTCTTCGTGGAAGAGTTCTCCAATATATCATTCTAGTGCTGAAGAATTTTTTTCCTTCTCTAATATGAGCATTCTGTCCTTGCAGCTTGTTGATGAGCATGTCTTGTCCTGTTAGTTCCTTTATTTGGTCTTTATTTTTTTGTGTAGTTTTCTGTATTCCATTCTGTATCTTGGTAAAGTTTTCCTTTCTCCTTTGCATCACATCAAGAATCTCATCAGTGATCCATTCATTTTTTTCCCTCTTTGTCCATTCTCCTTTGGGATTATATTGTTTGCTGATGTTACTAAAGCTTCTCTTAGTATGTGCTGTTTCGAGTTTCTATTTCCATTTTGTCCCTCGTTTCTTCTTTTCACACTGTTCATATATTTATCCTTCAGGTCTGGGTCACTCAGGAGTTTGTTGTATAGCAATTTGGGTGCTGCATTAGGCTTCTTCAGTTTCCGTAATTTCACTCTTAGTTTATATATGCAGTCGGCACTTGGGTAGGTTTTGTAGTAAAACATTGCATTCCTGAACGTTAAAAAGGTTAATAGTTATGCAGTCAATTTGGTTTTTAGTTTCTTCTGCTGGGCTTCTCCATGTCCATTATCATCTTGGATGTTCCTGGAACCACCTGTTGGCTATTTCTTGGTCAATGGCTGTACATCATTGGATACATTTTTCTGCATGTTTGTTGCAGGTTCCTACTCTAAAGTTGCCAGCTATCTCTCCTGCCCTCTCCCTGCCTACTTTGACATTCAGGTCTCCCATGATAATTATGACTTCTTATGATTTGCAATGAACCTTACCATTGTCTAGCATGGAGTAGAAAGCTTGGATTTCTTCTTCCTTACTTTGTGTTGTCGGTGCATACACTATTATGAGAGATATGTTGAAAGGCTTTCCTTTCAACTTAACTACCAGAATTCTTTCAGATAATAGATAAAACTACTTCTTTAATTTCTTCAACATTGATAAATTATAAAAAGGCTTGAAAAGAAAATGTTTAAAACAAATTCAAAATGGTATTTATATAAATTTTAACATGTCTGAATTTTTGAGGTTTATGTAATTTATTTGTTTCACTAAAATCAAAATATAATTTTTAAAAAGAAATTACCTTTTTAAGAAATGCTCCACCATAAGAACCTTTGGGCACTGAGGCTGACACTGACTTTTTAGGCAGATGGTGGTACTAAAATGAAATTCACATGATAAACCAATTTATCAAATACCTTGATCTTAAAATGTTGGAATGGCACAAGACTCAAAGTAAATAAGTTTGAATCTCTTCAAGCAGAAATATCAAATTATCAGGTCATAAAAGATTTATAGCAAGAATAACAATAAGTCATAGAAATATATGTAAACTTTTCTTAGAATAATAATTTTTAAAAAAATGAAAATATATTGTCAACACTTAATAAAGAAAAACTGCATATTCCTCAGATAAGAAATTATAAATCATTGTAGTTTAAATCAATTCAGGATAAAATCTGAGAGAAAAAATTCTAAATTAAATGCCTGTTCATGTTAGAAAAAATGTAATTTATATCAGTAGTCAAATTATAAAGCAAGTAATTTATATATCATGTTATAATTAACATAGAATTAGTTTTTTTCTATTTCACATAACATTACTGACTACTGATTTTATTTAAATTAACATTACCTAGTTACTTTTAAAAAATAGTGAATATTTGAACATACAAGTATTTTGAAATATAAGCAGTACATATAAAAAAAATCACTTTTCTGTATCATAATGACAATTCTTGAAGAATAACCCAATTTTATTCTGAGCTCATATTACCTTGGAAATCACATTTTGGATTAGGTAGTATTTTTCTGTAAGATCTCCTGCTTCTGTGAGAGGAGCATCATAATCATAACTGGTTGGATTTGGATGAAATGGTGGGTAGTTTGCACCTGACAGAAAACATAAGAAAATACGGATGTATTGAGTCCATTTACAATATATAATCTTAAAATATGTTTCTTTTTGGTTCATTTTTAAAACATTCACTTTTTAATTAATTTTTATTCAGATTTTAAGCTTTTGTACTTCATAGAATAATAGATTGTCTTCAAAGTAATAAATTTAATTCTGATGTTGACTCTCACATTACACATTCTTTGTACTGTTAATCATAACTCATTATATATGTTTTCTATAACATAGGAAAACCAAAGAAAACTATGAAAAATGCTTAAGAACCGTTAAGAATTATTTTTCTAAATGGTTAATCTTTTTTAATTAATAAAGAGTGTAATGTAGTACAAACATCCTAAAATTTGCTTTAAATGCCTGAGGGTTGTAAAGAGAAAAACAAATTTTAAAAGTTCTCCATGAAGATTTTGTAACAACTAAACTTACAGATATAATTCAAAATAGGTTTTGATCACAAGTCATGAGAGAAATGAAGAAGGGCAGAAGGAAGAGGAGAAAAATAAACAGAAACAATGAAGAAAAAGGTAGAAGAAAAGAAGGCTTAAGAATAGTGAAGAAAAAGAGAATGATAAGAAAAATGTCAGATTTTATTATACAAATCAAGGTTTTCCCAATAAAATAAGACAACTGATGGTAAATATACATTCCATCTAATAATATCTATCCTTATTGGAAACAGAGATGACTTGTTTTGGGTTTGGTGGGTATCAAGTTTTATTAGGCATACAATTTAAGTGCAGCATAAAAATTTATTTATGTGATATAGGGTGCAGAAACAAATTTGATAAAGACCATTGTTAAAGTGTAAGCTATCAGATGTATCTGTCTGAGCGCATATACAAATTTGTGTGTGCATATATATATATATATATATATATATATATATATATATATATATATTATATATAATACACACACAAGTGAAAAGCAACTATGGAGCAGAGATTAGTTAAATCAGTAATTCAATGTATTTGTACTTCTCGTCTTGTGTTAAGCCAAGCTTCCAAGTAGCAATGTGAGTTGTCCATTTCATAATTTTTGTTTGTCAACAAAGGCAGCTATAATGTCTCAAAAATCAACACACATATATGTGAATAAATTCTTATTTTACATATGAGCACTGTGACATTCTTCATCAGGATTAATCTATTGATTTTGTTAACCATTAATTCACAGAGATCTTTGCTTGAATATTGTTTTCCATCTGCTTTACTAATCTCTCAATAATGAACAACTTTTTACTGGGATAACATGGTTTCTTAGAAAAATTGTTTTGGTGGAAGTGGGCAATAGTCAGCTTTTAAGGTGATTTCTCTTGCATGTATATAGTTATTAATATTTCTTTTTCTTGCTGGTCAATCTACTTATAAATCTCTTATCATACATTTCATTTTTTTGTCAAATGTCTTTTTGTAACAATCTAAAATTCAATTTCTTTTTCTTGTTCTTATATTGTCCATGTTTTTAATTTCTTTTTTATAATTTCCAATGTTGCCTTCCTATCAATAACTTTGCAGTATCTTGTTTTTCTTTTCAGCTCATATCTTTCATTCAACCCATGACATGATTTTTACATTTTAAATTAAAAAATACCAATATTATATACATATTTATTTACAATATAATGAACAATCCTTGAGTGACCTAATAAAATTTCGCATCCCCAAATAAATTATAGAAAATATTTTTAAGAAAACAATTCTAAAAAAACAGATGCTATAAGCTGAAATTCATATGGTATATTTTGTTAAGCTGTTAAATAGCTCAAATGTATACTTACTATCCAGCACAAGTATTGAACTGATAGCTTTCAGCTAACGTAAACTTGTGCTTTAATAAGTTGACCTGTTCCACCTGCAGGTGAAATGGGTTCTATCCTTTGAGTTCTATATAAACTTATGAATTTTCCACTGGGATATATAAAAATTTATTTGCCTGGTGAAGTTATATCAGATTAAATCAATATATTTATCATATTAAATAGGTCTTGAAAAATTTACCAGTATTACAGGATCAATACCATTTTTATTGTGAAAACATTGATTTGCATAATAAAACCTGCCAGTATAAAGAAAACAAAAAGAGGAAAAAGAATGAAGATTATGAAGCATAGAAATATCAATTAGAAAGACAAACGAATACAAAATTTACCATTCCAAAATCCAAAGTTTGATCCTCCTTCAAACATGTACCTAGAAAAGAGAATCACTGCAACTGATTGGTGAATGTTTGAAAGTTCATTTAAGACAATTGTAAATCTAACTTATATTAAATCCATAAATATTGAAAGAAATGTAATTTCACAGACACAACTCAATCAATCAGGTTGAAAAAAAATAATGATTTTTATTGGAGTCAATGAGTCTCTAAAAGTCTTAAAATATTAATGTTATGAATTAAGAGCAAAATCTGTTCTTTAAAATACAGTGCCAAAGAAACAAAAAAGCAAACCAAAATTTAAAATAATGATATTCATAATATGCACAATTGCAGAAAATATTTTAAAATAATTCACTTCTTTTTTGTTTCACGTTATTACTTCATAGATTTTTTTCTCACACATTGGAAATTGTAGAATTTTTAACTGCACTAATTCAACAAGCAATAAGACTAAAACTAAAAATTTGTTTCACATTTATTAAAGTGAAATACATGGGAAAGTAGGTGCATAGCAACTTACATATTGACATTAGCCCCTAATTTAAGGATTAAGTCAAGACTAGCGGCAAATTTCACTGCATTCACAGTGTGATGCTTTAATCCCCAATTATCAAGCCATCCAGTATAAAATTCTGAATTCACCTAAAAAAGAAAAAAAAGAAACATAATTGATGAAATCAGAGAAACAATCAAAAGGAAAATATGACAGATGAATGCATGTGTGCACGACAAAAGGAATAAACTTGTGTTTTATAGGTGCTTTATGTTTAATGTAGTTTATCTGAATATTTTATTTATTTCAATAAACTTACGGTATTTGTTTCACTATTCAAGTATATAGAAAAATTTAAAGCAACAATCTTTCAACAAAATATGGACTTATATGGATATACTAGGCATTTACCAATGCGTATACACACACAATATATATAATCTGTTATTCTAACATTAAAAATGAAAAATTAGATTTTTGCATAAAAGAAGCATTGGCCCTAAATAAGCTAAAAATCATTTGTCATATTAAAATTGACATTTAATTTTAAAAATAAATAAGATATATGGTAGTCTATTTGAAAATACAGTGCCTACTTTTCTCATGCCTAGCATTCTTTTATCTATTCCATATATTAACCTTTGGTTTGACTCTTTATTTTGTAGAAGTATCAAAAACTGCTTCTGAGTTTAATTGAATTTCAATGCAACTCATTTTCTCTTCCACAAGCCAAAACGTGTGGAATATTGTCCTAATATATCCAACAATTCTACATTGGATATTGTCTTATGCAAACTCTTACTTTTTACATTTTTTTTTTTTACTAGCACACAGACGTGCAATATTATCCTTCTCTTTGAACTACTATTAAAATGGTGCTGCCCTGAATTCTTAATCTGTATTTTTCTTCCTCATAAATACACCACCTGATTTTATGTCATCATTCTTATACAAAAGAAGTAAAAAGAAAAAATAGATAAAAGAATCTTGCCCTAATAATGTTTCATTTTATTAAGATAAAATCACAATATGATTTCTTAACAGATTAACAGTTGAATGAAATATTTACCAGCTCATACAAAGATAAATACAGAGTGGGCTTGCACAATAGACCCAGGAGAGTATTTGTGGTTTTCGAGTTCCTTGAATGATTTTCAGTTCAATTATGGAATTGTATTAATATTATTTGTTCTTAAGAGGAAGATTAAAACAATTTCTAATTAAAAATAAATTACATTTAACCTATTTAGACTTCTTTTGCAGTGTCAACAAATGGATTCAGTGCTAAAAAAATATATGGATAGAAGTCAAGATCATGATTTTCTGATAAATGCAAGGAAAATTATATCAAAACTGGCATATGGTGCCAAAAGTAGGTAATGGTCAATTTAACAGATCTAAGAAACTCATGTAAGGTTTTATCATTTTACAGTTGAAATGACTGCTAGATGTAATCGTAAGTTCTATGCTAACAGTTTCTTCTACCACACTTCTCACTTGTAGAACTCTCTTCTGACTTTTTGCTTCCCAATCAACTTTGATCTACAAAAATTTAAATGCATTGTCAATCATTATCTTTTGTCTTCTTAATTCTTATTTTTTTATTGTCCTCTCTTCATAATAATAGTTTTTCTCATATTCTCTAACACTCAGTAACCTCTTGTGTCCTGGTGGCTTTATTGCCTTGCTTGGGGTGAAATGATTAAAAAAACAAACTGTAAAAGATTTTTTTCTTGGCGGGGGGGAGTGTGAGAAGAGAATACATCATTCCTCTTATCCTGATTATAGAAAAAGGGACATACAAAAACAAACAGGACTTAAAACTACGAAGTGAAATTTGAAAGGAACAAACATTTATTATATAGACATAAGAAACAAAATGCAATATTTACAAAATAGGCTTGAACGAAAATTTCCTTTCATGCACCTTTTTAGTAAAGGCCAGATAACAGATTAAAATAAGAATTATAGGCTCTTAAAAAGATATACAATACATTCAAATAATGAAAAAAACCTTGCAATCACCTAATGGAAAAACAAAAAAACAGAAGGGAGCTTTGGCAAATCCACTTGCATCACTGGGACTTTTAACAATTTTTTCTTCTTTAGAACAGTTCTATTCCCAGGTTTCGCTTGATTCACTTCTTTTTTCAGTTTGCTTCTTCTGTGAGAAACAGCCCAGCTCATGCACAGGTGACAATCAAAAATAGCTTTTCTTTCTGGAACTTTATTTTTTTTTATTTTCAGGGCAAAATTTTCAGGTTTTCTCATCTTCTGACTTCTTCAAAATTTTCATTCCTTCTAGTTGAAATTTTTGTTCATGTCTCAAATTATTCGCTGACTCATATTCTTATATATCCTCAAAAGGCTTTTTAAATTTATGTGGGTGGAAGCCATGCTTTTGATTGAAGAATAAATACAAAATGTGTATATTTTTCAAATTTGAAAAAGTCATCACAAAGAGTCTGCTTTGACAAAATTATTTTTTGGCAGTTCTTTTTGAGTCAATTCTATATTTAGAAAATTTAACAGACAAATGTATCACATGAAAATGTTTTTTTATTAACTGTCTGGTTTACTTTTAAATACATTTCTCCCAAATGTAATTGGAAAAGACATCTATACTATTACAATATTTATTTATTTTTAATTACTTTATATTTCTTAATAATAAAATTTTTTTTATAACTGTGTTTGTTAAGTAACTTCCCAGGAATAATTTTCTTACATCTTGCTGATTAAAATTGTTTTAATATTTGGAAACTTACAATAAAGAGGAGAACAAAATTTGTTTTGGTTATTTTTTGTTAGCATTATTTGAATTTGGGCAGAAATTTCAAAAACAAAACAAAAAAACATGCAAAATATGGCAAAAAAAGTATTGATTGAATTTTTTTATTGTAGAGTCAACAAATCTACTTGATATAAGTCATTTTTGAAACATAGTGTCAAGATAAACCTGTCTGTTACTTAAAGCATTTATTTCAACAAGATTTCAAAGACTTTTCTAGCAAAAAGAGGCAGAAGAAGCAACTATCCAGAACTGATACTCAAAAAACAAAGAATTAAATATGTGAAAGTTTTGATTAACTTTAAATGATCATAACTTGGCAAATAAGAGTTAGGAAAAAGGTTGACTAGTTCTGAAATCCATTCATATTAGATATATTATACAATATTTCAGTCTGGAAACTAAGTTTGATCTCAGGATCTTCATTTAATAGAAAATTTGTTATGAACACTAATACAGACATTTTTTTTACAAATTTGAATATATATATATATATATATATATATATATATATATATATGAAGAAATATAGTCTTAAGATGTGCTATATTTATGAGATAAAGTGCTCAATATCAGAGATAGAGTGTGTGTAAATATAAAAGTGAACATAGAAGTCAACACTTAGAGGCGACAGTCTGTTTCATGCTAGATGCAATCGTCAGGCCTGACGATTGCATCTAGCATGAAACAGACTGTCGCCTCTAAGTGTTGACTTCTATGTTCACTTATATATATATATATATATATATATATATATACGCATAGTACACATAAACAGTGATTATTTATATAATTCCTATAAGGATTGACACCTCTGTCTAAGATCAGTATTTGTATCAATTCCTTGCACTTCTGCTTAATATGAAAAGAATGTAACACACACAACAATTCTACCCTACAATACTATAAAGAAAATTTGAGAACAAACAAGTTATCCCCAGCACTAAGATTATTACCACCACCTCCAAGACGATCAGAGATATAGTTAGCAAAAAAAAAATAGATCCAACACAATATCACATACCAGGATTTATGATATAAAATGCCTGCAATTCCAGAATAGCTACATAGCCCAATCATCTAGAAATCTAAAAGCTTACATTTATTAACATAAGAGAGACCTTCTTTGGGACAACCCTTTGAACTCGCTCATAACACACAGAAATAAATAGGTCATAAATGCCACTCTAATTAGAAAAGAACATAATTTATTATGTAGAAAATACTGAGAAGGAATCCTGATAAATATTTTCCCATCAATAAATACATGTCAAACAAACATTATTATATCACTAACTTTTATAAAATGCATACTTAAAGAATCTAAGATCTGTCTACTTGCTACCACAACTAAAGCAACCTCATTTCTTTCAGTTTCACACAAAACATACCCCAATAAACATATGGACACTACCAGATACAAATAAAAATGCTCACTAGACACACACACACACACACACACACACAAATACCAGAATTTTCTTTTCTCCTCCATATTTCATTTTCTGATGAAGCTTAAATAAAACCAAAACATGTTAAATTTATAAACATTTATTATTTGTTTCTTATCCTTATTTGATTCCAATTCATATATATGTATAAATGTGTGTATAGTGAAGCAGAAAATTATTTATATAGTACAATCAATTTCATTTAAAATAGCATAATACTGAAACAGATTTTTTAATATATAAAAAGATACAATATGATCTTAGGTATCAAACACTCATAAATTCACCACAAGCAAGGCAATAAAGCCACTAAGATACAACAGGTTACTGAGTGTGAAAGAAAATGAGAAATATTAGCCAGGAGAGAGAACAATAAAAGAATAGGAATTAAGAAGACATAAGATAATGACTGATATTTCATTTAATTTTTTGAAGAAGCAAGAAGTGCAAGAGAAGAAACTGTTGGCATAAAACTTATGGCCACATCTAAACGTTTCAACTGAAAAATGATGAGACCTATCTGCCTATCTTGAATTGCACTTAAATTTGTAAAGTCGAGTTACCAAAGAGGAAAGCTCTTTATCTTTAGGACCAATAAAATTGCAGATTTTTCCTTGTATTTTATCAAGAATCTCTAAATATATAGTAGAAGTTCCAGATCAGATGTGACAGCAATTTTCAATGTATGGACAAATGGTAGACTTATAAATGTGTAAGCACCACACAGCGAACCAACTTTGAATGCAGCAAAACTAACAATTGATTAAATATAACCCTTCCATTTTGTCAGTGGAAAACTGGAGAAGGTGCAATGTTTTACTTTCCAGAAGGTTAGCATCAGCCATGCTGTTGGTAAGCAAAAATGTTTTCTAAGATGATTAAAAGAGAGCAGTTTCATTTTGAAGGCATTAAAATTAATAAGCCAAGATAGTAGGTCATTTTTTAAGTCAGCTGCCAATTTGACCTTAACTAAACTATCAGACTTAACATTAAGACAGGACTAAATTGTTGGGAACTAATAACATTGAGAATGTCATTGAGGACAATTAGGAACATTGTAGATCCATGGATAGAGCCCTGGAGGACACCTGCATTAATAGAAGAGTGGCTGTTCAAGACATCTTTCGATTTAATAGGAAAAATTGTATCAGTTCAAATATTTGACCAGAAATACCATAACCTTTCAACTTGTCAAGAAGATCAGCATGCCAAACCCTGTCAAATGCCTTTGAGATATCCAAAGCAACAGCCCAAGCTTGGCTATTCTTTTCTAAAGCTTGATAGACTCTTTCAGCAATAAATGTTAATGCATCAGCAGTTGACATAGAGAAGCAAAAGCCATATGGCTTTGTCTGAAAGAAGATCTTGTAAGATGAGATGTTTAACCAATTCCAAATTGATTAGAGCCTCTAGTACTTTTTTAAAATGATTTCACCCCTAGCAAGACAATAAAACCACTAGGCCGCCAGAGTTGAATGTTAGAGAATATGAGAAAAGCGATTATTAAGGAGAGAGAACAATAAAAGAATGAGAATTAAGAAGACAGAAGATTGACCAAAAGAGAGTTCCACAAGCAGGAAGTGCAATAGAAGAAACTGTTAGCCTAGAACTTATTGTTACATCTCACCAATTCAACTGTAAATTGATGAGACCTAACCACCAATCTCATACTGCACTTAAATTCATAAAGTTATCATAAGGGAAAGTTTATCAGAACAATAACTATGAAGGTATTTATAGAAAAGGCATAGGGAAGCTACATTACAGCAATTGGAAGAGATGCCAGGTCAAGACCAATAACATTGCAGATTCTTCTTTGGATTTTATCAAGAATCTCTAAATATATAGCAGGAGCACCAGACCAGATATGTCAGCAATATTCAAAGCAAGGATGAATGGTAGACTTATAAATATGTAAGATAGATTCTGGTGAGAATAATTGTCTAGTACAATACAGTGAACCAACTTTCTTAGCTGCAAACTTAGCAACTGATTCAATAAACTCTTTCCACTTGATGTCAGCTGAAAACATTAGTCCAAGAAGGTACAATGAGTCACTCTTCTGGAGGTTAGCATCAGCCATGCTGATGGAAGTTAAAAACGGTTCTCTCAGATGATTAAAAGAGAGTAGTTATGTTTTTGAGAAGTTGAAATTAACAAGCTACTCATTGCCCCATTTAACAACAGATTGTAGGTTATTTTTTTTAGATCAGCTGCTAATTTGACTTTATTGAGTCAAATTGGTCAAAAACTTTGCCAAAATAGGTAGAAGGCTAATAGGCTAGTAGCTAGAAGGATCAGATGTTTCCCTAGAGTTCTTAAAGACTGGAACTATAGAAAACGATTTCCACCAAGCAGGAAAGCAAGAAACAACAAAGCATTTATTGCACAGTTCAGAAAGAACAGGAGAGAGTTCAGTAGCACATTTCTTAGGGACTATTGCAAGGATAGCATGAAGTCCACATGCTTTGTGGGAATCCAGTTTTGAGATGAGAACAAAAACCATGAATGGTGTTATATATACATCACACAGTAGAAACACAGTTCTAAGTTGAAAGTTAGGGAAAGATACTCCAGATGAGTCGAGAGTAAAATTGAAAAGGGAATTTCTGAACAAAACATTCTACTTCATCAGCAGAAGATGCTAACACCTCAAAATATCAATTTTATTATAAAAAAAACATTGACAATAAAATTTGACTATGTTTAAAAAAAGTAAGAGTATAGATCAGGATTGTGATTAATAATGTTATCAAAATGAAAAATGAAATATATGATAGTATCTAAATATTGGAAGACTTTTATGGATATATCTTCATAGTGACGCCAAAGAAATTTGACAATCAATTTACTGAATCATATAACTAAAGTTAACATTAAGATTCTAATGAACAAAGCTCATAGCATAATTAGATTGGAAATAGAGCAAAACTGTATGGTTTTGTTCAACAATGTTTAAGAAATTATATTTTTTATGATCAAGATAGCTTTCGGAATGACCAATACAAATGTAGAAAAATATATACTTATGTTTCATAGATTACACAAATGCATTTTATAAGGTATGACATGAAGAGCTACTTGAAATATTAGAAAAGCTTGATTTACACAAAAGGTATTTGAGTAATCTGTAACTTCTACTAGAAATAAACAGTCTGCATGCAGTTAGAGAATGAATTCATTGAATACAAAAAAAATATGGTAAAGTGGAGTAAGACAAGGATGTGTTTTCTCACTGGGTTTATTTATCCTTTACAACAAGTTGATTTGAAGAGAACAAGAAGACCTACCAGAATTTATTATTAGTAGATATAATCTTAACAACATGAAATACACAGATGATACTGTGCAGATAGCAAACTAATAAAGGACTATAAGAGGAAAGAATGGATTGTTGTCATCAAAAGAGACATCCCAAAGTATGAATTATGTATTGGCAATGTCAAAATGAACCAAGTACAGAGATTTAACTTAGTATTCTAATAACAGATGATGGAAAATATGACAGAAGTCTAAAGGTAAATAGTGAAAGATGTCTTCCAGAAACTAAATAAATTATTAAGACATAGGAAAATATTAGAAACAAAAAAAAAACAGTGCTGAACAGCTATATAATATCTAAGCCCTTTTATGGCAGTGAATACTGGGCAATCTCCTCAAAGATGAAGATGGAATTTGAAGTGACAGTGATGTGATTCTACCAACAAATACTGAGAATAAGATGAACAGAATATGTGAGCAATAAGGAAGTTTTCAGGAAAAATAAGAACTACAAGGAAACATAGTGAGTTTAAGTGAATAAATGGCAAAACTAGGTCAAAGGGTCAAAAGCTACTTAGACCAACAAAAGACAGGGAGTTATGTATATCATGATTGCCCAAGTCCTGAAGTGACATTGCACATAAAAGAACAGCATTTAACACTGGTGGTATAGTATTAAACCACTAAACTTTCCTTTAGCAATGATCATAGAAAAGACCTGCACATTGAAACATCAACTCTACTAACAGGTACAGTTATACATGAAAACCTGAAATAAAAATCCAGTTGAAAACATAAGAACAACATAAAAACAATAAGACAACATTTTTGAGCATTCAGATAAAATGAGGAATATGGCTATATGGTCAGATTTGAACTTCCGTGATTGTTGGCTTTCATAGCTCAATAGGCTTCCCGAGGATAAAGAAATGAGTTTGATTCTCCCCAAAAGTTTATTCTTTCAATATTTACTCAGGGCTGCATGCTTGAGGGTCTGAATAGCTATAATGAAAAAAAAAACAATGATGAAAAAGATGAAGGAAATATTAGGCAAAAAAATTAATCAAAGTATTGTTTTATACTGTGTGAAATTTTGGAATAAGTTTCATTTAACCCTAATTCTTAAGCTGACATATTTTCTACATTATATAAAAAAACTTGCCAGAAATTTTTAGTTGAGTCATTGTCCTGATTCCACATGTTAGACTAATATCCTCATCCTAATTTTTGTTATGTTTCAGAGAAAAATATTTTAAAGTCTTCCACAGTTCGTACTAGTTTTGGAGTAAAAGATTATTTTAAACATTGTGATAAGTAATGACAAAATTAAGAAAACAAATCTGAATAACTTCTTGAATAACAAAATTTTCCTGAATTTTGGTAATATTTGAACCTGATGATATTGCATCAATGATAGAGACATTAAAAATCTAAAATCATAGGTATGCAAATATATATTATATTATAGTTATTTTATGATTTCTTTTATCCATCTATGTCTCTTTCTCTCTCTGTCTCTCTTATTATATATATATATATATATATATATATATATATATATATATATATATATCAGTGGTGACTCTAGGTCATCAATATTTGTCAGGCTCATTACATCTTTAACAAAATATACTATTGGTTTAACTTAGAAGCTAAAATGATTCCTTTACTCTAACTAAAATATATCATTTTTAAAAATCTTTGCGCATGAAATTAAAAAAAACACATTTTGATATTTTAACATTAATTATAATAATTCTATAAAAATAAACATACATTTAAAAAAGATTTTCAGACATGTAAAACATGAAAAAGTGTTTGTATATATGTCTATGCATTAGTGTGTTTATGTATCTCTCAGTTAGTGAATTTTTAGTTTCATTTATTGTATGTTTATGATCAGTACTGGTGACTGATATCATATTTCTTCAACACTACCCTAGTCACACTCCTCACCCCCAACTCTTCAGTTGATAAGTCAAAGCTGCCACTTTCTTTGATTTTCGCCAACTTTAAGTCGGGCTAAATTTAATTTGCCATTTTTCAATTTATATATTCCACTAAAAAAACCTTATACTGTATGGAATAAATTATTTAAAATGGACATTTGAAAACAATAAGTTGAAATAAAAATATTTTCTTTGAAAAACAGGGTATAAAATTCATTAAAGAGTTTTAAAAGATTATTTATAAAATTAAAGAAAAAAATGCATTACCAATTAAGTATGTCTCCAGCCTGAAAAGGCACAGATCTATGCAGCCTGACTCACCACGTTAATTTTATTTCATTCTTTTTTTTACTTACTTTCTTTCTTTGTTTTTTTCTTTCTTTCTTTTTTATTATGAACAATATCAATGAAGTGTATTTCAGTCGATATTTTGAGACATGGAGTTAAAATAATTAATTTGGGATCCAGCTGAAGTCAAGAATGAAAACAATGCACTATGAAAAATTTTTGTTGCTTTGAAATAGATATACTTGAATGTTGACTCACTTAGGCTAAGCCCAACAGGCCTGATCCCCAAAGCTGCCACTGATATATATATATATATATATATATATATATATATTCATAAGTATTAAATTGGATATAGATTTGATTTATAGTATTTATAAATAAATTGCAAAGGTTAGCTCAAGAAGTTTAATTGTAGATTCAACTGAAGCACAACATTATTTTATTGAGCTTAACATATTTTTATATTTGAGCATTACAGGTTTTACAGTTATATTAGGATGAATAAAAGACTTGCCTAATAAATGCCTGCTAATAAACTGAAAGTTGAATCACAAAAATTTTAACTTGAAACATTAATTTTCTTAACAAAGAATATGTATGGTTTAAGAACGAGCCTTTTTTAGAAAATGACTCTTGCACACACACACACACACACAGTAGTCTACTGTCCGATTCACACATCTCCCTGAGTTTTTGAACAGGAGTAGATGTTTATCCCTTGTTTCCTATTGAAGATTGAGTTTCTGGCTCCTTCTAAAGTTTTTTCATTCTCTTTTCTCTTGCATTTTAGTGGCATCATTGTCTTTTTTGGGGTGAATTGATTAAAAGAAAATCATCAAGAAAATGAACAAAAAATGTTTCAAATTAAAACTAATAATAAAATTAAAAGAATTCAAGTGCATACCAAGGGTCCTTTAGGTTCAAAGTCTCGCTGGACCTTGAAGTTTTTTGCTGGATTCACTGGAAAAAAAAATGCATTTAAATAAAGGAAAACATGGTTTTGTAAAAGACTATCTAAACCATACTTTTCCATTCATAAAGATCTGAAAAACTATAACCAAGAGCATATTATTCAAACCTATGATGAGCATGTTAAAGAGAAGTTAATACACTTGAATTGCTTGGAGTTACACACTTGAACTATAAACTCTTCATTTTGTTTTTTAAACAACATCTCTAGAACAATTAGATTTGTATGTATTTCACAGAAGTAATACTAGTAAAAACTAAAAATAAAACATTGCACATGGAGTATAATTTACTAACCTACAATATTTTAGACTTGTTTGACAATCAAAATATTGATTTTTCATTTAGTTAAAAGTATTAATGTTTTCTTAAAATATGAACATAACCAATACATGCAAAATGCATGCTAAGAAAATTTCAACAGTTTGCTCGCATTTCTAAATAGAATAAGTTTATATTTAGTTAAACTAAGTAGAATAAAATGTAAGATAGGAAAATCTATTTCAATAAGAGAAGTTTCAAATCTTGTCACCTTTTGCAATTAGTTGGATAAAAAAAACTTTTGTATGTGCATTTATTTCACACAGAGTGCAAAGGAAATAAAAGAATAAAGCAATGTAAGTAGCTGATGTTAAATCATTAATGTAAATAATAATTCATATTATAAAAATATTAGTTTCCAAACTATTTGTTTATGCATGAGACTATTGTAAAAATAATTCAGAATATACAACAAATTGGACTAAAATTTGGCAATGTAAATTTTGTTACAAACTGAAAATGGTAAAACTCATTTGTGACTTATAGTTAATTTATCTGCATTGCAATAATATTTTTTAGAATATTTGCTGTTGCAGTGATTATTTGATTGAATAGAACCTTAAGCATAAAGTTTTTATTAAAACATTAAAGAAAATTTAAGAATTGAATAGAGAACAAAATACAAAAAATGTTTCAGAATGTTAATTATTAATGAACAGGATACAAAACAGGTTCAGTTTGTAAATGGGAAAAAACCTTGTAGCTGAAATAAGTTATTGCATTATTGCCATCACACAGGCCCAAATGAAGAATAAATAATAATACTTAAAATAACAATTTCATACAAAAAAATGTCAACATATGCATAAAACATGCATTCTGACAATATAAACATTAAATTAAATCATGGAATTCTGATACTTTAAAAACTAACAAAAAATAAAGAAGATTAAAAATGTATATTTAATGTATTTAATATTTGATCAACAAACAAGAACCAAATTTTATTATTGTTTCATTATTCACATCATTTTAAAAACATGACCAGAAGTTGCATTTTTATGTTTGAACTTTCAGAAAAAATGAAATACATTTTAGAAAGCTGAAAGCTTAAGTAGAAAATGAAACAAAAAGTATATAATGAAATTTTTGCAAGTGGTAATCAATCACACAGGTAAATTTGAAAAAAGATGATTCATGACTGTCAAGGAAAAAAATGATGAAAATTCAATAATAGATTGTTAATCAAATATTAATGTATAGTTTTTGAAATCTCCTTCATCTTTGTCAGATGGAACTGGTTTATGAAGATTAAAACTACTATATTTATAATATTCTGAAAATAAAATTCACGTTTCTTTGTATCTTAGTTTACCTATTTTTTTTTACAGATGCAGAAAAGTCATCTGCTTAATCAAATAAACTAACTCAATAAAATCACCCAAACATTTAACTGAACAAGCAAGATTTTGATGTATAAATACTTGACAAACTGCCCATCCTAAACACCTGTCACTTTGGTCATCTGCATATTAACACCAGACAAATGGTTGTTAGTATAAAAAATAAATTAGTGACATACAAAAGATAAGTTTTACCACTTATATTATTATCATTATTTTTAAAGCAGTTTTTCCACTTAATGCAGAAGTTTATTCAAGTCTATACTAATGATTGTGTTGTGTATATATCATTGTATTGTTTCCTGATTAATTTTAAAGAGCATAAAATTTTACAACTAGCGGCCCTTTTTACTGCCAAGCACTAAAAACTTACAAATTTATGCAATAGTTTCTTTATATGTCAGCATAAATTTGTTGAATATGATTTGTTGATAGCTTCCAATATTTTAAGTGCTTATATGCAAACAAAATACAAACTTCACATAATATGAACATAAAAGCAATCATAACACACATGTATTTAATAGAGCTATGTAATACTATTGCTTATTTCATGTGGGAAAATCTTGAAATTGTCAAAATGGCCATATGAACTTTTTCTCTGTTGTTCTGAGCTATTTGTTAAAGGGTGTTGTGTCATATCAATGTTTATTCATCACTGAATCCAAAATATTAGTTGTAGACCGTAGCATTACTAAATGTGTCAAATAATTTTATTTAAATTTCCCACACCACTTTTAATGGTTCCTCTTTGATCATGAAATATATTAAGTCGAATGTCAAATAGGCAGGTTTATACTTTTATTTAAATTCTAATTTATTTTGTACATGACTCATTTCTTTTTTCTAACCATGAAATGATACATGATATGATATAAAAATAAAATGACCTAGACAAAATATTCCTGTGATCATCTGAATTGAGATTTTGGCTAAACATGAATATTTTTTTTATGATGTCCCTAAATTAAGCAGGTGAGGAGGGGCCCACATAAATAAAGCATTGTCTTATGGCCACAGATATTTCTTCTTCAGCTGCTGGTTTTGATAACTCTGTGTGTGTGTGTGTGTGTGTGTGTGTGTGTGTGTGTGTGTGTGTGTGTGTGTGTGTGCATGCATGTCTTCCTTTAATCCCTTAATTTGTGGCATGAGTCGGCCATTATTTGTCATTACAACATGGCATACATAAAAGAGAACGAGCATTGCGTATACATTTTATCTGCCCAAAAGTGATGTCATAGAATTGTGATTGAAAAATGACATAATGCCCTTACAAAATTATACAACTCATCAAATCTGGTGAATGTTTCTGTGTTTCAGCTGGAATAATAAATTTGGTAAATGTTAACCTGTTTTCCTTTCATATATTCTGCACTGATTAAACCATGGCAAACAATTATAGTGTGTCAAATATACAGTGTGTGTAAGGTATTTGAAGACATGTGATTGTGTACCTGCATTTATGTGATAATCAATCACTATGCTTTTATCTTTTCAGAGCATCAATGGTGAACTAACGCACGAGATGAAATGACATGTTGTAAGTGTTGCACTACATGCAAGACACAGTGTTGGCTAGATTATGCATCTCGACAAATCAAATGCCAAAATTTTAAATATTTAGAATGAAGTATTCCTGCATTTTCAGCATTTCTCTTGATGCATGATCATAACCAATATGTATATGATTGCATCAGTAAAACATTATTTAGTCTGAAGAAGTTTCAAGGCTCAAATGTATAACATATGAACCTTTTCCATTTTATCATTCAATTACCCACCATAGAGTTTATATATCATATTCTCCCATATATAAATCTATTATGTCATGCTGAAGTGTCTCTGTAATCATTTTAATATGCAGATATAAGAATGGGAACTATTATGTTTTTTTCTTTTTTTTTAATCAATTCACCTCAAGCAAGGCAATAGCACCACTAAGATGCAAAGTGCTACTGGAAGTGAAAAGAAGGAAAAACTTCAGAAGGAACATGCATATACATTATATGAGGTTTGTTTTCCTAAGGTAACAGGTAATTCTGAGAAATACTGTTCGTTCAAATTTGGAGGCAGGTGTTCAAATCCATCTAGGTTGTGATTTATTTTCTTTTTACAGCTCTTGAAAACATTCTGCATAATTGTTTCAAAAATACATTATAATATACTTCTTGTATGACAAAATTGAAATGTGTTTCTCTTGTTTTATACATACTAGTAGATCTTTGAAAGCCCTAATAGATAATTTTGCAGACAAAACAACAAACTGGCAAAAATGCATGGTTGAGAATGAGAGAAGAATGCTAATTAATATACTTTTAGAATACTTTGTATTTTTTAGCTATTCTTCTTCTTTTGGTTGATATAGATGTTATTATAGACAAAACGTTTTGCTCAAGTACTCCCTGATCATCATCTAAAGGTCATCAGGTTAATTCTTGGATCAGGTATTGAAGCAAAAATTCAGCAAGAATGAACAATAACTGACATCACAGGGACAAAATATCCCATATCTACCAATCAATGGACACCTGATGGCTACTTGGTCGAAACATTGTGTATAACATCTATAACAACCAAAATGAGAACAACAGTTTGAAATAATACAAGAATATTAATAATTAATCATCTCAGAAATGAAATAATTATGTTTTTAGAAATACAAGAACAAGGACAAAAGTGAAAAGAAATATTGGTTTCCATTATATTACAAAATAAATTTAAAAAATGTTAATTAGCTTACTTGTTACACCAAAATCACAGGTTGCATATAATCCTTGAAGAGATCCACACTTCATATAACTGTCTCCATCACCATCAGTACTAAAAAGGATAACATTTGGGCCCAGATGATCACGGAACTTGTGCTCTAAATGTCTTATATAATCATGGTCACACTCAAAGTAGCTACCATATTCATTCTCTACCTAGAGAAAAAAAATTGTGCATACAGTTTTTTTTTTTGCATCATTCCTGTAAAGTACAATAGACTACATCTTATATAATTAATAACTTCATATTTTATTGATAAATAAAATAAGTATTTATTCAAATCTAAAGGTTTATTTGCTAAATATTGGCAATATGTATCTCTGCATATGTAACAAACAGTAACTATTTGGATGAAATATCCAAAGTTTTGATGTCTCAAATTCATAGCTACATTGTGAGTTTGAAGTTTTAAAATAGGTTGTTCAGTAGATTTAATAGATAAAGTGATTCATAACTTCAGACTTGCAAAGTTAAAAATGCTGGAAACTTAAAAAATATCACCAACCTGTGAAGAAATTCATTGAAGACACTGGACAAATCCAATGCAGGTTTATTAAGGGAAAGTTGAGGAAATTATCTCACTGATTTTTGTCCCATATTAAGAGAGAATTTATACAAAATAAATCTCCCTTTATAATATACTATAATTTTTATATATTATAATGAAATATATTGAATATTCATAGTACAAATTCTTCTATGAATCCCTTCATTAGTTTTCTAAACACTAAGAAAAATTAAAAGTGGCTAATAATGTGATATGTAGTTAAGTCTGACCAATAATAATATTTGATTATGCCTATTTTAATTCAAATTTTATTCATCTGTTAGTTTGCATAAGGATCATTACAGCACCAAATGAATTCATGTTATTTGACATAGCAATAAATACAAAATGATATAAAGTTTTTTTTTCATGTGGAAAGTTTCCAGAAAATAATTGAATCTCTCAATCTTTGCTGCGGATATATTCCTGACCCTACTCCACATCATCTACTGGGAAGTGTTCTCCGAGGGAGAGATCTGCAGTCCCTAGAAGGTTAGAAGTTTTATTGGATTCCTTCCATACAAAAGAATTCATCACTGTTCTAACATTTGCCATCAATCAGAAGCTGTGATTATGGTGTATCAGCAACTAATCATTCAGTTGACCTACCACCACTTAACATGACATTTATTCATATCAAACAAGAGAAGTGCATGTAACCCTGCTAAGATATACTTAGTGTCCAAGGAATCCCAGGCAACAGCCAAATGGGTAAGAAATTTTTCTTTTTTGATTTTTCTATATTTATTTGTCTATACTTATGTAAATATGTTTATGAAAATATAGGGAAATAAAGTGCATTTATGAAAAGATAACATAACCTTAAATATAAAATATAACTAGTGGTCATCATGAACAAATGTGGTTATAATATTTTTATGTTATGAATAAATATTCGACAAAGTATGATTATATTACCAAAATTGAATTCAAGTTTGCTTGTCAAATATCTCTGATGATTTAACTGAGAAAAATTTTTTTCTTCATTTAATTTTCATCATTTTATCAAGTATCTATTTTAGAGTAATTATGAACCAAATCATTTGCCAATACCTACCTGTAGCATGAGGATAGGGCCTCCATTTTCATAAAGCAAAGGCTTCAACATGGGAAGCAATATATCAAACCACTTGTCAACATGCTGAATATACTCTTTAAAAAGAAAGGGAAAAATTGGAATAGATTATTAGTTTAACTTCATTACAATAATATTATTTAAAACATTAAGAAAATTTCTCTTTTTATAAGAGTAAATATCTGTAGTTATAGGACTTTTTAAGTGAAATATTTAAATCAGTGTTGGACAATTTTATAGGCAAGTTATTGTATTCATTGATTTAAGCTTTTATTTCAAGGATATTTGTTTTCTTTCATCTTTGCAAATGATGGATACTAACAAATATATCTCTTCAGTTACATAAGAGTGCATATATCAATGCATGCTTTAGAATTTACTTCTCTCAAAGTATGGTAACCTATTATACTGTTCTAGGTACCTTTCCAAGTTGGTGGAGATGACAGTGTAGTGTTGAATGACTTGAATTCTGTTCTTGAGTTAATTATTGAACTGTAACAATACAATTTCTATGAATTTTAAGTAAAAGCAGTTCATTATTATAATTGACAGAACTACCTTTTTGTCACATATCAAGTAACTTTTGCTAATCCTATAAATCCAATATCAACAATTTTGCTCACTGAAAAATTCATCCCATAAAAACCATATTTTGAGTTGCTTTTGCCTTCTTTAAATTACAGAACATAACATGTTATGTCATTTTCCATAAGCATTCCTCTTTTAGGAGGATCAAGTTAATAATTTAGTTGAACTTGTACTATGACAATGTATTAACACAGACTGGCAGGTATTTTAGGTAAATAAAATTGCAAAAATATCATTCAAGCTACAGCTATCAGATGTTTAATATTAATATTAAAACCGATTAATATTGCATTAGAAATGTTTCAAATATTAGGTTGGAACACAAGTTTAGAGCATTTTAAAGTAAATTTTAAAAACAATACTCAGATAGTTGAACATAGATTTATTTAACCACATATGAACCCTTTTGTTCCACTACTTTTCACTATTTTTGAAAGAGCTTCATGATTTCTACTAGAAATTCACATCTTTCTGTGTGAGGAGTTGGTCTAAGGGGTTTTTACGGGCTCAAAAAAAATAAAAAATAATCAAAGTTCTCCCCATTAAGTGAATTTTTTATAGGGATCAAAATAAGCAATAATCCAAAGGTCATGTGCATAGATCGAGTGGAGTAGAATATCCCAGCCAAGTTGTACCAGTTTCTGCTGGATTCTGCAAAGAGACATGAGTTATGTGTTGTCCCAATGGAAAACAACCCCCATTCAATTGGCCAATTGCAGATGCTTTTCATTGATTACTTCTTTTAATCAGTCCAAGTGGGAACTTGTCTGAATTTAACGTCTGATTTTGTAGAAAGAGCTTGTAATACTCAATATCGTTTCCAATCCCACTAGATATATAACATCACATTTTCAGATGCAGACTGGTTTTTTCATTTCCCATAGGACTATTTCACTTCACATTGTTGACAAACCATTTTTCGCTGCCTGTGATTGTTCATTTAAAAAATAGATAATTTTTGTTGCATTTGAGCAGATGGAAATGTGGTCTATTAAATTTTTTTCCATTAAGTCATAAGGCACCCAAACAATTCACATATCCATTTTCAAATGCTTTATAATGTTCATAAGAGATATGTAGAGTATTTCCCATGTCATATGACCTGGATTATTTTTAATCAGCAATTCAGTTTGATTATTATCAATTTCTGCAGGCATGCTGGAATGTCCTCAGTTTTCTAGATCAAAATTTATATTTCTGAACATAGTAAACCACCTACAAACAGTACATTGAAATATGGCACCAGCTCTGTAAATAGCATATATCTTTTTTATTGTTTGTATAGTGGTTTTTCCTTTCTGGAAACAAAAGAGTATCAAATAATGAAAATCTATGTGATTTCCCTCTATTCTCACTTTTACTATAAAAACATTTAAAATTCACTATCCCTCATATGAATATTATAGAAAAATGCTACCTTTCAGAACATCTATATATGTCATAAATTTTAGTCACATGTGCAAATACCACCTATTGAAAAATGTTACAAACTTTTGTTCCAAATCAATACATCAAGCCCAGAATTTTGTAAACACATTTAAAATAGGCCAAAAAAGAATTTTATGAATTTTTTCAGTAAAGCCATTCTTACTGTCAAATACTTGAGCATTAATATACACAAACATGCGAATATATTTTTGAGGCATTGCATTTAATTCTGAGGATATTTTGATGACTTTATTATTTCTGTTTTTGAGCCAATTTTAATTCATGTGAAAATATCTTCAGATTTGTATACAATCACTAAAATACTGTCAAATGTACACAAATCTTAAAGTGCTTCTTCTCTAATTCTTAATATGATTTTTTGATACTTTAACATCTATATAGAGCAATATTATATATATATATATATATATATCTCATTCTGATTTTGCACAAAGTTCATTCTTGAGATATTGGTTAAATGAGGATAATAATTAATAATTAAAATGTTTTTATTTTGAAGATTATTTTTTGTCTTCTCTTAGAAATCTATTAATATAATACTGAGATCTGTTTTCAAAACTAATAAAAACTGTTAGAATAGTTGTTTTGGTATGTTAATATATATATATATATATATATATATATATATATATATATATATATATATATATATATATTGATAATTCATAATAAGGAGAGAATAAGAAATAAATATACCTGGATCCATAGATCGCAATCGCATTTTCTTTGTACTATTTAACAGCCATCCAGGAAAACCACCCTTAGAATCAGTGATAGGAAATAAAAATATAATGAGCTAAAAAATTTCAAATTTAAACAGAATTTTTTTTTTTTTTTTTTTTACTGATATTTCATGCAATACGTGGCTCTAGGGCTAGTCAAAGTAGAGGGTTACTGAGTTAGATTGTAAGGTAGAACTTAGGAGGGAGTAAAAGTCTTATGAGGATGAGTAAGATAGATATTAGGTGAACCTGGACTTGAAGAGACCAAGATTGTATAGGGTTCAGTGGGTAAATTGTCACCATTTTATATTTTTAGTTTCCCATTGTTTTTTTTTATTTTGTTGGCAGCAGAGTATAGTAGGGTCAGTTGGGCACAGTCTATAAGAAAAAAGCACCATGACGCAATCATAATTCACTCTGCCAGAAATTTGGAAACAGCATGCTGTACTGCTTGGCATTTGCAACAGAAGCTCCAATATGAACATTTCAGGGTCTTTGGGTGTCAATCTGAGGACAGTGCAGAAAATTTGGAAAGAGTTGGATGAATCTAATGGTGATTATGATGGTACAGCAGCTTGCTTGGAAAACACACTCTGATCATTTGGATAAGAAAAGAACTCTCAAACTCAACATAGAAGCCTACATCAAGTGCCTTGAGGAGGTAGTGCTGCCCTGGGCCAAGAGGGTGGCTGCTGGAAGACCCTATGTCTGGCAAAAGGACTCTGCATCATGCCACATAAGCAGGAGAACCCAGTCATGGCTGTCAGACAATTTCTGCAACCACATCACCCCTTACTTCTGGCCACCTAACTGCCCAGATTGCAACACCCTTAATTATTTTATGTGAGGTATAGTTGAGTAAGAGACCAACAAAACTCCTTGTAACACCAGCATTCACCAACTTAAACAAAGAGACCATCCAGAAGAGTTGTGGGATATTCTGAAGTTGCTTGGAGGCTATGGTTGAAGCCAATGGCAATTTTATTGAATAAATTTATCAGTGTTATTTTCATTTTTGCATAATTTAGATGACAATTTATCCATCACACCCTGTAGGGAAGCATTTTCTCAGGAGTTTGTTCCACAAAGTAACAGTTCTGGTGAAGAATCTGTCTGAGTAGCACTAGCTTTTTAGCAAAGGAACATGAAAGGAATGGGGATGGCTTGCCACCGTGAACACAGCATAGTGGGTCCTAGATGTGAAGGTCTGAGCTAGTGGCACTATGGAATGTAACTTGTCTGAAAATCTGCCATAGTGATAGCAATAGAGTAGCAAAAGGCTAACAATGTTTCAACTATGGGATAATGGTTGCAGAGTGGGGAATAATTAATCATCCACAAGGATGCATAAGTGCTTTTGGACCTTGTCAAGGCTAGACGATAAGGATTGGGCAGCCAACACCAACTCAGATATAGTAGCAATACTCCATTCTTTATCTGATCTGACTCTTATAAAGATGGCAGAAGGAGTTAGGTATTTTCTAGAATTATACCATGAACTGACAATTCTTCCATTATCTTTTATGATGACAAAAATATATATGTGTTCCATTTGAGGTCAGGAGACATTTTAGGCAAGAATCCTCTTTGAGGGCATGATTGGTGCAGACTTAGAGTCTGCTTGATGGTGGTGAAATGTTACAAGTTTAGTTTTGGATAGATTGAATGATAGTCTTTTCTCCATTGAGCTGTAAGAGCTAGGTCAGAGGCTCTGGTCAAGATATTTGGAGGTGCACCAAACAGTGTAATGTCATCTGCATATTTATTTACTAAGGATCTGTGAATGTTCTTAGATGGATCATTGATGTAAAGCAGAAAGAAAGTAGGACCAAGGAGAGAGCCTTATGGGATGCCAACATTGATCTCATGGGCCTCAGAAGACTGGCCATTAGCTACGACCTTCATAGACCTACTTGACAGGAAAGACTTGACAACTG
The DNA here is from genome assembly GCA_964036315.1 of Acanthosepion esculentum. Taxonomy (NCBI): domain Eukaryota; kingdom Metazoa; phylum Mollusca; class Cephalopoda; order Sepiida; family Sepiidae; genus Acanthosepion; species Acanthosepion esculentum. The sequence goes on along the minus strand of OZ038490.1, from coordinate 33,024,801 downwards.
AGAGGATTATTTAAAGTGACAAAACAAAACAAAAAATCAAAAAATTACAAATATCAATGAATATTTTGATAGAAAGAAATTTAAATAGATAAAAACATTTTAGCTGAAGTTAAGAAAAGACAAGAAATACTGCCTGCCAGATTTATTTATGAAATTTTAATAAGAGACTTCTTTATACATTTCATTTTAGTATTCATTTACAAGAATTTAAAAGAAAGGTTTACAAGGGCATCCATAAGAATTCACTTTAAGAAAAGGTGATTGTGTGTTGCATTATGAAAACAGCACACAATTTTTTTTTTCTTTTTGTTTCATTTATCTATTTTATTTTTAGGAAAATTCTATAAATATAGAAAATATTCTATATTTATAGAATTTTCCTACATGCAAGTGATAACATTATATACTGGATGATTTTTGCTGTCAAGGACTAAAGATGATATCTGATGGTGCTTAATAATCTATCACATGATAAAACTGATAAAGAAATGTAAGTTAATAATATAGGTTATGGTTATCATGTAATATATGATTCACACTAGGAAATACAAGATGGTCCAAATTAAATTTAATGTCAATAAGGAATCTTTGTTCTAAGAGAGGTTGATCTGTGATACCAAAATAGCATTTTCTCTCAGTGTTACATCAAAGTGCCAGAGAAGCCAGGTACATCAGTAGGTTGATCCAGAATGTAACCTCCTAGCCATCAGATACAGATTTGTCTCTTACAGAAAATCAGTAACTGCCTCTTCTAATGTGTAAACATGAAGCCAACCCATTTGTGCTTAGGATGTCCACATATAGGACAACTAGATATACAAGATATACAAGCACTCCATCCAAGAGGGAAACCAGAAAGAGTTTCTCACATCCTTGTTAGAAGAAGCAACCATGTTTGGAGAAAACCCCAAAGCCACACACACGCTTACTAATATTAATTGATGAAATCTAGAGTTGGACAAACAATACTTTTACATATGAGAGATGTTTTTATTAATCTGTACAATAAGTTTACAATCATATATATATATATATATATATATATATATATATATATATATATATATTATCCAGGTAAGATGAGAATGAATAGAATACAATTCCAAAGTTCATATATTTAATTTAAAAGAGGGCTCAATACAGAGTAGAGCAATATTATTTATTTTAGGATATTAAAACAATATGTACAATTCCCTACACAATTGTAGTCGTGTTTTGATGCATACCAATGCAATTGTAAATTGCTGGCAAATGAATGATTAATTTGGTTTCAAAAGACAAATACATCCTCTTTTTTCAAAAATTTAAATCTTAAGGTTAAGATAACTACTAAAGTTAGATGAGTAGATTTTCTTGATGTTATGTTAGATTTTGTTAATGATGTATCCCAACCTTATATGAAAAATAATGCCAACCCAATTTATATTCACCCTAATTCTAACCACCCTCCATATATAATCAAACATATTCCTTTATCTATAGAACGTAGGATTAGCAACCACTCATCTGACAAAGATGTGTTTGATAAATGTAGCTGTGTTTTAAAGAATAGTCGTTACAAGTACGCTGAAATCAAGTATAGAAAATATGATGATAGTGGTCTAAAGAAAATCAATAAAAATAGCAAGATCATTTGGTATACACCCTCATTTAACCAATTGGTCAGTACTAAGTTGGGCCAGAAGTTCCTCCATTTAATTGATAAACATTTCCCTAAAATAATCTTGAGAAGATTATAAAGCTACATAATAATAAAATTTTAAATCAGTTTAATAATCTGGATCTTAATGCATGCTCCAAGATAAATATTATTAATGATACTAGCCAATGTAATTGTAGGAATCCTAACCAATGCTCATTGCCAAACAAATGTTTAACTAAATCTCTTGTTTATATAAGTACTATCTCTACAATAGAAAATCCGATGGCTGAAAAATTCTATATTGGTAGTACTAAGAATTCTTTTAAGACTAGGTGGTATCAGCATAGCTTGTCGTTCATCAGTAATACCTATAGAAATAATGCATTACTTTATAAATATTTTTGGAGTTTAAAAGATAATAATAAAACTCCTAAGGTAAATGGAAAATTTAAAAAATGGCAAGAACATGTAGATCTTCATATGAACCATATTTTCTGTGTTTACATAAAATTTTGAAATTATCAGATTTTGTGATAAAAAAATACTTATTAAATCAAAGGCGCAAATTAATGGTAAATTGTAGACATAATCTACCTTTTACTTTACAATTTAGTTAAATTTGATAATAGTTTTTCTTATATTTTGGTTGAACTGCATTGCACTATATATGGCTTATGTTTTCTATTTGCAAGATTAATTTGGATTTAATATAATTCTGTATTAATCTCCTGTTAGTATTATTAACATCTTATATGATGTATTGGTAGTTAGTATTTTTGGCATTTTACATTAATTGGTTTGTATTATTAACATCTTATATGGATGATCTTTATTTAATGGCTGAATGTTAATTTACCAAATAATTCAATACATTTTAATTATTTTTAGTTTTTTAAAGAGGCCTCTTATTTATCATCTACAAAAAAAATTTATGTAGGAAATCTACAAAGCATATAAAAAGTTTACATTATGTTAAATTACCTCTCTACTCTTCTGCTTTTATTTCTTGAAAAAGTTGACCGTCTGACATGTATACACTTATGTAACAATCTGTATCAATCTTTAATTTCATGTCTGGCTGTTGTTGGCAGATAACTCCAAGTCATGACCCATTTCTAAGAAACTTAATTTTTTCTTTTTTGTTTAGTTTGAATTGAACATAGGTCATATTTAATTGGTTGATCAGGGTAAAGCCATCAAGCTTTATAACCTTTTCTTTTTTTGAAGGGGGGAAAGTGGATATATTTGGCTTTTGAAACCAAATTCACTCGTCAGTAATTTACAATCACCTGAGGACACACATTGGTATGCGTCAAAACATGATGGCAATTGTGTAGTGAGTTTTTCGTTTTATTTTATTAATATATATATATATATATATATATATATTGGATAGATATGATGCATAAATATATTAGGAGAAAGAAGTAGAGAGAGTAATAAATAGCTAAAGATAGGGGAATGAATAACATGAAGAATTTGGTATGCGTATGCTATCACAAAAATTGTAATATCTGAAGATATTTCTTCTATCATTTTCTGAACAAAATCCATGTTCAATTATAGCTGTTTCAACTCGGGTAAAATCTGGTTTCGATTGGTCAATCTATAGCTGTTTTAGAGGGTGTGACTTTGACTGAACATTAAATTAAATTGGAGAAATAACTATGAAAGCCATTTATGGTAGCCAGATTGAAATTGCATGTAAAAAAGAAGAAGGAAAACAACAATAACTTACAAACTCCCATTCTGCATCAATGTAAGGACCCGGCCTCAGAATGACCAATAAACCAACCTCCTGTGCTGTTTTGATGAATCCAACCAAATCTTGGTCACCACTAAACCTGAATACACCAGGAAGTGGCTCGTGATAGTTCCATGCAACATACCTACTCAAAATAATAGAAAGACATTGAAAAATATAGTTATCTGTTAATAACTTAACTTTCTTAGTGTACATATTATACTGAAATCAATGTAATTTATCTTAATTGTTGACTATGGAATAGAGTTACAAAATGTGAACAAAGCCTGTTGTTTATCTGTTATCCTTAAAAATAATGTCTATTTATTCTTTTAATAGTGTTCTTTGTAGAAGAATATTTCAGCAGATAAAATGATTTCAGAACTCTGAGCACAAAGAAAATTTGTTATTGAGTGAGAATAAAGTTAAAGTAACGATCAGTCATTTCCTTTTGACAGTTTTAATATAAAGAATCTATATGATAAAAATTCTTCCCCTCAAAATTGACATAAATGTATGAATCCACATTGAAGTTTAATATTTCATAAGTTAAATAAATAAGTTTATAAGATTTGAGTTTGATTTTCTGCTAAGTTATTAGATATTATTTTGCTGAAAGATTGTTGTTTAGAAAAGCTAAACTGATCAAAGTTAAAAACAAAGGGAATTAGATCCTCAAGATTATATTTGTCTAGTAGATGAGTTTCAATTGAAATTTAAATAAGTTCAATCAACTAAGATAAATTCCTATCTTAAAATTGATAAATTGGTTTATTTTGTGATAATAAGAATCTGCTATACAAGTTGATTAGTTGTATCTACTCTTGGCAAAAAAATTTACCACAGATTATCTAAAAACATATTTTTCAATTAGTGTCATCCTTTACATCTTAAAAATGTTTAAAAGACAAAGTTTTTAATATGTAAAATTCAAACACATTTCTAAAAAAAAAAAGAGAAAAAAAGAGAGTAAGGAATGTTAAACTACAAATTTATTGAAATGTGTTCATTTTGTAGTTAATTTTTTCAGGTTTTCTTCGATTTATATAACAACTAAATAGATATATGAAGCCAGAATATATCTAACAAACATACTGAAGAAAAAAACCAACAATGAATTTAAAGTTAATAAAATGTTGTCATGTTATGCAGCATAATTGCATTTATTATAGCTTCAATTATTCAGCACTTTATAATGAGTCACTAAAAACAGTTTGTTAGATGATAGAAATTAGTTCAAAGTTATCATACTGGTTCTTTGTTATTTATTTATATATAAAATTCTGTGACTTTTGTTAATCTATCCATCCATCCATCACGCATTCTAAAACAGCCATACATTGACCAATCGAAACCAGATCTTGGGGAGAAGTACAAACAGGTAAGCGGGTACAAGGTACAGTTGGTTTTACTAGGGTGTGTAGCTTAGTACAATAAATTTTCATTAATTTTTTTGGAAAAATTAAAAGTTTTCTTTAACATACAAAATACTCCCACTATTTTAAAAACAATTTAAGGATTAAAATAACAAATACTTATTTAATAAAAATGCAATATTGTTTTTTGCATACTTTTTCTTTAAGTTTTATATATTTGAACAAAACATAGAGTTTGTAAATCTCGACAAAGAATGACAGTGAATACTTCAACAATACTAAATACTGTGAGGATTTCAACATGCTGTTGTGTGTCGCAAAAAAATTCTAGTGAAATAAAATTCAAGCAAATTCCTTTGTCCGACAAGGCCGAATGCTTCGCTCGGAAGTTTTCTTCCAATTCTACGCTTGACTCTTCTGGGGTACCCTTGCCCGACTTCCCTCGCAGAACTGAGGCCCTCCTGGACGGCTTGCACATAACCCCGTCGTCGGTACTGGGCATTATTTCCCATTTAGATCTCCACAAGGCTACCGGTGGCGACGGAATATCAGCCATTGTCCTGAAGAAATGCGCACCTGAACTGGCACCTGCCCTCTCTAAATTGTACAACCGCTGCCTCAAGGAGTCCTGTTTTCCTGACTGCTGGAAGTCCTCTACCATTGTTCCTGTCTTTAAGAACTCTGGCGACCCCTCCAACCCTTCTAATTACCGTCCTATGAGTCTCCTTCCCCTCTTCGGCAAAGTCTTCGAGGCCATTATCAACGCCGAAGTGATTACTCACCTGATATCCCACAATCTGCTCTCAGACAAGCAGTATGGTTTCCGCTTTGCCCGATCTACTGCCGATGTGCTTACGGCCATCACTGAATTTGTCTACCAAGCTATCCATAATAACGGCGAAGCCCGTGCCGTGGCCCTTGACATCTCCAAAGCATTCGATAGGGTTTGGCATGCCAGCCTCCTTCACAAGCTCCAGGGTTATGGTATCACAGGTCGATTGTTTGACCTAATTCAATCGTTTCTGTCAAACCGGGATTTGAAGGTTGTTCTTAGTGGATTCATCTCCAACTCCTATCCCACTAACGCTGGTGTTCCTCAAGGCTCCATCCTTGGCCCTACTCTGTTCCTCATATTCATAAACGACCTTCCTGACGCCATAGACTCCCAAGTCGGTATCTACGCTGACGACACTACTATTTACTCCTGCCTCAAACACAAATCTAGTGAGGCGGACAAAATTAACCTGGCAGCTCAAATTGAAAAGGACCTCCAATTGGTTGTGGACTGGGGAGAGAAATGGATGGTCAACTTTAACGCCTCTAAAACAAAACTGCTCTCCATTAACCACCACAAGGACCCATCCCTGCATCCCATTAGAATGTCTGAGGACCAACTTCTCGAGAGCTCCTCTCTGCAGCTGCTCGGTCTCACGCTGTCCGCTGATCTGAGATGGAACAAATACATCGAATCAGTTGCATCATCCACCACAAGAAAAGTTGGTTCCCTGTGCCGAGCCAAGAAATTCTTCTCCCCGGAATCGATCCTCCAAGTCTATAAATCTACCATTCGCCCTTGCATGGAGTATTGCTGCCATTTATGGATGGTCAGGGGCCCCTGCGTGCTGCCTCAGGGTTCTTGATAAGATCCAGAGACGGATATGCAATGTGATTGGCCCTGATCTGTCATCTCGTCTGCAGTCGCTCTCTCACAGACGCGATGTTGCATTTCACCGTTGAAACTGTTAGATGTAGACGTCTCTTCTACTCCAATAGCTTCATGTCTCGCACATCTCGCCTATGGAACTCCCTTCCCTATTACTGTTTCCCTGACAAATACAATCTCCAACAGTTTAAGTGTAGCGTCAATCGTCATCTCCAGTTGCCTTGATCTATCCACTTCCCTTCTCCACTTCCTTTCATCTTTCATTCCTATCTGCTCTCGCTCTAAATTGTCTGTAACCCCCTTGCCTTGATCGACCCTCCGTCCTTCTCTTTCTCCACATCCCTTCCTTTACCACTCCTATCTGCTCTTCCTCCAACCCTTCTGTAACTCCATGCATGATAGTGGCCACCAGCCTTGCTTGGGGTGATACGCTTAAAAAAAAAAAAAATGTATATTCTCTAGTCATTGTAGCAATGACATTTAGCCTTACTTTTACAGGGCTTACTTTTCCTTACTAACACCTGCATGGAATGCTGTACAGAGATATCTCTAAAGTGTAGAACTGCTTATTAAATACTGTTGAATTTTAAATGGACTGCAAATCCTCTAAATGTTTTGCAACAGGCTTCTGATGTAAGGCACATAAATCATGGATGAAAGTAGTTGAAAAGAGTCTCATTGGAAAGAGTTTGAGTTAAAATTCTGAGAAGGTTATTGAATACGACAAACTTGAAGAATGCCAGAGGATAGAATAGCCAAAGCTTGACTATGGCAACTAAGACAAAGACACATGTTTTAATACATCAGTGTCTAATAATGTTAATAAAAATTTAATTATTTACCCTGGCAATAGCTGCAAAAATGAATGTACTATCCACTGTAAGCTATGACATATCCACTAATACACACTGCTGTACTCAAGTTGTACACTTTAATATGTAATGTTAGGTTTGTAGTAATGTAAAATTATAGGTGTCAGAAAGGGCATCCAACTGTTAAATTACATATTCATTTAATACAATTATAATGAGTAATAACAAAGATAATTTGCATGATTTGAAAAGCAGTCAATAAAAAAATGTTAACAGATTTATTTATATTATTGGAGATCGGAGTGAAATAATTGGCTGCCTAGCTGAACAGCATCAAGCAGGAAACTGCTTAGTTACAACTTATTGATTGGAACGTAACTTGAATATATGGTGACTTCTTGAGAAATGAGATTTATAATCACGGAGTTTGGCAGAATCTATCCAAGCAAAAAAAAAAAAAAAATTCCCACGGAAGTCACCTTGGTGAAAACCTCTAGCAAAAGTGATGCTCTTTCAATCCAGTTATTTAAAAGATAACAACAATAAAAACTACACAGTATTTTTACCAAGAAATGGCTTGAGAGATAGGGAAATAAAAAAAATAACTCTAGATTAAGCCAATTTGTTGTGACCTATTGTGGTCTTGACTCTCAATTCCAGAAGTTAACAAAAGAGTATGCAGCCAAGTTTGCAATTCATTGCAGTTAAGGTGGTTTTTTAAAATTCTAACATATTCAGTAGTGATAACATAAATGTTATATGATATTTTGCTCTCACTAAGATATATTAAATTTTATTTAGATAATTGATTGAGGAGAAAAAAATAATAAACACAATATTCCTTATGTTATATTGTTAAAATGGATCTAAAGATGTAAGTCATTATACCATTTCTTTTTTGTTTTTAACCACCTCAGGCAAGATCAGGGTCCACAAACCTGCATCACAATTAATTGTGAACTCCATAATCTTTTCAATAGCTATATAGTATATGTTTTGATAGAGTTACATACAGTTTTGAATTATGAGTTGTTCTTTTCCTAGACTAGTTTCCAACCATGACTAGAGAGATAACTCTGCCCTGTCATTTAAACAATAGTTAGGAGGTGAACAGCTGGATTCTTACTTTTCCCAAGAGTATTTGTGCATAAGTGAATGTAACATACCCAGCTGGAATTCAAATTCAACTTGCTGATTTCATGTTCCGAGTCGCTAACCTGTACATTACTCACACATCCCATTGAATTGAGTAAACTGAAGTCTTATCAATATGTTTTCTTCATTCATTATATTTCTTCATTCATCATAGTTACTTTTAATACCATTTCCGGATTTGGAAAATCATAGCTCTCCCCAGCTTTCCCCTCTTTAATACTAAAATTGCCATGGCTCTTCTTGGGAAAAATAGTAGAGTGATTTTCCTCTTGAAGAGATATATTCATGCCTTTCCCAAAATAGTAGTGAACATAACAGCCTCAGTCAGAATTTGAATTTGGCCCACTGATTCCATTTTCCATTCCAATAACCATTACACCACTTGTGTAACTTTGAAGTGGCAAAGCCAAAATACATCATAAAAAAAAAATGATGGAAAGCCATTTCTGTACTTTTATATCATCTGAAGATAAATCTTGACAGGTTTATCACATGCTATTAAAAATCAAAATAAATTCTACTCAGTAATAAAATAATAACAATAATTATTGTTTAATATGTTTAAGTTTGTTGTTTAAGTTTAGTGTCTAAAGAGTTGAACATTAGATTTCAATCTTAAAATGACCATGTATATTAACATAAAAAATTAAATAAATTTTATAAATAGCTTGGCACAATTTCAAGAAGTTCAGTGGTTAATATAATAAACTGAAAGTATTTAAGTCTACAAATACCCTTAGAGAAAGGACAGTGGAAGCATGACAATTGAAAACTATATCAAACTGTCAATCAAAATTTTCAATGAATAAGAATCCATATAGCATTATACAAGGAAAAGCCATATTCTGTCAGTAATATATTCCTGATTTTCAATGCGCAACATAAAGATTAAGTGTTGAAACTTACTCAAATATATTTTAGAAAAAGAATTCTTAAATTCCATTTTTAAACATTCATGTCCCTATGGCAATTTTTATACATTCATTCAAAGAAGCTTCACCTTTCTGCACCAAGATCGACACTCATCAACAGTGGTGGGTAATTATAAATTTTTCTATGAGAGTTGACTGATTTGTTTTTAACAGCTTATCAACCTGTTATGAAAAATATTGGATTGTAAGAATATCTTTTTCTTCTTTTTTTTATTTTGCAAGAGAATATTGCATTAACAATGTTTTTGAGAATAACAATGATTTTTCAAGATACACATCCTACTTTTTAACCCATAAGTGGGGGAGGAGATGGCATCACACTTTTCCCAAGTGTGTCTGCATGTAAGTGAATATAACAAACTCAACTAGAATTTGAACTTGGATCTCTAGTTTCTCAATCTATGCCACTATTCATTACACCACCTGCATATCCCTTCTATGAGGGGGGGGGTTTCAAATGTATCTCTTTTACACTCTAAGCAAGCTTCTGAATATTTTACTTTTAGCACAAGATTATCAAAATCATATTTGCTAGATATCTTTATGAATGAGGAGGTGCTGAAAAGTTCTAGTTTGTTATTTAAACAAAATAATATATACAACATGAAAGAAGTGTACTGCAGTTAATTACTTTTTCTGTTTGTTTTCTCCAATGGTGAAAATGATTGAAATATTATTTCTGTTAATCCTCAGTGATGAAAGTGTTTAGCAAGCTCCAAAAAGAAAATCCGTTCATGATCCCCAGATGAGAGCATCACAAGCCACTGAAACTCCATTACAAGGCAGCAACAGGCTTGGTTTAGATTCAAACAAGATATGCCAGTGTACAATATATAACTTTTGTTAATTTCCACAAAGCTGCATTCCAATACAATTGCAATACTGATTATGCAAATCATCAAAAGGTGTCCCTTGGACCAATAGATATCCAGTGCAATTACTGCAATGCCACAAGATTCAAGAATGAATCTGATAATATGTGTTGTATGAAAGGAAAGATTCAACTAGCAGAACTTCCAATACCACCTGAGCCACTCTTCTCTCCCCTGAATGGGATTTCTCAAGAATCAAGAGATTTTCTTCAGCACATTAGGGCCTACAATAATTGCTTTGCTATGATCTCACTTAGAGCAAAAGATGCAACACTTCCAGGATGGAAATCAACTTTCAGAATTGAGAGTCAGGTTCACCACAGGATTGGTTTCCTTCTACCATTACCTAATGAGCCACACCAATTTCTTAAAATCTACTTCACAGAGGACTACCAAGCACAAACACAGACCAAAAGAAATATGTTTGAAAATAATGAAGTTTCACATTATATTGATTCTTCAAGAGTTTTTGCATGAGCAATGTTTATGTTAGGGAGTTCAAATCAGCTATGGAAAGAGTGGACCTGAAGATTTCAGAATTGTGATTAGAGCTGACAAAATGCCTTCTGGTGAGCACCAGAGGAAGTTCAATACACCATGTACCAATGATGTAGCTATCCTAATGTTTGGCCAAGAATGTGACAAAAGGGATATTGTTCTCCAAAGACAAGATGGAAGTTTTCAAAAAGTTGCAGAAAATCACAGAGCTTATGATGCCTTACAATATCCACCCATCTTTTGGCAAGGAACAAAGTACACCATTTTCTCCTTAGGCAAAGACATCTGAAGACTAGATTAACCACAAACAAAAAATATCAGCCATGGACTTCTATACATGCAGAATTATGATAAAGAATAACAGTTATAATTATCTCTTCAGATTAAAGCAACTATTCAACCAGTTCTTGGTGGATATGTATGCAAAAATAGAATCAGAAAGGTTGCTTTTTACCAAAATGAATCAAAAGAAACTAAGAGCAAAGGAATACATCCATCTAAAGGATGCAATTCAGAATTCATCTAAAGAATGTCAATACAGGACACACAGTTATTCTCCCTTCATCATTCACAGGTGGACCAAGGTGCATGCATGAAAGAGTTCAAGATGGATTGATTTATGTCAGACATTTTGGCAAACCAGATTTGTTTGTTACACTTATTACAAATCAGAATTAGCCTGAGATTTTAGAAAATCTTCTTCCTTGACAATCTGCAACAAACAGGTATGATATTTTTGCTAGGATTTTTAAGCTGAAAGTCAAAAAACTGATGGATCACATTATTAAAGAAAAAAATATTTGGGCCTGTAAAATGTCACATGTATTCAACTGAGTGGCAAAAGAGGGGACTGCTACATGTACATTTACTTTTATGGTTAAGGGAGAAGATAAATCCAAATCAAATAGATTCTATCATCAGTTCAGAACTGCCAAATCCTAATGAAGATCCAGGGCTTTTTGAAATAGTAAAATGACATTTGATTCAATGTGTGTGCATGGTTGACAACAAATATACAAAAAGATTTCCAAGAAAATTTGTCAATCACACAAAAATGGATACAGCTGGCTATCCAAGATACAAAGAAGAATTGAAGATGGAGGATTTCTTGAAAGAAATGGATAAAATATACTGATAGACAACAAATGGGTTTTCCCTATAGTCCACTTCTGTGCAAAGTATCCAATGCTCACATTAATGTGGAATTTTGTAACAGTGTTAAATCTATAAAGTATGTGTGAAAGCGCATAAATCGAGGTAGTGATCAAACTGTGAAGGCCACTGACAACCACAATGAAGTAGAAAAATTTTGGTCAGGAAGATACATTTCTAGCAATGAGGCTGCCTGGAGAATTTTTTCATTTAATATTCACAACAGACACCCATTAGTTCATCATTTGAGTGTTCATCTTGAAAATGGGCAGTGGGTGTATTTTACTGAAGACAATACTCAGGAATTGATTGAAACTCAAAAAAACAACAAAAAAGAAACACTGCCCTAATGACAATCTTTAACCTATACAATGTAGATGATATGCCAAAACAATTCTCTATCCTGAACTGTTTAAATATTACACATTCAAATCTGGAAAATTCCACAAAAGAAAGCAAGGAAAACCTCACCTAACTAAACCTGCTATTAAATGTAGTTGGGTTTATACAGTACATCCAAAAATTCTGAATGCTTCTTTCTTTAACTTCTTCATAATACTAGGAGTCCAAGATCATTTCAAAATTTGAAATATTCTTGAGACATACAGACAAGCATGCATTCAACTTGGCCTGATAGAAAGTGATGAGCATTGGGACCAAACTTTACAAGAGACAGTTTCATATCAATCACTAAAGCAAATAAGGGATCTCTTTGCTATTATAATTGCTACATGTCAAATTTCAAATCCAATAGATCTGTGGGTGAAACACCAAGAAGCTATGAGTGAAAACATTCTTCATCATATGCTGGTTCATCTAGGACTAGCCATACAAATGAACATGAGGATTGTGAATATTGCACTGTGTGAAATAGAAGAGGTGCTCAATGTGACACAAAAAGAACTGTCCCATTTCAGACTTCCCAAACCAAATAGAGATTCTGATCCCTTAAATAGAGAAATCACAAGAGAGACTGGACACAACCATGAAGAGCTGATCATGAAATAAAGACTAATACACATCTTAAAAATGACCACAGAGTCATCTATAATGAGATTATGTTAAGGATCAACAATTCTGCTAAAGAAATTTTCTTTTTGGATGCTCCTGGAGGTACTGGCAAAATGTTCCTAACTAATCTTCTTTTATTTTCAGTTAGGGTGCAAAGAACAGCATCATCTGGAATAGCAGCTACTTTACTTACTGGTGGAAGAACTGGTAACTCGACATTTAAACTGCCATTAGACTTGGTCTATAATGAAAATCCAGTGTGCAACATAAATAGAGGTACAAACCGAACCAAGCTACTTCAGGTGACTTGCTTCATAGTCTGGGATGAGTGAACTATGGCTCACAAGGGTGCACTTGAGGCTTTAGAACACTGAAAGATATCAGACATAATGATAGACTCATGAGAGAAGTAACAGTTCTGCTGTCTGTCAAACGAGCAACTGCTGCAGATGAACTTCATGCCTGCCTGAAAAGTTCTTATCTGTGGGATCATATTGAAAGACACTTTTTGATCATTAATATGAGAGTGGAACTCAATGGAGATGGAACAGCAAAGGAATTTATTGACCTCCTTTTAAAAAGTGGAAATGGAGAAATTTCACATGATCAAAATGGACAAATCAGCTGTAATGAAGGTTTTAGCACTCTGGTTGAGAGCATTGAGGAATTCATTTTTAAAGTATACTCCAATATAGCAGATAACTTCCAGAATACAGATTGGTTGTGTGAGAGAGCAATCTTGGCTCCCAGAAATGAAACAGTACATATCATTAATCAGAAGATTCTGCAAGATATTCCAACAGAAGAAAGGACATACCTATCCAATGATACAACTGTGAATCCAGACGAAGCAGCTAACTTCCTTATTGAATTTTTGAATTCTTTGGATCTTTCAGGAATGCCATCATACAAGTTGGTATTAAAACAAGGAGTACCATTAATGCTGCTAAGAAATCTTGATCCTTCAAAGTTATATAATGGTACACATCTTATTGTAAAGAAAATGTAACCTCACTTATTGGAAGCTCTTATAACTGGTCAAGGGAAAAGAGAGACTGTACTGATTTCAACAATTTCATTAATTCCAACAGATATGACTTCTGATTTTAAATGATTGCAATTCCCAGTCAGAGTAAGTTTTGTAATGACTATTAATAAATCACAAGGTCAGTCAATGAAAGTTACTGGACTTCCCCTTATGCAACCCTGCTTTTCTCATTGTCAAATATATGTTGCCCGTTCAAGAGATGGAAAAGGAAGGAATTTATTTATATTTGCTTCAAATAAAAAAACAAAAAAAATGTAGTTTATCCTGCTGTAAGAATTATTTAAGAAAAAAAACTTCACTCTGATTTTAATTTTTTCACCATTACGTTTTTTCATTCATGTAAATACATGTATTTTATTTCTGTCAACAACTGTTAAATGTTATTCAGTTTCACCATATTTCATTTATTTAAAAATGGCTAAAATTCTAATATTTAGCTATCTGAATAAATAGAAATGTTTTCTTTCATGTTTACAACCAATTTATGAATGAAATGTTAATTAAAAATTTTATTTCAAATATGTTCTATTTTCGTATTCAATAAAACAAGCAAATAATTATTGGTAAAAGCATATTTTTTTTCTATATATCGCGTCCCTTCAGAAAGTAGGCAATCATGGCCCTCCATAATTTTTTAGTTTTTGTAGATCTTAATAAATTTTCTCATTTTGATTTTTCTCCTGAACCTTACTCTACCATGCTAAGTAAGTTATGCGTTGTTTTCCTCTGTCCCTCTTGCCTTCAGTCTGCCCTGTGAGTATCAAATTTTTCCAAGCCCTCTTTCCTTATTATCAGCCTGAGATATTTCAACTACTGATGCAATAATTGCATAATAGTCCAATTAATATAGAAAAATGATATAATTATTATTTGCCTTCCTACTCAGACAAGCATACTCATCTTGGTTGCTATACTTGCAACATTACAACCATGTATCCTTCAGCTTTTCATCAAGTTGTTCGTCATCATACAATGTAACTTACTCAGAATTTTGAATCAAACCAATCATTCAAATGATGCCAGGTTATAACCAACAATGTTACAGATTCTTCTTTTTTTTAATCTTGATTATATCAAGAATCTCTAGATAGATAGCAAAAGCAACAAGTCAGATGTGGCAGCAATATTTGATGCACGGATGAATGGTAGACTTACAAAGGCATAAGATAGATTCTAGTAAGAAAAATTGTCACCATGAACTGTTCCTAGCAATTGATTCAATATAATCATTCCACTTTATGTCAGTGTAAAATGTTAGACCAAGGTGTGATGAGTTATTCTCCTGGAAGTTAGTATCAGCCATGTTGATGAAAAGCAAAATGGTTAGACGAGCTCTTTTCTTTAGTGCCTCAACAGCATAAATTTAAGCATATTATTAAATTGGCTGCTGAACTACCTAGATGCAACCATCTCTTCTAACACTTTCTTTTCTCGCACTTCTCACTTGTGTAACTCCCTTCCAATTTCTTGCTTCCCTGCCACCTACAATCTTCAAAAATTTAAATGCAACATCAATCACCATATTGTCTTCATGAACCCTGCTACTTTATTGTCTCACCTCACTTCTCCTCACTAAAGTTTTCTCATTCTCTTTCACTTCTGTAACCTTCATACATACTAATGGCATTATTGCCTTGATTGGGGGTGAAATGATTAAAAAAATAAATCCTGAAAAGTAAAAAAAATTTAATAACTTTTAATTGGTTTCTCAATCCTCCTTTTTTAATTTCATGGAAGTCAGTATATTTATGGTGAGCTATTCTGTTAGTGATTTTTGCTCGATCTGTATGCTGCTGAGGAAAAAAGAGTTTCTGAGTCAAAGTGAAGAAAAAAAACAAACACTTGAACTAGCAGTACAAACAGTAGTCCATTTGAATGATTAAAATGTATAGGTCTAACCTACTAGTGTCAGTTATTGCTGAAAGGGACACCACACCCTGATAGTAATTTATGTAAACAGAATGCTATATTCTACTTAAGGTTTGTGTTCGCTCCAAAGTGTCTGAGTCATCTAATAGCAAAGAAAAGGAAGGAAGAAAGAGGAGAAATAGAAGAGTTTATTTTGTGAAATATCAACTTTTATATAATAAAAATGACTGCAACTATAGATAAATACATACAAATTCATTTTTACTGGTGTTACACACACACACACATATATATATATATATATATATATATATATATAGAGAGAGAGAGAGAGAGAGAGAGAGAGAAGCATATAAATTCAATCTATAGAGAATAGCTATGAAATATTAGAAATATTGGTTGACCAAAAGGTTTGTTTTGTTTTGTCATTAGATGGCATTAGGAGAATTTAGCTTTAACTAACTTTATTCAAGTTTGCTTTTAATTGTATTATGGCAGCTGCCATTTCAGCAGACATTTAAAAAATGTCAAAACTGGCATATTTTTGTTTAATGATTTGAGTACTGAAAGCAGAACATAACCTTTTCTGCATATGGTGCATTTTTTCATTTCATTTTAAGAAAGGTAAAAATGAAACTCAAATGTAAAACATCATACTCAAAATATCAAAATCCAGAACTTAAAATCATTTGACCTGTTTGGTTATGTTTGTTGCTTTGATGTGTGATTTCCACATCAGCAAATACAATCTATTGAACCATTATTTAAAGGTTTTCTTTTTTTTAAATAAATTGTGATGGACAAAAAAAAATGATTATTTCACAGCATTGCGTGCAAGAGATTATACAGCAAGTAAAATGAATCAAAATTAATCATACCAAAGACCATTCAAATAAAGTGATGCTGTATATATAGTGTGATTGGAAGGGAATAATTATTATAAGTTCTTCTGGAAAAGCAAAGGACTGATTCAAACTAAGACTGCTTTTAATTAGACTAAATGAAGATAGCAATCAACAAAAAGTGCCCGGAATTAGTTTATATAAATGATAGATTTGATGGTAAAAAGCCTAAAGCTTATCTGTGTCATGTTGGTGAGGTGTTTCTTGTTATTCTCTTATGAAAATAGAAAGTAATTCAACAGAAAATATTTGACTTATGAGTTGATTGACAGTAATACTTTTGTTTAAAAAAAAAAAAAATTGACATACTTTAAGGAAATTTTTAGAGACTAATTTCAACAGTGAAAAAGATGCTTTACCCTCATCCACTCTTCCCTTTATACCATATCAAGATAACTTGTGATGAAACTTAGGTATATTTCAAAGCCTTGTATTATATATCCTGCTAATGAATATAGTACAATTTTTACAAAATTCTAGTTTCCCTCTCTCTCTCTCTCATATATATATTTAAAAACATTCTTAGTGGTACAGAACTTGAATATTGCTGTAAAAACATTAAGCTGAATATTATTTGGCATAATTAAAAAACTGATGGTAAAAAAAAAAAAATGAAATAGGAAAACAACCAGTTTTGCTCCCACTCTTCAAAGGTTTTAATTGGGAGAAAAAGAGTAAAGACTACAATAAATCTATTAGCGAATGAATGATGATAGGATAGAGAAGAGAGAAAAAAAGAAAAAAAAAAGGCAGGGGGTGTACTAGAGACTAATAATAGCAAACCCCAGCAAACAATCATACGGTTTACAGAGAAACAGTTTGCGAGACTTGATATACTTGACTCTAGTACTTTTAAATGAAATAAAGAGTGTGACGTGGACAAAACAGTAAACCAGTCAATACTGAATTCAGCCACACACTTACTGTTCTTTAAAAGGTGCTCACAAATTTTTGTGTTCCACCAATTATGTCTGATAAGGAGAAGATTTTTTTCTGAGCTCAACAATTCATTTCTCTGATTTAGAAGATCATTATTTTTAGGAAATTTTATAATATGCAGCGTTTCATGTAGACACAGGGAACATGGGTCATTTAAGGACTTACAAATATTCGGGATTTTTTTTTTTTTAATATTTTTCATTTTACAGTAGGAGTTTTATTGATTTCTTTTAAATACCAAAAATATTTAGAGAGGGATGTTCGGTTATGTACACATTGTTGGTAAAAGAAGATATATGCTGATACTACCTTTATCTAAAGGTTTTTTTGTGCTACCAATATAAAATTTCTTAACAGCTAGGTTTTCAGTAGAAATGGTTCATTGGTAAGCAATTGATTCTGTAAGACACCTATTTTTCAAGGGACAATTTATATGATTTCTACATTTACATAATTTATTATCATTATTATTGATTTCTGCTTTGGAATTACTATTGTTACTTTGGGTTAAGTGTTGATTTAAAATTTTATTATCTTGTTTAATAATTTTTTCTAGATTATCAGTACAACAGTAACCTAATTTAAGAGTATTTTTATTGAAAATCTTGTTTAGAGGATTATTACTTGGGAAATGTTTCTAAAATCAAACCGAGAAACTTTTGCCCTAACTTAGTGCTAACCATTTGGTTAAATGGGGGTGTGCACCAAATGATTTTTCTATTTCTATTTTTTTTCAAGCTATCATTATTGTTTTCTGTATTTAATACCAGGGCATTTATAGCCACTATTTTTTAAAGCATTCTTATAAAAATTGCAGTGCTTATAAATGGACCTGGATTCCACTACAATAGTGAAATTCTCTCACAGGGTCAATAATATGTGAATAAGAAAACCAACAGAGTCAAACCTCAAACACAAATATAAAATGTAACAAAATTTTAATTGTAGATAAAACAATTTGAAACAAAGTATATCTGAATGTAAAAAAAGTATGCAACGTGTGCCATATGAATACAATATTAGATATCATTCTGGTAGCAGCAGTTTGAATTTGAAATAAAGGACAGTGATTATACAAACAGAAGCTCCTGAGAGAAATTCAAACAATTGTTGGCCTATCCTAACACTTAGTCAATACAAAGTTATTGATATTCAATATAATATACTGACCTACAGCTATTTATTTTATAATACAAGTTAAAACAACATTAATATGATAAAATGAAACAATAAGGAAATTTTAATACTTGAACAAAATTGAGGAGAGGAAAAAAATACATTTTCTAGGTTTTAGATATCTTATTTAAACAATAAAATATAATACAAAACATTTCTAATGGTAACTAAATTTCATGAATTTAAGCACAGTACTGATCATTTTACAGTTGAAATTGCTAAATGTAACCATAAGTCCTTTGTTTCTTTTCTCACTTGCAGCTTCTTGTTTCCCTATAAACTAAGATCTTCAAAAATTTAAATGCAACATCAATTATCATCTTAAATCCTATTCTTTTATTGTCCTCTCTCCTTAATAATATTTTTCTCAGATTCTCTCATTCTCAGTAATTCCTTGTGTCCTAGTGGCTTTATCACCTTGCTTAGAGTGAAATGATAATAAAAATTGTCCTCAATGTTTCTGTTAATTCCTACACAGCAGTTTTGGCCTGGAGACAGGTTTCCTCTACTGCTTGGTGCAATATGTGTAGCTGTAACAGAATGTCAGGTTGGAGTGAAACAGGTACAATGATTCTATTATCTTTGACCAAAATGCCATCGTAAACTACAATTTTATCTCTGAGATAACAGTAAGGGAGTCGACTGCTTGGGCAGCTTGAGCCATCCAATTGTCACTGTTTCGGCAAAAGCTTTTTCAGGATTGTATCCTCCATGCTCTCTATCTTAATATTTTGTATGTATATTGGTGAAATGTTCAGCATGTGAATGTTGAGATCAATATCTTCAATCTTTTTCCCCAGTCTTGGCAGCACTTTCTTTTGCGGTTCCTCACTGGAACTTTCTCTTCTGGCATCCTGCTTTCTTGTCAACTATCATATTCAAAAACTTAAATGTAATGTCAACTATCATCTTCTGTCTCCTTGAATCCCGTTCATTTATTGTCCTCTTTGTTTCATTCACTCTTGATAACACCTTGCATTAAGAACTTGATCAAATTTTAATTTTTAGTAAATCATTTTGCTTTAGTTTTTATTAAGAATAATATTTTACAATATTGAGGAAAGTACAATGAAAACTCAGGTCATGAATGGCTCTCATCATGAACAAATCAGTTTGTGAACAAATTTTCTGAACAAAAAAATGTCTTGAGTGATGAATGGTGTTTCAAACAACAAACACACAAGCCAGCAACAATGTAGGATGACAAACCAGGATTATTGACAGGAGAGCGTCAGTTGCAGTGTAGCTTTCATTCTATACACATTCCTGTTTGAATTGACTGTACCTTCTCTTGAATATCCTTGTGTTTTATGATTTTTTAATAGATTATTAAATAAGACACCCTGGGGGGTTAAAGAAAGATAACGATAGCAGCAAAGTAAAAAGAAAAATAACCAGACTCACAATAGAGGTAAAGAAAGAAATCATACCCAGAAAATGGTGTTCGTGTCTCTGATCTTTACTTCTCAGTTTGGTAAGGCAAAATCAACAATCTGTACTATTCTCAAAAATAATGAGACAATCAAGGAGGCTGATGTTGCAACAGGAGTGACAATTCTTACTAAACAAAGATTACTGCCAATTGAAGAAATGGAGAAATTGCTGCTGATTTGGATAAACACAAAACTGTTCGCTGGTGATAGTATTTGTGAAAAAGCAACATGACTGCATGATGACCTCGTAAAAGTGCTGATATTGATGTCTTCAAAGTTAGCAGAGAATTTAGTGACTACAGAAAAGTTGAGGGATTTTTTCCCCAGCAAGTGTTTAACTGTAAACTGGTCTATTCTGGAAAAAATACCAAAGAAGACATACATTACCCAAGAGGAGGAAATGTCTTCAGAAGAAGAGGTAGGAAGGGACAATGTTCCTAGTTCTTTGATTTGTAAAATCTGTACAAAATCAGATGAAGTGCAAAGTTTTCTGGAATGATATCACCCAATTAAAGCAGTAGCAAGCCACAGCATAAAAACATTTTCAATATCAAATCCATATCTTACTTTAAAAGCATTTTAAAACATAGACAAAAAAAATCTCATTCCACAAATTTTCAATAAAACAGAGGTCCAGTGAGTCTTAAGCAGAGTCGAGTGGTGCTAAGAGGTAGAAAAGAAAAAGAGAAGTGTAGTATCATATGCAAATGAGAATGACAACATAAATAGAGAGTAGAAAGTGAACAAGGAGCATTAGTCAGTGAGCCCGTTTGCTAAATGTAACGTGGAGAACTGTACTACGACTACTACTACTACCCTGAGAGAAATACACTACATAACAATGGCGTTGCTGGAAGATCCAGAACACATAGACATGGATCAGAACTTTTGCTGCAATCGCAAGAGTAAAAAAATTAAGAGACACCAAAACCGGAGGAGAAGAAAACAAGATAACAGATTTATTTATTGCTACTGCTGGGTGCGAAGCGGTGAAGAAATTTTTAACAATGTGTTACCCAAGCGAATTAGAAGAAATGACATTTGAAGAAATTGTCAAAGTTAAAAGAAAGAACATAAGACCAAAGAAAAGATTGGTCGTTGCTGAAAGAACCAAGTTTTTAGAGACAAGACATGCACCAAATGAGTCCGCTATACAGTACATACATAGATTAAAAGAACGTGCTAAGTACTGTGTATTTGAAAAATTGGGAACTCAGGAAATAACCATAGAAGATGAATTAATTCTTCTCAGAATAATTGAAGGTTTGCAAGACCAGAACCACAAATGAAAAATACTGGAAGGTTTACAAAGTAGTAACATGAGTTTGGAGGCTAGCATTGAATTTTTACAACAGTTGGAGTTGATTAAGGAATTTAATTCACCAAAAGAAGAATTCAAGGCATACAGGACAAGCACGACCAAGTCTATAATTAAATGTAAATATTGTGGAAAAAAATCACGAGAGAGACAAGTATAAATGTCCTGCATTAGGAAAAGTATGCTCAAATTGAAAAAGAAGAGACCATTTTCAGAACGTATACAAATACAAAAAGAAAATAGAAAGAGTACAAGAAGTACAGACCCCCTCTGAAGAAGAGAATGAAGTATTTACAGTGAAAAAGAAGGAAAGAAAAAATAAGGATAAATGGCCAAATATTTAACATGCAAGTCAATACAGGCAGTGAAGTCACACTGATACCAAAAAATTTCTGAGTTAAATTGAAACGGTCTAAATTTGAAAAAAAGCAACATCCAATTGAAGCAATTTGATGGAACGACTATAAAAATAATGGGTACATTTCCAGGCAATTTTGAAATGGATACGCATTTTGAAGTAATTCCTATTACAGTGGTAGAATGCTAAAAAGATCATGGATTACTAGGAACTGATGTGTTAAAAGTGGATATGGCAAATTTAATCAATTCCATGGAAGCACAAAGAAATGAAATTGGAGTATTAAAAGACTATAAAGCAAGTATTTGACTAAAAGAGAATTATCACCCAAAATAGATAGAGTCGAGATAAGTTCCAATTCATATCCTACCTTTGATGGTGGCAAAATTAAACAAAATGATACAACAAGACATACTAGAAAGAGTGACTCAAGGTAGTAGCAATTGGGCATCACCAATAGTAGCGATAAAGAAACCTTGCGGAGATTTAAGGATTTGTAGTGATTACAAGATAGGGGTAAATCACCAGATATGTTTGGACTCTTTTCTGTTGCCAAATATTGAAACTGCAAACCATGAGTTAGCAAAAATGGAACACTTTGCAAAAATCGATCTCAAGGCAGCTTACAACCAAATAGAAATTGATGAAAAATTCAAGGAAGTAACTATGATAAACCCCCCTATAGGCTTGCTAAGGTGGACGTGTCTACCGTTTGGGGTAAAGATGTTAAGTCATATTTTTCAGAAAGCGATTGAAAGAGTCTTATTAGAAAAAAGAAAAAATATGATAATATACCAGGATGATATATATGTAGGGGCAAGAACCAGAGAAGAATTGAAGTATAAAACAGAGCAAATTTTAGTGAGATTGAACAAAGCAGGTGTGACTATAAACAAAGACAAATGTGGTTTTGACTGCAAGAAGATATTTAGGATATCAAATATCGAAAGAAGGCATATCACCTGACGAGAGACTAACAAAGAAAATAACAGAAATAGCTCCTCCAACAAATAAAAAATAGTTAGAATCCTTTTTGGGGCTGATAAATTTTTATTGTAAATACAGTCCAAGATACAGCAATGTAATAAAGCCATTTGCAAAATTACGCAAGAAAAATAGTGAATTTAACTGAACACAAAAGCAAACTATCACTTTTGAAACAGTAAAGAAGATACTGAGGAGCAAACCAATAATAAAAGTTTTTGATCCACAAAAAGAAATAAAATTAACCACAAACGTGAGTGAAAAGGCGATTGCTGCTATTGTATTGCAAGAAAAACACCCAATCATGTACACATCAAGAAAGTTAACGTCAGCTGAGGTTAACTACTTAAATATTGAAAAAGAAGGATTAGCAATTATATGGAGCATGAAAAGGGCACAAAATTTTTTAATAGGAAAGAAATTCTTATTAAAATCGAACCACAAACCAATGGAATTTATATTTAACCCGAGAAAAGAATTGTCAAAATAACATTGTCATTTTGAGATGGGTGATAAAGATCATGACATTCGATTTTGACATAATATATGTAAAAGGGAACACTATCCCTCACGTAGATGCGTTATCAAGATTGCATTTCAAGAATGAAGCAGAAGAAAAACAGGAAAAGACAAAATAATATACTGGGTGGAAATGGATGTTCTTCCTCTAAATAGACTCCAGATAGAGACAGAGCAAGACCCAATATTAAGCAGAATAATGGAGAGAATAAGAAATAATGTATGGAGTAATTGTTCGATGACAGAGCGACCCTTTAAAGAAATGAAGCACAAACTGACAGTAGAAAATGGCATAATATGCAATGGAGATATAATTGTAGCTCCACAAATACTGAGGAGGGACATATTAAAAGGAGTGCATGATGACGTGTATTGTGGCATAATAGTGATGCAAAAAAGACTAAAATTGTAAGCTTGGTGGCCAAAGTATTCAAAAGATGTAGAGGAGTATATTAAGAGATGCCCAAAATTTTGCAAAAATAAAAAAATTCAAGCAAAGAATAATTTAATCATGGCCCAAGGAAGCAGAGCCATGGGTTAGGGTACACATGGATCATGCACATATCGAGGATAGGTGATTGTTCTTAGTATTAGTGGACTCATATTCAGGATGGCCAGAAGTTATCAGAGTAAAAGACAGAAAAGCCATCACAATAACGCAAGTACTAAGAACTATATTCTCAAGGAATAGAGTACCCCAGACAGTAGTCACTGACAATGCACCTGAATTTTGCAATGAGAATTTGTGTGCATGGTTGAAACAGATAGGATGTACCCCATAGAAGATACCACCGTATCATCCACAATCTAATGGCATTGCGGAAAGAATGGTACAAACGGTGAAAATGGGGTTAAAAGCATTCTCTCCACTTAATGAAAGCCTAGAAGTGTATTTACTGAAAATGCTTCCCAGTCTTAGATCCATTCCACATATAAGAAGAAAGCTGAGCCCTTCAGCATTAATGGGTAGACAAATCAGATCTCCCATAACTATGTCTTTTTCAATGAAAGAAAAGGTATGATATAGAAAGAATGAAGAGGCTGTTCCAGAAGAAGCACATTTCCTCATACAAAAAGGACACAACATGGCTATACTGGAGAAAAAGGGACAAAATATAATAGCACATGTGGATCAATTCAGAAGCAGAAACAAATTGGATGATGTGGAAATGGAGCAAGAAGAGACAAAGTCACAAAAATGGAACAGAGCAGGAAGTGGAAGAAAGTTGGAATGAAAAGATGGATGAGAGTGAAGAAGAAAGACCAAGATCACCATTAAAAAGAAAACAGAAAAGACAAGAACAGTACGAGAATAATCATAAATAGTAAAAGACAAAACAAGGGTGTCTAGCCTCTTCGATTCAGGGAGGTGTAGTATCATATGCAAATGAGAATGACAACATAAATAGAGAGCAGAGCATGAACAAGGGGCATTAGTCAGTGAACCGTTTGATGAACGTAACATGGAGAACTGTGCTACGACCCAGAGAGAAATACACAACATAAGAAGAAACCCCAGAAAGACAGTTATCTGAAGTTTTTATAGAAGGGAACTCTCCTTTCAAACAATAACTTCTCTCTCCTTCCTCTTCCTCACCACCTTCCACTTATACCATCGACTCTCCTTCATTAGATTAAGTTTTTGTCTATTTTTTTATCTGTTTAGTATTGTATTTGTATTAGATTTAATGATTTTCATTGGTTTTGTGTATGAACTAGGTTCTATATCATACCAGTAATAATCATTTTGATAAAACCAATTAAATGTTAAATCAGTTTAAATTTCACCCAAAACTAAGGATTAATTACCTTGATAATTCCTTTTCAATTCAACATCAAAACATAATAAACTTACAAAATATAAAATTTATTTTGATAAAAAGAGTAACAATGAAAAATTACAGAACTTGGATAATTCAGGTACATTGCTTAATTGAAGCATTTGACTACATTAAAATGATTAACTGGATTAAAACAAGTTGAAAATGAATGGTAATTTAATTTCAAGATTTGAAAACAGTTAAAAGTGAGACAAATTTGTTAAAATGAAATAAAACTGAAAGGGAGCGAATCCCGAGATTTCGGTCTCTTCTCGGCCTCAAGGCTAAGATCACGGTGTAGTATCTGTTCTCAGATTACTCGCTGGACGATCGCCTTTTGGCTGGCATTTGTTCTCCGATACAGGCCGGTCGCAGGGATTCCACTATGGGGTCTCCCTGCGCTGGTAGTATCGCGGCTACGTCTGACTAGCTATGACCAGCTCTGACCAGCTTGGACAAGCTATGACCAGCTAAGACCAGCCATGACCAGCTATGACCAGCTTGGACAAGCTAAGACCAGCTAAAGCCAAAGCACTGTGGCCCGGGTGAAAACTCGGGTCCATTCCCCCTCCCTTCCCACATTAAACTCCGACCTTGTGTCACAACCTGGCCCTGTGGGAGGTCAAGTAAATCCTATGAAATAAAACTGAAAATAGTAACTTTGATGAAGTAAAACTTTAGAATTAGATAATAAATAGAAATTATGAAGTATATAACTTGTGCTAAGATTTTAAATTACTTTGTTTCAATAAGTTAATCCCACAATTTACAGTGAATAGTTATTTGAAAAAGAAAACAACTTTTAGATGAGAGTTGCAGGTGAAGTCACTTCAACTTGAGTGAAATTCTTCTTGGCTTGAGCTTATATGCAGATGTATGCATATAAACAAAATTCAACAAACAATTACTTTTTCCAGGAAGTAATACTAAATGACATTTCTGGCCAGTAAATAACAACATTTCATCTACTGATCATTTTGCCAAATGTATGTGATGCTGAAATGGAATAACAAATATCCAATAGAAATTTGTAGTTTTTTAGCTTACGTTTGTACAACATTCAACCCAGCTGCATACATCTTTTCAAGTCTATCCATCCAGTAGTACTTGGGAGTCCTGAAGTAATGCATACTGCCAGACACATAACGAAATGGTTTGCCATCTTTGAGAAATGTGTTTCTCTCATAGTCAATGCCAAATGTATAGTTTTTGACCTAGACAGAGATAGAGAGAGAATAATAATAAAGATGAAGATAATGACAAATGTATTTTTAAATAACCAGGTAATTTTAAAATAGAGTAAAAGTAATTATAATTATTCTACATAACTAATGTTTGAGAAAAAAGTAGTTGATTTTTATTAATATTTCATGTTTCATTCACATCATCCTTGAAACAATATCACACATTATCAGAAAAATAATGAAAAAAAAATATATAAATTATTTAAATAATTTAAAATTACCATATCATCTTAATTGTTGTTATTACAATATTTTGGCTCGTGTTCTCTCCAGCCTTCTTCAGATCTTTGTCAATCCATGTAACCTTCAAAGAATTTCAAACTGAACCCTTTCTTTTATTTACAGGGGTAAATTGTTCTCATTCCACTGTCCATGTCTAGGGATATTGTGTCTTGTTCTTATTTTAGTACTGCTCAGTTATTGCTTGCCATGTTTCCATGGAGTCTAAGCCTGTACTAACCCAACCCAGAAATTGAACTCATAATTACTATGTGGAAACAGAGCAAGCAATAACTGAGCAGTACTAAAATAAGGACAAAAAAAGATATCCCTAGACATGGATTAGCAGAATGAGGCCAATCAACCATGAAGATAACAGAAATGGTTTAGTTTGAAATTCCTGGAAGGTTTATATACCCACAAAGTTATTTTTAAACAATAAATAATAAAAATCTGTATCTGTTTTTTCTCCATTATACCAAGACTGATTAAAATTAAGCATTGCAAATTTATCTGTACCCTTTAAGTATTTAAAAAATACTTTTTAGAAAAGACTAAAAGGTTATCAGACCTTTCAGGTAAGTGAAGATGTTGAAGAACAATGAAAGTCACTGATGCATAGACTAAATTATGGACACATGTAAAAAGTTAAACTATTCTAGGGAGACAAGTTAACAGGACACAAAGTCTAAGATGTAATATTCAAAGTTAAATTAATGGATTTTATAAACAAAAAGCTTCTCAATTAGAAATATGCTTTTTTCATTTTAATTACTGCTGATCTATAACTGATTGCACAATATGATTGGGCAATCTTGTTTTTATAGAATTCCTAACGTTCAAATGATTTTTTTGTAAATGTTTTATTCTTTAGAATGTAGGCAGACATAGTTCTCTATACATTCTTTTTTAATATCTGTGAAATACTATGATTTCTTCAAAAAGGAAGTGGAGTTATTCTCCATGGTTTAGAATTCAGTGTAGTCTTTCTCCTAGATTGGAGTTTAAAGAGTACAATCTACTCTGTTATTTGATCCATAGCTAGAAAAGGAAAAGATGGATTCATGCCTTAGCACAAAAGTCAATGCTGGAATTTGAACTTGGCTTGCCAATTACAATTTCCACATTCATAACTGTTACACTACCTGCACATCCAATTGATAGGTTGAGTAAAAGAAAAAACTTCAAATGACATTGTCAGCCAGCATAAAGACATCCAATTACAATATAATGGAGACGACTATAAATCAACAACAATTATCCCAGTAATTCTGATAATAGAATGGCAATAAAAAAAATAATATTTTATTTAAAACAAAAAAAGAAAACCGTATATGGAAGTAAAATAGGCAAAAGTTTTTAAATTTTAATTCTTCAATAAAATAAAATAAAAAGTTGATAAATCTTTTGTTACAATTAATGATAGTGGTTCTCATACCTTTCTTAATATAAGCAAAAAGATCTATTGTGATACTGGAGAGTTAAAATATGAGTTGTTTTTGAAATACTAGATTTCATAAATTAGTTTTGCAGAGAGAACATTAAACTTTAACATGTAGAAACAATGATTCCATTTAAGAATACTGTTTAGTCTGTCACTACTCACAAGCCACCAATCTGCCACTGGGTGTCATGCAACTATTAGCGTTTATGGCTGGCGGCCTGCTGACAGGCTGTCGGCGTGTTCATCTTGGCAATGTTACCACTGGCGGACCACTAGAGGCTCACTTATGGCTGCCACCAGAGGACCGCCGGTGTTGCCATCGGCAGCCCGACAGCTGGCCACTAGCGGCTTGTGTGTAGGGTCGTACTTTTCCCCAACTATGGGTTAAATAGCAGGTTGAACTGGTTTCTTTAACCTTGCATGGCCAGTAAGAGATGGAATATTGAGTTCAAAACTAAAGTAGGGAATGAGAAACCAATCCATTATCTTTCCTAAAAAAACACTATCACAATAAAAAAAAAAATGTCATGTATTTGTGTGGATAACCATATGATCGCATATGAAAGGACATAAAAACTTAAAATTACATTTTTAAATGAATATTCGATCTGCCCATTATTTTTTTTAATCTTGTTTTGTTTGAATAAATAAACAACTTTCTTGTGTATCATTTCCAGAACGAATTTTTAAGCAAATGTACCGGCATACAAGATTTAATTTAAATTGCAAATGGTAATTGAATTGAATAATTCTTCTTATTTCAAAGCAAAAATGCTTTTTTAATAATAACAATAATAATGAAATATAGTCAGTGTTTTACAGTAAGCAAAGAAAAGTATTATTTTTCTGATAAACCTGGCAAAATTTTCATTTATACGAAAGAATAAAAACATTAACAATAACATTTATCATGGAAAAAAGAGGTGTGATCAAATAATAAAAAAAAAAAACAATTTAAAAATCACTAAGAGGGAAGTTTAAGTAGTAGCTAAGAGATAAAGGGTACAAAAAAGCAATCACAGAAAACAATTGTTAAAATAAAAATTTACTATATACAAACCTTATTATTGATGATATTTGCTTGTAAAAAACTTTGCAAGCAAAGACATAACAAAAACACAAAAAATCGACTCAATTTCGAAAATTCCATGTTGATTAAATAAGTGGAGATAACTCCAATCGAATTAAAATGTCGGTCTCTCGTCAATGAACTGAAATTAACGTCTCATTTACTTCCTTTCCTACTTATATAACACCAACAATATCAACCTACAATCGTAGTGTCATGGACTTTGCTCGATCTGTTACAATCTAGTTTACATTTTATTTTAGTAAAAATAAACAGTGGTAACAAAAGAGATGCGATCATTTTACAGACCAATAAAGTGTTTCAGTTTCTGCTTACGTGAGTCAACAGTAACACCTATTGTCTTTCAAATAAAATGTTGCCCTTTATTAACTAGCACCTAAAAGTTGGTTATAACAACTTTTACGAGAGAATATGATATGTACTTTTCTATATACCAGAACAATGTTATTGTTATGCAACTAACAACTGAGTGGAAAATTTTCTTTTAAAAAAAACGTTTTTTAGTCCAAATTCCTTTTTTTTATTTTTTAGGACAAAAAAAAACACAACATAATTAATTTTGTAATTCAATTACCAAACAACTTTTATCGAATGCATTCGTAACAAAGTTTTTGTTGTGGGTGAAAGCATTCAGCTTCCACATATACTTTTTTGTCAAAATCTTTATTTTTTCTTTTGAATGATAAATAATAAACATTTTATGGACATATCCACCTTCTTGTGGCTAAGCGCAGCTTTTTCAAATCAACTAACGAAATAAAGTATTTTGAGAAAAAGTTAAAATTAATATAACAAAGTTGAGCATTGACAGATTATGAAATTAACAAACAGAACAAACCGTGCACTGTTCGCTGTGTTGTACTGCTGGCAGAGTAGGTATTTTTATTGTTAAGAAATCTGAACTAATTTTACTTAAATAAATTAAAATTGTAGAAATTTATGTCGATTGCAACGAATCACTGTTCTTTTACTTTTTCTCTACTAACTATAATTATATATTTTTTCATTTATTCATCAACGGACAAAAAACGGGAGTGAGCTTTTCTGAGTCACAAATCAATTGAATTTGAATCAGGTGATCATTTGAAAAGATTCATGATCATGGTGTCTTTTCTTTTAGTGCACTGATTTTTAAATTGACTTCCTTACTCACTATCCAGAACCTTCGATTTTAAAAAAATCCTACGAGTGTTGCCAGTCCACATAATTTTTTAATTTAATTATAAATTGCTTGCAATTATTATTTGTTTTTTTAACATAAACGCAACAGCTTTCTATTTTCAATAAAAGTAAAAAAAAACAACTTTTGTCTATTTCTTTAACGTAAAAAGTTATAAAATTAAAAATGAACCGCACAAAAAAATCATGCAAAAAATATTTTATTCTTAAAAAAAAAAAATGATAAAAAGATCAACTGTTTCTGTTTAATTTTTAATTTAATTTATATTTTCTCTCGATAATCTAATGGTTGACTAGTTTTTGTCGCAATGTAATTATATCCCAATATTCACTTCGGTGGCATAATGCAGTATTGACAAAATAAATAAATAAAAAGGAGCATAACATTATTTTATTGTTTATTTCTATGAACAAGTAGTGAGTATCCACATCTCTAGCCAATTATTATGCATCTAGCTTGCTTGCTTGTGTTAGTTTGCATTTTTTTTTTGTTCAGAAGGTGGGGGCATTTGAGACTCAGTCGGTGCTTTTTTTTTGTCTAAGTGGTCGATAACAACAATGTATTGGTATGTATTTACTGATTGGTTATGCTTACTTACTACTACCATGACACAAGAAGACAATAAGCGTGGGCACCTAGTGAAGATCGAACTCACGTAAGTCTGCAAGAGCAGTTTGTTCTTGTACAGCTCCACGGCAGCTTTGATTAGCAGTAAAAATCGTTTCAAGAACTGTACAAGCAAAATAAGTGTATGCTGCTTTACATTTCACAAACAAGAGCTGTTGCAATACTACTATTATTTGTAGCGTTAAAAAAGGGTACGAGTCGTACTAACTAACTAACTACTACTACTACTACTTTACTACTGTTGGTGTTTTTAAGGAAGTTGCTACTGCTCATTTTGTAAAAACAGTATTTATTTATTAACTATTTCTGTAATCAGTGGAAGAAGGGAGGGATTGAGAAATTCTCACAGCTGTCACTCTACTCACCCACTTATAAAATTTGCCAAAAATATAACCATCATTTTAAAAAATATCAAGACACTTGCTTCACTTGTTGAGTGAAGTAGTAGTAAAATTTGAATCTGAATTGCCAGTATCAGTGAGTTAAATATGCACAAAAAAAAACACTTACCACCGGAATAATTATTTTTAAACGAGCTTCACTAATCTTGCACCTGAGATGGACCCATGGATTTCGGTTATTTTTTAGTTAGACAATCGAAAGTACTGATCAATGACAAACAAAAAACAAACACTGCAGTAGTATTCAATGTATATTGTCAATGTAAGACAGTTTAAAAATCATAAATTTATCAATGAAGCACTCTGGTGAACACTAAATGGCAACACTGACTAGGTAATTAAATCAATATTGCACTTACGGTTTTCTCTTCATAAACTCCTATCTGCTACATAACTTGCATAAAAAAATTATACTCTCTTTTTTATCATTTTGTAGTGTACGAAGTATTTTTTTAAGGGCTGTTAGAATTTAATAAAAATACTAAAATAAGTTTTTATTGTCTGTTACTTTGCAAAGTCAAAGCGCAGATTATTTGAAGTGTAGTTCAGTGCTTTTATTATGAATAGACGATAAAATTGAGTTTGTATTGCTTGGGTGATAGTACTTCTGTGTAAATCTATGTACTACCGGATGTACACGGGCACATAACAATTATTGATCTGGGTGCAAGCTTGAAAATCTAGAAAAACGAACAGCTCATATCAGCTACCTCCTCCTCCTCTTTGTTATTTTACTACTACTACTGCTATGTCTGTACTCTTGGTCAGAGTGAAATAATATACTAAAGCTGACAGTTGTCTTATGGCAACCCTTACCAACTGATAGAAATAGATGTGTAGTCTACTGAGGGAAATCTAAATCTCGTACCTAGTTTATAGCGGCGTTCGTATATAACTAGAAATGAACCTTTAATTGTGGCAAAATTGAAAACTTTAGTTACATTATCAATGTTTTTTTTGTTACTTTAAAAAAGATTTCTGTAAGTTGATTTTTTTGTGGATGTATCTTTTCATGGTATTATTAATTATTCTTAGTCTTCTTATTTGAAAGATTCGTAGAAATAAATAAACTATGTCTGCTGATATAGAGAAAAAAAAGTCCATGCCTTTTTTTTTTTTTTTTTTTTTTGAATAAAAAATGTCATGACGTATTATTGACCTAGAGTGACATGTAATTTCATTTGTCGGTGAATTTTTTGTTCTATCACCACTTCCCTTCCTTCTTAGGACTCACTTGGTGCAGATTTACATAGAGGATCTGGCATGTTTTAAGTTGACTGACCACGACCTGTTGCAAAATTTTGTCATTGTTTTTGAGTGATAAAACTCGGATTTTGAATTTACCCAAAACAACAGCAATTGGTTGAGAATTCTCTTTTTGTACCTCGCAATGTTTTATACTACACAAGCTAATTTTTAATTTTATTTTAGAATATTCATTGCAGCTTTTTCTTGAAGCTTACTATTTATGTGTGTGTGTGTCTGTGCATTGATCTTTTTTTCTTTGATGTTCCTACTAACAGTACAAATATTATTTATGAATTCAATTAGAAGTTATTTTTTATTATATGTTTTGTCTTGGATGTCAACAAATATGACTGCTACACAAATGTGGTATAAATATTTGTATTATAGCTCAGTTTTAAAGACCATAGGTTTGAAAACCAACAATGTGACTTTTTTTATGAAAAGAGGGAACAGAAATTTGTCACTTTCCTTCCTAAAATACCCATTGTGGTTAGTGGTATACTCATGTAATCATAGCTAAATTTACTTCTCAAAATAATTGTTCAGTATATGAATTATTTCAGACTTTTCTGGAACCCATCGGGAGCTTTAATCAATATAGTTTTTATAGTTGTTGGAATCCAAAAAAAATTAAAAAACTTAAATTGAATAAAATTGAGAAATATGTGCAAAAATATAATAGAATGACAAATAGAATTTTAAATATTATGATTTAATATTTTATTTAAAATACAAATAAAATTTCTGGTAAAAGGAAAAATAAAATAAACTTAAGTACATCAAGAGCAAATTAAAAATGCATGTTGACAATTTTTTAAAATAGACATTTCTAGAATTTACCATAATTTAAATATTAACCAATATACAAAATTAATTATCTGTATGTTTTGATAACAAAGAAAACCAATTTTTACGGAATGAATTAAGAATTGGCTGAGCAGATTGACTTATATTTTAAAAGCAATCCCAGTAAAACTGGTGCATTTAACAATATTATCTTTTATTTATTTTTAGATGAAGCTTTATCAAATATAGTTTGTTTCATTATTTCTAACGCACATTGTTTGCTGTCATATTATGATGGCCTGAGTAAATTGTGATAAAAAGCAGCTAAAAATTAAGGTGAAAGAAAATTACTAGTTAGAATTAAAAATAAATAATTTGTTGTATTTGTTGCATAATGTGAAGCTTTTCAAATGAAATGTATGAAAGGTCAGTTTTATTAGTAATGTTGGAGAGTACTGAAATCTCAGATAAAATAGGTGTAAGATAAAGAGACAAGCATATACATAGCAGAATGAGAAAATTATATTTTTGTTTTTAACATATCTGAAATTCATATCTCTCATCTATGACAATAAAGGAGGAAGACGAGAGATTAGCACATTTCCACATATTTGTATACAGCAGCCACATAAATAAACCAAAGCAAATTAAAATATACAAATCAATTAATAGCTAACAAAGAGATTCTAATTTTTTTATTTATTTTTTACCTGGGCCATTTGATTGCTTACCTAATAAATTTATTTACATTTACACATGTACATGTAATATAAACTAATGACAGTAATTTTCCTATAATTTTGGTGTTTGCCAAATATTCTTGTGTTATAATTTATTAATTTAAGTAAATCAAAGAAATAATAATACTAGTAAATTGAATTATTTAAGGAAATAAAATAATGCATCAGAAAGATATATATCATTATCCTGTTTGTATTGACCAATATTTTTCTACTTAGGATCAAAGTGTAGTATCTGCCTGATCATCAAACCTTCTGAACTGGAATCAGTTATGCTTTCTGGCCCACAAAACTGCATAATAATATTAAACAAGAAGGAATTGATAAAGTGAGGGAGAGGAAGAAAATGAAAAAGAGTGTGAAGGCAGAAAGGCAGGGGGTAATAAAGATAGAGAAAAAGAAAAGGAAGTGAAAATAAAATAAAATAGAGGTTGAAAGGACAGAGATGAAAGAAAGGTATAAACAAGTTTGCTGGATGGATATCAAGAAACAATGAATGAGAGATTGAAGATCTGTAAAGATGGAATTGCCAGGCATTAAAATTCTTTTTGAGAAGATAGAACAAAAAGAAAATAAGATGCAGTTGAAAATATATGTGAATTCCTTATTCTTTTTTTCATATAAAACTAATCTATGTTTGTATAAGAATTATATAAGATGGATGGGCAACAAAGGTTGGAAGGGATAAGGGAGAAAATGAGAAGATGCAAGGAAAGGAGTCAAAGAAGAGCAGAGGCTTTAAATAATATTTCTATGAGAGTTATAGTCCCATTTTAGATACGAGATAGGAAAGACTTACTAGCAAACACTTGAAGTAAAGGACTCTTCTGGAAAAGTAATATTTTAATGTATAAAATTCATATTGGGCCATTTTGTACCAAAGGATTATCAACCTACCTTGTCAGCAAAAAAGGAAGTTGTATGTGGCTTGTAAGTGTGTTCAGTAGCTTCTGATTCTCACTCTTTTCTGATTGATGCAACCACACAGTAGCGAACTGAAAACTACATGTTCACTTGCTTAACGTCAGTGTTTTTTTTAGATGAAATGACTTATATACATGGCAGGCATGCAAATTGGCCATGCCAATTGAGTTTGCATTTACTTCTGCCAATATGGTGTCCAGTAAAAATACCAATAATACACTGAATATATATAAATAATACAATACAGATATAAATAAATATGAATAGAGATTTGTAGAAATGAATACATGTTTTGTTTGTATATTTTGAGGGATTACAATAGAATTTATACAAATTTCTTTCATATTCTTTTATATAGAAAAAACAGCAGCTTGAGTTTGACCTATACAAAAACACTTTACCTGGTTGTACCATGTTGCTTAGTTATGTATCAGCTCAATGAGTCATGAGTGAGCGAATGAGTTGTTAAAGTAGAATTGAACTAAGAGAAATCCTCAAGCAATGATTCAAAGACTAGGTTGGAGAAAAAACAAAAGGTCAGGAAATTCAAGTAAACGCAGCAAACAATTGTAGTTTTATGAATAATTCTTTTCTCTTTTGCTTAATTGAATTTATTAGTTGCTTGTTACAAAGAAGAAAATTTAGATTCATTGTAGCAACAACTGGTGTTCCAATGGAGATAAAATATCAGATTTCAAATAATAAATTTTATAAAAAAGTATGTCATTGCTAATTTACATGTGAGGTTAATACTAAACTATAATGTGTGTGTGTGTGTGTGTGTGTGTGTGTGTGTGTGTGTGTGTGTGTGTGTGTGTGTGTGTGTGTGTGCGCGTGCGTGCAGAATAAAAAATTTCTTTATATATATGTTAAAGAAAAAGAAAACCTGTTGGTGGAACCAATGGACAACTAGCCAAAACCTAAAACTTTTATCTAGATACAGTCTCAAATAAAACAATAATACTAAAAAATGAAAGAGAAAAAGACTTAAAAGCAAACTTACCTACTCAGTAACATAAAGTGCTCAAAGCTACTCAGTAACATAAAGTGCTCAAAGCTTAGGTTACCTAGACTGAACAAAAAATGCTTACCAATGTTAAATCCTATGAAAGGATGGCTCTAGTCAGACCTCAAGTTTCACATTCACATGATCTTCAGATGTCTGATGATCATGTAAGCATGAAACTTGAGTTAAATGAGTGTGTGTGTGTGTGTGTATATATATATATATATATATATATAATAAAGAAAAGCTTCAGAGATTCAAAAGTGCATCTCATAGAATGAGAATTTGCTATGATAAGTAACAATATCTATCCTGTCTTGACATTGAAGATGATGAAAGCTAAGTTACCATTTTGATTTTGTTCTTATTTTATATCATTCAGTTCAATAACAGGTGTTGTACTTAAGTGATTTGCTGCATTTTTAAAAAGAGTGACTGAACTAACATTTAAGTTATTCTAGAAATTTAAAGAACCAATTCCACTTAGTAATTATAGCAAAATAAATATAAACAATTATTTTGGACAACTCATATCTCCTAACATTTGTATTTGTTTGTTTAGGATAACTTACAAAAATATTCCACTCAATAAGATGCTACACTGCTCCTCTATACCAATGTTCAAATAAATCTTTATAGCAGCATCAAGTTTGTAAAAAATTGAATTTTCTATTGCCAATTTAATGTTTTTTGTTTGTAGCAATTAAGATTCTTCAGTATATCTGTTTTAATATATACATATTCAGAACTATGTTAACAACTTACAACATTTGTTAGTGATTTTCTAACATTTTTACATGTTCAATATTTCTTCCGTTTATGAAAAAATGTTTCTGCCAATTTTTACTATTCCATCTAAGAATCTAGCTACCCAGATTTTACTCTAACAAACATCAAGGTTGTAACAGGCTGTTATAAGTGTGCTGATTTTTTTACCTTTCATTAAACCAATAATACATAGCTAATCGCTGTCATATCTTGCTTTTGTTAAGTATACTCAGTAGTATTACTGCTACTGATTTCTTTCACTTCTGGACTCAATTTTTTACACTTTCATTCTGGATATTATAAACATGAACATACTGGTATTAAGCAGAGGGAAGAAGGTTTCATAGGGTTAAGGATATCCAGAAGTAACTTAGCAAAAATATTCTGGTCACAGATGTATAGCTCTTCTTCAAAGGCATTAAACATCTATGATTTTCACTTTCAAAATTTACATGCATTCACTTTTTCCCTTATTCTTTTATCT
Organism: Acanthosepion esculentum; assembly: GCA_964036315.1. Lineage (NCBI taxonomy): Eukaryota > Metazoa > Mollusca > Cephalopoda > Sepiida > Sepiidae > Acanthosepion > Acanthosepion esculentum. The sequence continues at coordinate 32,987,417 of OZ038490.1, read as the reverse complement.
ACCATTTATTGTATTCTTTTCTGTTGTGCAGTTATTGCATCATTTTCAGTTATTCTTTCTTTACAAATTTACCCCTTAAGTTTTTAAGTCTTCATAGTTTTTATATTAATATATTATATTAAATATTCTATCAAATGGTTATGTCATAAACTACATTTATATTACTTCAACAAAGCATATAATATCTATCTATCTATCTATCTATCTATCTATCTAAATCTGTTCATATTTATCTGTTACACTATGACTTAGTGGGATCTCTTAGAGCCTTGGCCATGGCCACCAAATGTAACACTACAGATGATGGACAAGTTCATATTCTAGCTACCCAGATTGTATTTAAAAGATATGAAGGAGTCCCAAATTCAGGGTTGAAACGTTGCAAGCTCCAGCCAAAAACTAAAGTTGTCAGATTCCAGAGATTGATCAATGTCTTGGAATTATGATGAAGAAGAGCAGAATGCCTTTAAGAAGATATTAATAAGATGTAGTTTATTCTGATAGCTGAATACATAGATGTTTCAAATTAGTCTTCAATTCCCCAATTCTAATGCTTGACTGCAGTATGCATTGGTTTGAACAGTGAATCACATGTTCACAAAGATCAGTAGTCTGTGTCCTTTCACTTTTACATGAGAGAAAATTTGCTTTGCTATGAGAGCCAGACTTCTTATGTTTCTGTCACATCTACTGGTATCTTTTTGCTCCTTCTTCCATTCTTCAAAATTGGAGTTGTAAATTGGTGCCTTGTTCTCCCAGTTACTACTATGTGGCTAAAGTTTAGGGAACTTATGGTATTAAATGGTTTCTGCAAAGAAAGAAAAAAACATAAGTGAGGTTATTTATTTCCTGATAGTGATTTAGAGAAATGTGTAAAATGTCTGATGCGACAGGAAATGCTGAATAATTTATCAAATGAAAACATTGATTAATCTGTTCAAATTCCCAAAATGTTTGGGCAGCACCTTATATGTGTTTAGATATGTGCATATGTTTTGATATATATATTTTAATTTTTCTATATTCATATGAATATAAGATTATTACAAATCATCTGTCAATTGTTTACATCAGGAAAACAAAGGTTCTGATTGAAAAACAAAGTTTGATTTGACCAGTAGAAATAAACTGTTTAGCCATAAGAGTTTAATTTTGAATTAGATCAAAATCTATAACATCCTTTTTACAGTGGAATGGAAGAACCTACTCTCAACTGTGACTCTATCCCACCATTGACTGATTATTAACTTTCAATGTTTTATTATGTTTTCTTATATGCTCTTTCTGAACCCCTGGTATTTCTCAAAATAAATTACAGAACAACCTTTACAGGTATAATGGTTATACAAACAAAACGATTTTGATCCTTTTCAGGATCCCATATATGATATTGCAAAAGAAGTCAAATTTAAGTTAAAATATTTCTATATTTGTAGGGAATCTTTTATTAAGTCAGAATGAGTAAAAATACCAAATAGGACTTCTAAAAAGAAGGGATGTCACTGTAGTTTGGCATATGGATGGAACCTGTCAGTAAGCAATATTCTTGAAATATATATTTTCTTTTTCATCTGCTATACTTGAATTTTGATTCAAACATAATGTGTCCACAAAAATTTGAATCTGTATAATTTGTTTGTTTTACCAAATCTTTTTTAAATTTTTCTTCATAAACACTACAGGTTTATTAATCCTAAAAATTTACATGTTAAATAAAGGTACAATGGAGATGCATTAAGCAACAAGTTAAGAATTTTACCTTTTGCTTTGCTAAGTACTTTTTCCTTTTTCATGAATTGGTAGGTTTGCCATTTTTACTTGTTCTTATAATAAATATATTTGAATACTATATATATATATATATATATATATATATATATAATACTATAGTGATATGTATAAAATCATCACAGATATCTTAATACTATATATATATATATATATATATAAAGGAAAAGATAACATAAAATTTCTCATCTTTAAATCAAAATTTGTTTTTAGTGTATGAAAGAACACAAAATCATTAAACAATGTGTAGATTATTAATCTCAAACTCTCAGCCTCCACTTGAGAGAAATTTTTAAAATAATTAAAAATTTTATATTTTTCATTAACTCCTTTTTCTTCTCAATTATATTATGAAACATTCTAATGCTTATTAAAAGTTAAATATGAACTTGTTGGTTTGTGAGTTGAAAGAAAAAAGGAAATGGAGAAAATTAATAAGCTAAAAACTGTTTTAAACAGAATAATGATAGTAAAGATGTGCTTAATGTCTTCCTTTCCAAGATTTTTCTCTTAATTATAATCTCATTTTCATTTCCTACAGACACCATTAGCATAGACATCACTGCTAATTTAAGTGGATCAAAACTATGTTGATCTTTGTTTGTATAAACTCACATGTCACAGTGCCACTGAACAGATATTTTACATTTGGATTGACAATTTTTCTATTTGTGATTACGACTTCTTTGTCAGCTTATTCTTTGAATGGCTTCATTCATACAACTCCTTACAATTATGGGTATATTAGCTGCTTGTTCTATCACAATCATTCTTATTAATATTATTATTTGTCACTACAAAAAACATTTAACAGGAAAATTTTCTTCTTTATTTTATATTGTTAATTTAATTCACCTAAGCCAAATCTGGCATAAGAAAATCAAAGAACATATAATTGAGAACAAGCAAACTATCAGTGCTATACATTACATTATCAGTAGGTATTCTTCATTTCTTCATATCTTAATACTATATATATATATATATATAATATACTATATTATATATAATATATCTTGCTTTGCCATGATTCCTTACATTAATCTATTTGTGTATAATTGTGTGTATAATAAAGGCTGCCCACTCCTTTCCAAGTATACCTGTTTATCTACTAGGGTGGCTAGCCAATCCCTGTTGTAGATGCATGCTTAGACACATTTGTGTTTGTTCAACACTCACAAAGCCTACCTGTGGTTTATACTGCAATTGTGCTGAGCGGGTCTCAGTTACAGTTTCTGAGAGAGAGAGAGTGCATCTTCTTGCATGATCAATAATCTGAACAAGGCCAGTACACTCAAAGTGTTGGTCACGATAACTTTGTTACCACAACCATTGACAAACAGTTTCATCTACTAATTTCACTCACAAGGCTTAGGTGAACTTGTGCTTTCAAGCACTTTTCAAAGGTGACACATGCTGGAATTACTTGATAATATCATGTTCTAAACACTTGGCCATTATAACCATAATTGTATGCCTATATATATTACTTTAAACATTATATTTACTGGATGCACATGTTTGAGTAGATATACTTGTTTTTTAAACACTGTAAATCTATGTCTGCCAGCCTTTGTATTCAACATAGATTTACATTGTATAAAAAACAGGGATATATAACTGAGACATGTGTATCCCCCAAATATAAAGTTTAAAATGATAACAAATAATGTTTGATTAGGAATAAAATCCATTAATTCTTTAGAAATATATACGAGTCATTCCATTTTAAATCAACCAATGCCCACAAGTAACTCTTGTATGCTCTAACCTTTTTCATGTGATTGTAATTTTGAACTGGACCCTTTATTTCATCCACTGGGGTAGATTGTTCTAGTTCCATGTGCCATGTCTCTTCCTGATGTCTCAGTTATCTCCCTTTAACTCAACTCTCCAAGTTTTGTTCACCACTGCAGTAGCCTGGTATTGAACTCACAACTCTTTGGGTCAAGTCACTGGATCCAACCAATACTTTTATCAACTGGGCCATGTGTCCTCAAGGATTTTATCCTCAATGGATTTTATAATTACAATCTCAGAAATATAATCAGATATGAAAGTATTTATAGAAAAGCCACAGTGGTGGGAAAGTGACTGAAACCAAGATGTCAGGTCAGGATCAATAACATTGCAGATTCTTCTTTGGATTTTGTCAAGTATCACTAAACACATAGTAGAAGCACCAGACCAGTTGTGGCAGCAATATTCAATGTATGTACAAATGGTAGACTTATAAAGTTAAGATAAATTCTGGCAAGGAAAATTGTCTAGTATGACACAATGAACCAACTTTCCTAGCAGCAGACCTAGCAATTTATTCAATATAATCATTAAATTTCACGTCAAGAAGGTGCAATGATTTACACCTCTGGAGGTTAACATCATCCATGTTGATGGAAGGCAAAAAGGGTTCTTTAAGGTATTTAAAAGAGAGCAGTTTCATTTTGGAGGTGTTTCTTGTCCCAATGAAGGTCATTTTTGGGATTGGCTATAAATTTGACTTTATCAGACCTATCAGACTTAGCAGTAAGGCAGGAGTAAATAGTTGTGTCATCAGCATAGATACCTATATGCTTTTTGGGGATCCAGATGCTAACAGAAACCATGGATAGAGTTATATGCATATCACTCATTGGGATTCAGTTCTAAGTGAAAAGTCAGGTAAAAATACTCCAGATGAGTCAAGAGTAGAATTGGAAGAGAATTTATAAACAAAACATTCTGCTTTATCAGCAGAAGATGATAGCACCTCAAAATGATTGAAGAGAGGACAGATGGAGGATTTACCTTTATTTAACACACACTTACAGAACTACCTGTAATCACAAGAACTACACTTGTTAGAGGCTATAAGCTGTCTCATTCTGTCAGCAAACAAAAACTTAGCCTCATTGAGAACATGTTTACAATTATTATGAAATTCTGATATTCATAGCTTTAAGGATATTTTGCATGTACAGATTTTAAACTTGGTTACAGTAGTTAATATTTACTGTAGATTACAAAAGTATAGAAATAAAATAAATATAAACTGTTTAAGAGTCTTTTATGTACTTTTATTTTTATAAGGACCTAAAAATGGCCAAAATACCAAAAGATGATGTCCACATTGAGTATGTCAGATAGAGTAACCACATTAGTTTTCTTATCATTAATACTGATAGATTATTTCTATGCAGTAATCATATTCATTCCTTTTATATAAATTACTGTTTGAAAATTGCTCAATTTTTGATATCCTTAAAATTGCATATTTTCCTGACCATCAGCAAACCAGAGAGCAGTATAAGAAATATTTTTATTTTTACCTATCTAAAGATCGTGTGACAGAAGTTTTGTTTTATGGACAAAATTCTGTCTAGGGTTAAAACATATTTTTCTAGAACAAGTTGCTGAAATTAAAATGTTTGTTAATTTTGGCTCCTTATAAATTTGATACTTAAAAAAATTATGAAGCTGAAAGTTAGTGCCCCATAATTTTCTATGCAAATAGACTATCGTTGACTTAATTTTACCTTTGTTATATTTTAGATGTTATGTGCCCTTAAAAATGGATTTTTGGATGGTTTACAAAATGTTGAACTTAACAAAAAACTAAACCAAGGATATTAAAATATGGATTCTGATTTGGGTATATTTTTGAGTATCAATAAAATTGTTTAACAGGAACAAATTGTAATGCATTTTAACTATTTTGACTTGATGTATTCAAAATTAAAATAATTTAGTGGAATCCTTATATATATAAAAGACAGATAAAAGTATTTCTAAAAGTGTACTTCAGGTAACAAATATTTTATTCCAAAACAAAAGGCACATGGTTAATTTGGTTACAGTTTATTCCTGTTATCTTCTGGGAATGTATATAGACTATAAAATTTTGTATCAATATTAATATTTAAAGAAGTATAAATTTTTTATGACTGCATGTTTAATGATGATTATATAGAATATAATAATCATGAATGCATCATTAAATGGCAAGTTATTTCTAAGCATTCAAGCTCTGAATCATTTTTTTTTGTTAACAATGGAAATAATAGTGTGTTTGATATTCACCTATATGAATTATTAATCAATCAACCAAGGCAAAACCAAATTACATTAATTACATTGAAAGTGTTCTGCAATGTTAAATAGAAAATGTGTTATTCTCCTGCATGATGAACCCAAGAAAAAATAAAATTGTTAGGATGGGAGTTTTTTCCACATCTACCATACTCACCAGATATAACACCTGTACATTTTCATTTATTTTGTTCACTTGAACATTTTGTAAGTGGCAAAATATTCAGAAACAAAAATGTTGAAAACACTCTTTCAAACTTTTTTTTTTTTTCAGGGAAAAAAAATCTATATTTTTTTAAACATGGAATCAAAATGTCACCTTTCCATTGGACTGCAGTTGTTGAAAATGAAAGTGATTATATTATTTCTGATAAATAATATTTAAATAAATTTAACTTTCGTTTTTATATACTTTTTGGTAAAACATAATTACTTTCCAAACACCCTAGCATAGATAATTAAAAATTTTACTTTTATTCTTAAAAAAAAATTTAATAAACAAATGGTAAAATATTTTATCAAGTTGTCATAAAATATCATGAAAATAATTTGGTACTTTAAGAGTTTTGAAGGCTTGACAATTAATAGTGGTTTTTATTAATTTAATTTCAAAAAGATTAAATTTGAGTTACCTAATTTCTGTATCCATTTTTAAATCTGAAAAAGTAAGTGTAGGAAACATTGAAATTTGTAATTTATCCAAGAATGAATACTGACAACAAATATTTTTCAATTTTTACCAAGGACCATTTTAACTAATGCTTAAATTTAATGAGCAGAAATTGGTATTACCAACACATAGCTTTAAGAAAAACTGATAATTAATTTAATAGTTTATATAAACAAACAAGCGTATATGAAAATTATTTCATACTTGCAGATGATCAAAAAACTTTTTTAATACAGAGAATTCCTAACAATAGCATTATCAGTCAGTATTCAATGTTATGAGAAATTTTTCAGTTTCGAATTTAATAAAAACTATGAGCTCCAGAATCAAAAATTAGCATGACAAGATTTTAGAACAGGATCCATCCAACCATCTTTGGTCTTTTATCGTTAACAATTTCCTGGTAAGGATTCCACTCTTAAGATTATTTTTTTACTGTATGAGTTACTGTTAGTATTAAGACATAATTTCCATATTCAAATTTCCTTATTGGTTCAAAATAGCCAGCTACAAGAGTAGGCTGAAAAATTCATAGGCTGACTATGAATGAGTGATGTCAGTTTACCTGGAAAGAAACAATGCAGTTATTAATAAGAAGAGTTGAAATTAATGCATGCAAGCATTTACAGCTCTAACATCACTCTTTTATAAAGTCAGTCCACCCTTGTATTTCACTAGCCACTATTCTCACCAAAGTAATACAAAAGCAGAGGAGGTGCAAGCATGACGTCTACACCAGCTGTTCTGTATTCAAGTTCAATGCCCTATGGTGATCATAGAGTTGATCGCTTCAGCCTAAGTCTTCAGATTGTAAGACTGGCTTGGTCCAAATGGCTGACTGGAAACAATGACTTGGTTTGGTCTGGTCAGAGTAAAGTTACACGAAAGAAAAAATAAAGTGGATAGAAGAAAAAAATATTTATATACAGTTACTTGATACAAAGTTGATGGTACAGTTATTGATCGCTTAAGAAGGACTATATTCTTCATGCAATAATTATCAACCCTTTCTGATTATCATGACACACTGTTTGTTGTTATGGTTTTGGAACAAGACTTTAAGTCAGTGGCTTTTTCTTCAGGGTGGCAAAACACATGAAATCAGGTGAAGCGGTGATTCTTGTCTTTCAGTTCAGTTTCATCTCTGAAGTCTCTCTCTGCCATGTCTCTGCTGTAGTGTGTGTCTTAATCTACTTGGTGTCCTGTTTTTATGGACCCATGTGCAAGGACTAGGGTGGGGCATGATGTGTTCTGGATATGCCAGCATTCCCCAAACAACCAATCAGTGCTCTACCTGCAAATGGAGGAGCCCCTCCTCCCTAGCTAGACCATCTCCTTCTTGCTTTGTGTGAGTGCCTCTCATCATCACTGCCTGAGAGGTGTGGAAAGTCCTCCACCTTCCTGAAATTCCACCTGGGCCTTTTCCTCTTTGGTCACCTGATCAAACCCATCCCCCAAGGGCTAGGCATGGTCTAGCCCAAACAGACAAATTTTACTTATTGTCCAAAATCCTTTCTTATGCTTTTGTGTGTGGTTGTTTTTGCATCTGGGATTTATCATTTTCTTTTATCCCCTCATCAAAACCCTTTGGCCAAAAAGGGAAGAATCTCTTCATTTGGGAAGTTTTATCACACTTCAGCAGATGAAAAATTTAATTACCATTCTTTATATATGTTCTTTTGGGAGCCGGTCTGCTTTTAAAAGTTAATCCTTATCAATCGACTGAACTCATGGCCAGAGGTCTGTCTTCCGCTCCATCACTCAATGGTCATAAAAATATTATCTGTTTCTTTCTGGGAGGTCCATCACTTAATCTCAGTTCTAACCAAAACCAGATGGTCTCTTTGATTTACCTCTCCAGTGGAGGAGAAATTTAATTACTTTCTTCTATTTTTTTTTTTTTTTTTCAATACAAAACAAATATCCTTTTCTTTCATTTTCCTTCATCTGATCATCAGTATATCTCCAGTCTATCAGAAATTAATGTTTTTCAATTTACTAGATTCTAATAGTGTCACACAAGGAGGGTAAACCCCTACCCACATTAAATAGCACTAAACTTTCTATTTATGACTAAAAACTGGAAAAAGTAGACTATGTAATAACTAACATGGTCAAAGAAATATGGGTCAGGGAAATCTGCATGAACACTGTTGTTTCTTGTGTATGCAACATTTTTACTTTTCGAAAAGACAAAACAGATTTTATAAACAAAGAATTTAATACCATTCGTAGTTTGCTTATTATAATAATGTAAATAATATTTTTTTGCAATAGTAAAAAAATTTATGACATTTATCATAGAGAACAAATCAACTGTGACAAAATCTTATAAACAGTAAAATTCCATATATCAGCTGAGGAAAGTCAAAGCGTACAATGGCTGAAACATTGTGAATATGACAAGAAAGATGAGGACAACAGTTTGAACGATGTAAATAGTGTAAACAGTTACAATAACTCATCTCAGAAATATAGACAGTAGAAGAAAAAGTTAAATATATTTATGAGAATATGCATCTAAATCAGTAGATATGAAAGAACTTTACAATTCTTTACAAAACATGGCATGGCAAAATTAAATAAGTGGTTTCTGGAACCAGACTTGATATGACAAGTCACATGATGTGTTCTCTATGACATCTGCACAGCCGAACTTCAAATGGCCTGGAAATAGATCAAGGCTTGTGTTAGTACATTCCCACGTGGAACTCAGATAGGATTCGTGAGCCAGTCACCAACTCACCATAAGCCATAAAAACAGCTTGTCAGTGACAATCAGGAGGCAAATCTGAAATAGAACAGTCATCGAACAAGTGGTGATCTTTCTACATACAATGTCACAATGAAAGTAAGTTTTGTCTCATCTTCTCTTTGTTCACTGTGTTTTATTAGCATGTGCTTCATACACACATATTGGTGTATATGTCATTTCAAACTTTGCAGACTCACTTGCAACAAAAATCATTTTGAACACTCAAACTAGTGGCTTCTTAAAAGAACATTTATTTTTAACAGGTAAATATATGTACCACTGTATAAATGTTACTGTCATATTTCACTTGGTCTTATTATTTTTCTGTGAAGATCATTTCTTTGTGCTGTTTATGATTCTGTATTGTAATTTGTGGACATGACACCTGAATTTTATTTTCACACCTAAATTCCAGGTAGACTGACCCCACAATGTTTGATAACTGTTGTAGAGTTATACTTATTAAATAGGCCTTACTAGTTAGTTTGATCTTGAGTAAGTACCACTTGTGTTGGTCTATTCCAACAAATAACAAAATACTAACAATCACAACATTATACTGAAATATAATTTATTCTTCATTTTATATTTAATTGATTCTCTTAATAAAACAAGAATAAAATAGAGAATTTCCCTAAAAAGGCATCATGCTGACAGTAGTAAAATAGATGTCATTCATCTCTTCCATTTCCATTTTTCAATGGACAATAATTAAGCTTACAACAATTTCCAAGTTTCAAACATGGACAGTTTTCAATTTTTATTATAGGCTTAGTTTTCTTGTATAATAAAGTGTTTCATGATCAAACACCCTTTATGCTTCAAAGTCAATAGAAAAAATGACTATTGCTAGCTTATATCACCATGACAGACCCTTCAAACTAGATCAGTCACAGCCAAACTGGAATGTATAGTAAAACTACAATAATTTAACATGAATTTAAATACCAAGTTTCAAGTAATTAAACTATAGGAGAAACTAATGCTAGTTTTTAACTATAATTAATTTTAGTTAATCTAGTAAAACGAAAGTCAGATATATTACTTTTAGTTGATTCATTTGTGAGATCCTATTTAAGAAAAAACTCAAATTTAGCTAATTTTGAATTATGAAAGTTTCCAACATTGTCTCTTAATAATTCATTTGTTTACATCTGTCATTTAAACACTGACATCACACTGACACACTTATATAGAATTTTGAAAGAAAAAAGATTAATACTAGGAAGTTAATGCCATTTTAAGAAAAAAGAATTAGCACAAGAATATATATAACTATCTAATGGTTGTTTTTTTATTATCTAGAAGCATATCCTTCTAAATGGTAACATTTCTGCCACTCTAAACTACCTACCTGTTCTTACTTGCACATTTCTTTCTCTGTTGACAAGATTCATTGTTTTTAGCAAAAAGGAAAAGACAGAAGTAATTTGGCATCTTTTTCTGCTCTCCTACCATTTAGTATGCCAAGCATTCTACATCAGAAGCTTCTAAAGGTAGTATTAACACTATTATCATCTTTCTCAACTCAGTTTGGTTAGGAATTTACTGGTTAAATGTCAAACTCAAAGTTTTTTATTTCTAAAATGTTAGCCATTAATCATTATGGAGAAAGAATCATAGGTTCAATTATATAATATAAAATATCATAGAAACTTATTGTAAAATTGATTGTACTCAAATCACATATCTTCTGTAATGACTAGTCACACCTATGGTTATATTTTAGTAGTAATGTTATAATTACAAAATATGAGTTTCCATCAATGGTGCTTGTTTTCATTCATTCCTTCACACTGAATTTTGAACCAGATCTCATACCTTCAGTTGTTTTTCCTCATGAAACTCATCATAATTTTAAATAATTTAATTTTTATCGGAAGCAACAGGACAAACACCTTGATTTTTTGTTATTTAATTAACAGTATCATTAATATATCAATGTGATAAATGACATCATGTAAAAAATAAATCTTTCAAATTCTTAAATAACATATTTTTTTATTTTGTAGGAAGAATGAATACAATGTCCTTTCTTAGAGAAAAATTTATAAACCATTTTACCAGTGAAGATAGTCAACAAGAAAAGGTCAACACTGCAACCAATGTTACTGGAGTTGTTGTTGTTAACGACAATACATCAGCTTGAGAATATCAAGACTTTCAGACTCCCATACAATAATTTTCAATGTATACCTCTTGACTTCTATCATTATTAGTGACTACAGAGTAAAAGGTGAAATCTATTTGATTTTTGTTCATGATTTTCACTTTTATTATACACTAGCTGAATTACCCACACCTTGCTGTGTATCACATTTTTTTGTAAGAAAATGCTGATTGATTTTAAATCACTGTTATAATTTGTGGAAAAAATGATGCATTTTAGTATTACTCAATGATCTTGCTGATGTGATCTCATCTTCTGGCTTTCTCCTTCTATATTTTAGATAGGTGTCATTTCCTTGTTCAAATTTAAATTTAATTTAAATCAAAGGGAAAAAATTTTTGTGGGAGGGGTTGTGTCCCTCAGGGATCCCCTTTGATCAAAATGAAATATACTTATCCAAGTACCCTGGGTAATATAGTTTCAGAATATATATGTTTATGGGGGGGGGGGTCTATCTCCAAAACCCTAGGAGTAGTTCAATAACAAACAAACAGACAGAGAGAGGCTACAGCTTTATATATATATATATATATATATATATATATATATATATATATATATATATATATCTTCATAAAGCTTGATTACTCCTCTTTAAGTTACTTTTGACTTATTTGTATTTGTTCCATATAATGTTTACTTTTAAATTCTTAATACTATCATGTCCACTTGAAAATATAGTAGACTGAAATTAAGAAATCTCATATCTTTATAATTATGCTGCAACTTGTAATATAGGACATAATACTGAAAAGTTCTCAGTCAAACCACTTCATAAAATTTGAAAAATGACCAAATATCAGAATTTATTTTACAATATCTTCTTGGTTGGGCCAAGAAATTTTCAGCACTCCTTTAAATATATATATAATATCAAAGTTTTACAAATGAGAACAATTGTTTTCATGCTTCAATTTATTAATAATTTTCATGTCTTTATATATAATTGACTGCAACCTAAAGCAATAATTTAAATAATTCTAATTCAAGTTTCTTTTTACATCCATATAAACATGACAAAGTATGACTTACAATTATAAGAGTTAACATTGATCAAACCTTCCCCAACATCTGTTAGATATGAGGAGTAATAGGCCTGCACTTCCCAAGTCAATATATAATGACCAAATAATGACAAATTAGCTATACAAATAGTTCATACAACTGATTAATCCTTTGTACTAAAAAAAAGTGTTTTATGATAAAAATTAATCAATTTGCTTTATTTTAACAAAGTTCTGAACATTTAATTTACTCTTTTAAATTTCTTTCAGACTGTACTTAATATGTTTCAGATGGATTTGATGAAAGCTTGAGGGTTTCTTTTCATATCATGACCTGGTGGCCAGGGGTTAAAGATTAAAGGAGGATTATGGGAAGGCCAATTTGGAGTAATTTAGATTTTGTCGGATTATTTCATCAGTCTTTTAACATTTTAGTTGATGAAAGTATTACTGTTGTGCCAGTATCAGCCTGAAAGGTAATTTGGCTTAATAAACATTAAATTCCATTGATCCTAAAAGAAATTTAGTTACAGTATGATACAGCAAGAATTAGAACTGGGATAGTAAAAATTTAAAAATCCAGTTATGGCTTGTATTTTATCAAGAAATAATTTTCATTACAATTTTTAAAGAATCCTATTTTAAAAAAAACCCTACCATTATGGTAACTCAAACTCATCTGCTAAGCAGGATACACTAAATTGTCCCTTGAACTCCACTTAATACAAAAAATATAATTAAATGTTCATTTTTGATGTGGTTAGGCTTTTTTATTTCTATTTTCTGTGGCATCCACTATGCAAACTATTTTTTCAAGCATTTTTTGTTTCTTTTAAGTTATTTTCAGCATTTTTCTGTAAGGTTGAGTGTCCCTAAATTTTAATTTGCATTACATTATTTATTAAAGTTTTAAATTTATTTCCTTTGACTAAAATTTTTAAAATATTGTATAAAGTTAGTTTTTCTTTTAAGATTAGTATATTTTGTGATGTCAAGGAACACTTGTTGTCACTTTTGTGATGTCAGTGAATACTCATCACTTTTGTAATGATTGTTGTAGTAGAGACTTTGTAATCGCAGATACAACTATAGTATGCCATTGAAAATGCTGGTGTCAGACTCCTTCGAATAGCACTTGCACTAATAGTACTTGCTTGATAATACTTGCTCAAAATTAACCACCGAATAGTAATCCCAATAGAGAAATAGTATAGAAAATAGAGTAGAGAATAGCAGTTCATATAGTAATAGAGGATAGACTAGAAATGGTGATTTATATGGTAATAGAGGATAGACTAGAAATAGGGATCATTTAGACATCATGTGACTTCCTATATAAGCATTTCCTCTATGGTCACATGATCCACTTAATTCAATAATGGGATTGTCTGTGTTTACTCTCTGGCAATCTATGTTCAAACTCAAGTGTCAGCAGTGACACTTTATTCATATATAACAGTATAGTACTTTTAAAATAGTGATATGATTATTTATGTATGGATATTGACACTTGGGCCTATGATTAGAGTGCATACAACCTTCAGCCTTTGGTCTGGGATCAGAATGTAGAATCAATTTCTCTCTGTGATCTTTATGCTTTCTGGGTAGTTTATGGAAGAAAGCCTAGTCAACTATTTCAACTCTGTGGCAATATTTCCTCCACCATCACACTAAAGGCAGAAATCTGGAATACTCTGATACCTGTGTAAGAACAGCAATGGAAACTGGCAAATTTTTTACCTATATGTATGCATATAGACACCCAATATTAAATTGACCATATGCTCCATCTTACCTTTGTAAGAAGTAAAGTAAATAGAGGATAAGAGTGTAGCATCTGTCCACTCTATGAAAAGTGTCAGCCCTCTACATGATGGCTGTAGACTTGTTAAACAAATATGACCATTGCTGACAAGTTTGATCCATGATTTTCATTCTTGTGAAAATGACAATAGCTCTTGAAGCCAGAAAAAGCAGTTTCCCATTCAGGATTTCTTATATAACAGACCACAAGGGACTTTTCAGTCCTTGAAACACTTCCTTGGTTTATGCTGAGGTTGAGTTCTAAAGTGGAACTTACTGTAGAATATTTGCATGAGTAGTCTGCTGTCTTCAAATCAAATGACATGGCCTACCTAATGAAAACTGTGGTAATGAATGTGTGCTTCAATGCTGATTGCATTGGCTTTTTTGAGAACCACAGTGGCTGGCATATGGGATATTCAATGGATGCCAAGAATCAATCTTAAACAGCATTGGTGGAATCTCACCAGAGGTTCTGTTTGTGATAGACAACCATTGTCTCATGGGAGTATAGGAGGCATGTCAATACACAGGCATTGTAGACTGCCATCTTTGTGCATATCTTAAGTCCTCTCTGAGATTAAACTTGATCTTTTAGATCTGCAAATGCATCAGTTACTTTCTTCACTCAAGCAAATATTTCATCATCAAGATTGAAGTGTCTGTTGATAGTGCTCCTAAGATATGTGAATTTGTCTACCACATTCATTTTGTAACCGTCTACAAATATTCATGGTTCAATGTAAGGTGAACCCAGAGCAAGGTGAAACATGACCACTGTCTTGTGAGAGCTTGGAATGAACACTCCTTTTTCAAAAAACAACATAACAATCAAAAAACATGAGGAAAAAATAACAAAACCAGGGACAAAATACCCTTGAAAATGGCTATAGAAGTGGCCAGAAGCATTTGGGACAATAGAAATTATGGACAATTTTTATATTCCTTAACACTTACAAAATGGAAAAATGTTCAGATGCTGGAAAAACTTAAGAAAAAATTAGTTATTTGTCAGCCATATTCAATAAAAGATGTTCGAAAGAAAGATTGCTGCCAAAATATACATTAATATATATATATATATATATATATATATATATATATATACCCATTTGTTTATACATAAAAAAAACATGTTAGTCCATAAAAAGAATTTTCAAAAAAAAGGTACATATGTAGATGTATTTATACTTCTGTACAAAATAAAATCTTTCTGCATAATGAAGTCATTGTCAATATTTATTTAAAAACTATGATTGCAAGGAGAATAAAAATTTAAGAGGCAAGGATATCTTTTTTGTTTAGAAATTTCGTAGTTATGTTTCAACTGACCCATATAACTGGGATTAAAATTGTCATAAAGAAAAGTATCTTTTTAGGAGATTAGGATTATGAGGTAGTAATACAACCTTGTTTATGAGATTATAATATGATGTGATTATAATATTTTTCTCTCTAAATGTATAAAATATTTTAAGTATTGTGTACTTTGGTGAATATTCTTTTACATGTACATATATATGTACATGTATATGCATATAACTTTATATATATATATATATATATATATATAAATAATAAAATAGGCAGCATATAATTTTATATTACAAAGAGTTAATCATACCTTGAATCAATTAGCAATATTAATGCAATTATTGGCGAAATCCCTTCGCTAGTAGACATAATTATAAGCATTATACTACTAATAATCCACTGAATTCAATGGATTATTAGTAGTATAATGCTTATATAATAAAGGGATTTCGCCAATAATTGCATTAATATTGCTAATTGATTCAAGGTAACTCTTTGTAATATATATATATATATATATATATACTTATGTCTCTGTCTAGCACACACAAACACAGAAGAAAACTTACACCAGTGTTAAAATATGCATAAAAGGAAAGCATCGAAAAAATATAAGCAGTAAAGTGCTGATACCCACTAAAGAGTGGACGCACAGGTTCATCTATGAAACTCTGGAGTTGGGATGTAACATCAAACAGCTAAGTGACATACTTTTATTCATATTAATCCCATATATATATATATATATATGTGTGTGTGTGTGTGTGTGTGTGTGTGTGTGTATGTGTGTGTGTGTGTGTGTGTGTGTGTGTGTGAGAAGCAGCCAAAAGTAATATCTGTTCTTTTCTTACAACAGATTTAATAGTAGAATCACACAAAGCATAGCAAAATGAACACAAAAACTTGGGATCCCAAATATAGTCTTCAACATTGTCCAACTTTAAATCAGATTCTTAACCACTATCCTAACCATGTATGAGTTTCCTCTTTCACTTCATCATTATTGGACAACTGTTGTTCTCCGAGTACCTCCTTCCCAGATCCAAACAAAGTAAAGTCTGCACTAATTTGTATGCACTACAATTACCTAAAGATTTATCGGTTTTGTGATGCTAATTCAGCATCAGTTTATTTGGCTTTATTTTCATTCATAGCAGCTGTCACTGCAATGTCTGTCACAAGGATTAGTTTTTCCTTTTTCACTAAGAATGCTATTAACCCTACAACCCTACTGGCTTACTTCCTTAATAAAGTTACATCAAGTACAGCCTCTCAATAAAAATTCACTATCCTCCTGTGAATGCTTGCAGCATTTTCTCCTGAAGCCTAAAATTTATCTTTGTTTTACATGTCTTCAGGAGGGCAGCAATTTTAAAAGAAAATTATGAGCAGGAAAATTTTTCACACAGATATCTAGACACTTTATTGTTCATAGCTGGGGAAAATAAAAATAATTTTTACTAATACTTTAAAACTACATTAGAACAAACACTACCTTTTGACCAACTTCTATGCATGTGTAGGTAGGTATATATATATATATATATATATATATATATATATATATATATATATATATATGAGAGAGAGAGAGAGAGAGTAACCTTAGCTTAGTCTGGCACAATAAGAATGTGTTCAAACATTTTATTTTTAAATTATGTTTCAATATCATTGCTTTTTATACAAGGATACAAAGTCTAATTTGGGATAGTAGGAAACCCTGAGAGAGAAAGAGAATATTTTCTCAAAGTAACTGGAATTAAATAAAATGATTAAACATATATAATTCTGGTTTGGTTTGATGCTGTTTGTAATTCAGTAAACTTTTACTTTTAAGTTAAAGTTTAATAATTCTATACATAACTTAATGCACATACAAATATATTAAGTCATATTTAATTTTGTTTCATCTAAACTGGATTATGTTATTTTTTATAAACGAAATCATTTGTTTTCAGTGCTTCTCAGTTATGTATTGTGTATTATTTTTCATGATAGCAACTATAAAACTTTTTCAATACATATTAAAGCCAATAAAACTTTTTCAGCAGCAAACTGCAATTCAAAGAGCAGACTTTAAAAAGAATTGAAATTAATTTTTTTCCACAATAGTACGACCTACAAAAATGAAATGAGAAGGTCTCACTTATTTAAACAATTTCTTCAAACACATACTGCATAAATGTTGAATGTTAAAATGCTAGTGTTAAAAAGTTGCTTACAAAATGAACACCAACGAAATCCTTCTTAAAAAACATTACGTCATAGCCGACCAGAGTTGTGGAACAAGTTGGTACAATTCTAGGAATGTCATATTTTCACCAATCCTAGATGTTTAAACTCAAACTGGAAACATAAAAGGATAAAGCAAACAGAAAATGCTGACTAAACTCTATGTTTAAAATATTCTTTTAGAAACTTGAAAAGTTATTTATCTTCTAATTATGACTAATAACTGGTGAGCAGTTTATGCCTCTTCTTCATAATCTTAGACATTTTACAAAGTGTTTTTCTTTTTACTTTATAAATATAGGTAAAAAGCATTGACTATTTTAATTTAAAAAAATAAAAAAGGAATTGGGAAAACTTATTGATTTATTTATGAAATTAATTATTCATAATTTATACAATGGAATTTATCAGTTATACACTACCACTTAAAATATTAAAGCATTTAAAAGGAATATTAAAAAATAAATGTAACTTTTCATGACCAATGAGAGAGAGAGAGAGAGAGAGAGAGAGAGAGAAATATAAGTATTATTTTCACCATTCATACCACTGAAATATCAAGCGAAACATTTCCAGAGTTCTAGCCCTCATTCATTCAAGCAAATGATGGGTCACATCATTGTGTATTTTCTATAGCAGCACTAATGGTTGGTGTTTGAACCCAGGCAAAACACCAGGAATTTGAATACTGATTTTCAAGACAGACCGTCCCATTTACAAGAGCAACACAATCTTTCACTTTTCCATTCTTGCTTATCTGTTTCTATTGTGTTTTAAGCTTGGCTTATGCTAAAACTTAGTGAGAGTCAGAGAAAGAAATGGTGATGATCAATTATGGTTTAGGTATCCATCCTGAAACTAGAAACACATGATCACATGTTAAGTGGTTCTTCTTGAGCTGACTATGAATTCAAGAGAGAGAGAAAGAGTTTGTGAGAGAGATCTGTACATATTACACTCAAATACATATAGCAAGGTTGGTAATTTGTTATAGCTGCAATATGGTACTGGCTTTGAACAAATGTTTGTAGGGTTTTTCAATAGGTGACATTTGAACACATGGCTTTGTTTCATATCTGACTGAAATTTATGACATATTCTGAAAGGTGACATTTCAACATGTTTTTCTATATGATTCATGTGTGATGTGTAAATTTTAAAGTTTTTTGTGTAAAAAGTGAAAGTGGAGAAAAATGAGATGCATTTTTGTTATTTGATACTCTTTTATTTTCAAAAAGGAAACTGCTGTACAAATAGCAAAAAAAGATATGTACCATTTATGAAGATGGTGTCCATAGCCAAGAGTACTGTTTGTAAGTGATTTACTAGGTTCAGAAATAGAAATTTTCATTTGGAAGGCTGAGAATATAGCTTGAATATAAGAATTGTTGCAATGTTTAGGTGACTCATGATTTAACAGAAAAAAATTAATGAACTGCTTTTCCATCTCTGCTCAGACATAACTAAAATTTCCCATTTTTGAAAAGAACAATCAGACGTGATAAAAAAATGGATTGTGTACAGTAATGTGGAGTAAAAAAAGTCTTGGGGAAAGCAAAAAGCTGGTCTGCAAAATTGAAATGATTAAAAACAGCAATTGAGGAAAAGCATCCAGAATTGGCCAATAAGAAAGGTGTCTTCTATTATCAGGGACAAGGCCAGACCTCCCACCTATTTCCAAATCCAGCAGAAATTGTTACAACTTTGTTTTGATATCCTACTACATCTACTGTATTCACTTGACCCAACACCTTTGAATTATCTCTTATTTTGATCCCTCTTAATGGGAAGAACTTTAATTTTCTGGAAACCTCTAAAAACCACTCAGACTAGTTCATTACTCTGAAAGATGTTAAGTTCTGGAAAGATGATGAAAGGTAGTGGAACAAAATGGTACGTATGTGGTTGAATAAATCTATGTATAAAAAAAATGCTACAAACCTTTCTGCTGACTTAATAAATGGAGTAAAATTTAAAACTACAAGTTATTTGCATTTTTAAATAATTTGTATATAAAGGTGTGGATAAGATGATTTTTGTGGATGTATTTTTTCATAATAAACAGTTTTATTATTTGAAATGTTCATAAATATGAATAAGTATCTTGAGAAAGTTCATACACTGATTAAATGTTATTACTCACAGTTCACAGAAGAAAAGGAAGTACCAGCATATTGACTTAGAGAAGATGGCATATAGTTTCAGTTGGTAGTGAGTATTTTCACCTCTATTTGCAAAAGCTCCAGCTACTGACTATGCAAACCATCCAGCTAATGGTTAAACCTCAATAGAATGAGTTAAATTGTCTATACACATTAAAAATATTTATGGGATTTAAATATGGATCTAAAGGCAGTGGTTCAACAACATCTATATGGACAGGGTGAAGATGTGGTGAAAGGGATTCAAAATTGTATGTTTATTAATTTTTTACTTTTGGCAAGATATGCACTCCATAAAAAATTTCTATAAATATATCCATACTTTTTTCAGTGGTATCTGGATTTAACTAACTTTATGCATAATCCAGTACCAGAATGAGAGAATGACTGAAAGCTATCAAAAATAGATTTATACAAAGCTTGTAGTATAAAAGGTGATGAGAAGTGAATACATATCTTAGAATTATTACCTCATAGTGAAAACTCTTTAGTAAAAGATTTGATTTCTTCATCCTGTGTTGCAATGATTTCTGGTAAATCAGACATTTATTTGTATTGCAAAGCTAGTCATGACATACAATCAATTACTATATTCTGACTACCTTTAATATGTGATATGTTTAAAATGTACTCAGTAAATATTGACAAGTATTTTGCTGGGTTTAAAATGTGAGAAGCACTACATAGTGGTCTGTCAGTAAAATAGCAAAAGTGAAGCACTGCTAAAAAAGCTGCTAACAATTCTGTTGAAAGTAGACTTTTCTGAGTTTGTGACAATTTTTGAAAAGATAAGAAGCTGTAGAGATTCATGATTGTCTAAAGTTCTGAAGAGAAATGACATTAAAAATGAAATGCTGCCCCAACAGCATACTGATTCGGTGATCAGTTGATAAAGACTTTAAACTGCAGTCAGAGGGATTCTGGAATTTTTCAGATTTAAAAAAAAATTATGATTGTGCTGCTTTAGATTTTTTTCTATGTGTCTGGTTTGGCCAAAAACTGGAGTATAGGTTCCTATATCTATCCTGTAATACAGCATTTTCCAAACTTATTTTACTATGACCCACAGCAAGAACCACATTTTGCATTGTGACCCATTATACCTATGTGTAATAAATCAACAACAAACTCTGTTCACTTGGTTCATTTATTTAGCATTGACAATTTATATGTATATTTCTTATGATCCAAACATAGTGGAATTGCATGTATCTATTTGTATTATCTATTTGTATGAATATAAGGTTATTACTTTTAGGAATACAAATTTAAAGGAAATTCTGACACAAAGGTAAAGTAAATAATATTTGAAAAAAATTTATTTTAATGAGATGGATGTGCTTGTTTGTTTATAAACAGCTGATTCCACTTGGGAACACAGGAAGACAGTGCCACACACATATCAGGTGCAGTGTTGAGCCTGTTTCTATAGTTTTTCTTAAATTGAGTTAATGTGGATAATCCCAGTTCACACAAGTAAGTAGTTGTAAAAGGCAACACCTTTGTAGCTAAGTTTTGATGCAAGGACTCTTTGTGAGAAAGAACTGATGTCACAGTCTGCAACAAGTTTGATGAACAAGATACATAAACTCAATGAGAACACACTATATATATATAATTATATTTAAAAATATAAAATCTAATATGCTCTTACCTCAGTGAAAAACTAGTGATGATTTATGTGTGCTGTGCAATATTTAGAGTTGTTTATATTCTGCACTTTGTTACTGGAAACAAAGTCTGGTGGTCAAGAACTAATTTACATATAACTTGCATATTTTTTTAAATTTTTTTTTGTCACAACCTATTTTATTTATATTGTAACTCACTGAAGGGTTGGCACTCACAATTTGAAAAACCCTGCTGTAATAAACTCCACAGTAATATCCAGTTGTGTTTCCATGAGGTGATGTATACTTGGCCATTTTCTTAATTCAATTACAAATGGAGGAAAACTAAGATCACTAACAATTAATTTTTAAAAAAATGTAATTACATTTAAATTAATCTTCCTATCTGTAATATTGTCTTGAATAATTTTATCTTTGCAGCCAGTGGTTAAGACAATGCTTTTCCAAAGCTCAAGGCCTAATAAAGGATTATTAATGATTACTAAAGTTCATTGGCAAGATCTTTGTAAACATGGAATTTCAATCTCTATATTTGCTTGTCATTGACATTTTATTTTCTCATCACTAGCAGATAAGATAGATTTAAGAATTGAGTTCAAAACAATTTTGTTCACTAGAGAATTTAGTAATATAGAAATACTACCACCAATGTCAATAACAAATTTTATTTTGTTGGCTTCTAGTTATGCAACAACTTCCACAAGTGGTGGGTCTGTTAGACCTAATGCAGTTTGCCCAATTATTTGCTGAATCCCATGAATCTGGCTTCTGTTATTTATTACCTCAATATTGAATGTAAACAAGAAATTTAGAAAATCTATAACAACTATTTTTTTATTACATTACTTTATTTTACTTTACATACATTATGAACTCTCTGACTCCTGATGTCTTCACAATGGATACAAAAATTGTAACTAACTGAATATATTTACTTTCGGTTTTGTCGCCAACTTCTAACTTGAAGATAAAATGTTATATAGCATGTCAATTTCAGTTGATAAATTTGGGTGGGGAGGGAGAACATAAAGTAGTTTTGAACGCAGAAAAATTTTTATTTTGACATATTTTTACAAAGGAAACTATACTAATTAATTGAAATATATGAACTTGCAAGGGACAATAATGCATAGGATCAGAAGATAATATAAAAATAAAATTGTCCATAAAAAAGATTCATCTTCAAAATGTGAAAAGTTCCTTATAGAAAAACAGATAAATTGTCCTTTCGTAAAAAGAGATATTGAAATAAGAAGTTGGCTACTTTATCTTGCAGTTTAGGTTCTTGCTTATTCACCTTTTTTTGAGTAACATTCTTTCCAGGGGAACTGTCAACCAGTGACTTCTTAGAGGCCGCCAGGGACTAACCTTTTAAAATTGATGCGTGTCCAAAATGTTTTGAAACTTTTTCAAATGAGTCATTTGAATAATATTTTTTTTTAAATTAGAATCTTGGAGTATCTCTTTTTATCTCAGTTCTTTAGCCATTTTGTTGAACATAAATGTCAAGTTGAATGTGTTGAGTCTTTTTTTTTGTGACTACATCGAGGGTGTTTGTTTGTTGTATAAACCAACAAACTTTGAAGTAAAAAAAACAAACGATTTAGGTGTATATTGTAAAAATCATTCGGGTGTTAGTTTTTTTCTCTTACTGGAAAATGTAAAAACAAAAAGAAAATTATAAAAAGAAAATTTGAAAAATCGCTTCGTAGCTATATAAAGAAAAAAAAATAAACATCAGATAAAATAATTCAAACAAAAGTAACAAAACAATTAATTTATTAACTATACATAAAAATATTGTTCCTGTGCAATTATTTTTTCCTTCATTACTATGGGCTTTCAAAAAATTTAATAAATCTGCTAATTCTGAAGATACATAGTAGTGACAAATAAACAATTATTTAAAAAAAAATTTTTCTTTCTTTCTATTTTCGATATATTTTGAAAAATTATTATCGTAAAAAATATCTAAGGAATTTCATCGTATTTACAATTTCTTTCATAAACTAAACAAATGAGAATCGTTTTTTGTTTTTTTTACTAATATTAGTCAACCTGTACAAGGCCCAAGAGCCACTGAAGATAGATGATTACTGGAAGGTGGTTGTTGTATGAACAGTAAGAAGAAGAGTATGGGGCGCAGTTTATGAGGCTATATTAGAAAGATAACAACTAACCCTCGACTTGAAGAGGTTGATTGTAGTGATGTGATCAGGAAAGCTTAAAGCATCTTCTTGAGAGTCGGTTCCACAAAGTAGCAATTCGTGGGAATAAGCTGTTTGAGTGGAATATCTTTCTTCTTCTTACTAATAATGGAATATGAAGGGAATGAGGAGGGTTCAGTCCTCCATAATCGACTTAAAAATTGAGATAAATGAGTAAAATGAATTAAGATTGCAATGTTCACAAATGAAATATTAAAATATCGACTAAATTTTAAGCCGAATAATGGTGAGAGTTTCCCTCTGTAGTTGCAGATGACTTTTCTCGAGTGAAATTTTTACCCAACTTTGCAATTCATTTTCCTCATTCATTCAATTGAGCACGGGTAGGTCGGGTGACTGAGGAGGAAGGCGAACCTCAAAAAAGAATGCAGTCTGCCTGAGAAATAAGAGAAAAAATATATACAATGTATTGTATGTTGGTTACGCCCACGGAAACAAGCGCCTCTGATAGCCCGGAATATGCGTTTTTCTTATTGCTTGCTTTCTTTTTTTTTTTCCTTTTCTTTTTTTGTTTTGTTTCTCTCATCATTCCAGTCATACAAAGCTACTAGTTCTCAAGATAAAAACAATGTCCCATCCCCTATCTTGTAAAATTGTGTAGGTAGAAGTCTAACAACAGTAGACTAGGTTCATCTGTGATATAAACGGTTCAGTCAAGTCAATAAAAAATGTCATTCAACCTTCAAGTAGAGAGACTTCAAAAACAAACAAAAAAATAGTCTGCGTTTTTTTTACTTTGATATTTTTCATTTAAAAAACATTTCAACTGAACTGTATCGAGAAAATATAAGTTCAGTTGATCAAAAATGGAAAGGGCTATTGATTTTTTTTTTTTGTGGTTGTCTGCCTTACTCTTAGTTTTCAATTTCATTCTTCCACATTGTTTAAATACAGAAGTGGGATAGTGGTATTCAAATCAGGAGGGCATCCTATCAAAAAGTGAAATAAAAATTTAGTTTAATTAATTTGAAAAATATTTATTTCATGTTTCATCTGTTTTTTTTTTTTGTTTTGTTTTGTTTTTTACATAAAATGTCTTTCTTACTCACATTTCTCAGTACTAGGCCCTAGCAACTCCCTCGTCCCCAACTACTTGAATCTTCTTAGGGGCATACAATCAAGGAGTTGTTCCCGGGAATCACCAAACCTCTGCACATCACAGGGTTATTGACAATACAAAAAAAAACAAAGTTTTAATTAATTAGCACCCACTACTTTCCTGTAAAATAAATCTTTGCTCTTTATGAAAATTGAAAATTATTTTTATTCTTTCTTCATTTGTCATTTTAGGCTTTCTGTCAAGAAAACAAAAACGTGTCTCTAAAATTTAATAAAATAAGTCTGTATTTGTTTGTAGGCGTGAATTATGCACATAAACTAGCTGGATGTTTTTTTTTTGTTTTTGTTTTTTTCCTGTAACATTTCAATGCCAGTAATTAAGTTGTGGAAGGTGAAAATATTGGATTAGCTGCTAATTGTAAAAACAAATAATGTATGTATGTACAGAAGAAAAATAGAATAAACCCCTTTAACATTAGGAATGGGTTCCTCATGCATCTGTAGTTGATTTTGAAATAGCACTGTTGGTTAATGTCCACTTGGTGAGTTGTTTTATGTTTATAAGCTGATAAGCCATGGAAAAAAAATGGTTCCAAACAATACCAAAAAATATCTAAAATGTATACAATGTATTTTGACAAGGGTAAACTTGAACCTGGTTTCACATAGATGGAATTTTTCATGTTTACAGAAACAGATTCATAATATACCTGTTTATGCTATATAATGGAGACTGAAGTTGCATCTATATGAAATTTTAAAACAATAAATCTGTTTAAATTGTAACCTCTTAAAATTATTTAATACTTGCTGCAAATTTTAGTTAATCACACTTACATTTTTACTTATCAGTTCATGAAGTTGTAGTTTTAAAATATATAATCTAACTTTTGCAATTACAATGTTGAAAATCATTATTTTTAAATAAAAATGATCCATTAGGATTTACTATTAAATCGATAATTCATCCCTATAGATATATTACTTTTTACTTCCTTTAAAACATTTAATGTGCACACACACACACACACACACACACACACAATAATATAATTAATTGACAGATCATATTAATTTTAAGGTCACTATCGAATTAAGGCTTATTCTGTATATTATATTTGTCATTAAACAGAGATGAATCCATGAAATTCGATCTCTTTACAATCAAGATGTGTTTTATTATTTAATTTTTAATAAGCTTCAAATGCAATCTGAATGGAAATTTATTTAAGAAGAAAACATTAATTACAATACATAAAATAATATTTAGAATACTCAATAGTGCCTTCTTAATGAATAATGGGGTAATGTTGAGTGTTGATGCATTATTTTCTCCATTGTTATTATTTGCTGACTTTAATAGGGTTGATATTAATGACAGAAATTGAAATGCATAAATATACAATGATAAAAACAATAAAAAGTTGAAACATGTGTTGACATAAATAACAAGACTTTGTATTTTTATTTTTGTGATGTGAATTACAGATTGTAGGTATGGTGTGTGTAAAAATGTTCTCAGTGTGTCTTTTGTTTAAAAACAGTGCTTACTTGGTTTGGTTCTGAAAATTTCGTTTGTGAGGATGGCATTTGACATGGTTTGGTTCTAAGAATTTCGTTTGTGAGGATGATGTTTGACATCTTCTGTTTTTGTTCTTCACAGAGTTCTGGCATGTGAGTTTTTGTACTACTACTTGTCTACTGCTATAGGCTACCTTAGTCTACACTACTCTACTCTACTGACTCTCTTGTGGTGGAAGGGTCGTTTTTGTAATGATGAGGGTAGGATGATGAAATACTCTCCTTTTCTATCATCGCTGATGACAAGGTTATTTTTAGAATGATAAATATCCTTATTTTTTTATCATCACTGATGGCAAGCTTATTTTTAGAATGATGAAATATCATAATTCTAGACCATAACAAATCTATATTCTTAAAAGATTCTTGTGCCTTTGAAGAAAAAAATCACCACTTGTGTGACAGGTGAAGGATTCCTACTGCTATCTGAAAGGTCCTTGGTGTTAAAGCACCAAGTGACCTTTTTCCAGACATCCCTACACGCAAACCACCAATCTACCACTGGGTGGCATGCCACTAGTGTTTACCGCTAGTAGCCTACTGTTGGACCACTGGCGTGTTCATCTCAGCAATGCTACCACTTGCAGACTGCTAGTGGCCCACCGTTGGCCTGCCAGTGGCTGCCACCAGAGGACCGTTGGCGTTGCCAGTGGGCCACTAGCATCTTGCATTTAGGATGGTTCACAGCAGGTGCTCACATGGTACAGTTTGAAGGCTGATGGGGAGAAGCTCAAATTCTGAGGAACTCCTTGCCACCCCAGCAACATGAGCATCCTGGGTATGATGACAAACTACATCCGCATATTTGATAAATATTATCAACAAAATAATTGCTTTTTTATAAAGATCACAAAAGACCAGAATGAAAATGAAAAAATATTATTACTTTTTTGAAAAACAATATTACCAACTATACTTCAACCTTTTATACAAAATAACCAACTTAAATTCATAAATTAATAAGGCTTCGGCATAAAATGACCCAAATAGGAGTTGACATGCCATTAAATCCAACATCCATCCATCCATCCAGCAACATGAGAGTCAGATCTCCCAAATTTAGTAATGTGTACAATCCCCAACATTGACTGAGAAAAACTTTAGCAGACACATCAAGTAAGTTCAACTCAGAAGAAATCGCACAAGCCACTCATGCAAACATTCCTACATATACAAGATCCCCACATGAATACTCCTCTCCAGAAATATTTTTTGCTTTGTATTTTCTCAGAGATATTATTTGCTTTTATCAAATAAATGTTTGTTGTTAAAACTGTTTAGTTCTTATTTGGTTTATTTCAGTGAAAAGAACCAAGTTCACATTATTTTGTCTTCACTTTTCTTTTTCTCCATTATAACATTTCCCTTGCAATGTAATAATGAAATAATTGCATAATCTATTATATGAATCCTTGCACAACTGTTTTTCAATGAGTTATTTTTGATGAAGCACTTTGGTCGAAACCTCATACAGATCTTGCTTAAGGTATCTTTATTGCAGGATCAGGACTATTACGATTTTGAATTCAGAGTTTTCATTCTCCTAGACTGATTGCCAACCATGGATGGAGGCCCAGTCAGCCCTGCTTTTTAGACCATAGCTGAGGAAAGAAGAGATGGATTCATACCTTTCCCAAAGATATTTATGCATAAGTGAATGTAATGAACTCAATAAGAATTTGAACTCAGCTCTCTGATTTTTCATTGTGATCTGCTGTCCACTACACCTAAACATTCCACTTTGCTCTTCACCTAATTTCTTTTTGACTCAGACTAACTTGTGACTCTTCCATCAACAAAGCTAATCTATAATATAACAGCAGTTGCTTTTTTTCTTACATTTAAAGAATCAACCAGCCTCTGACCACAACACTGTTCTCATTGCTTATAAATAACAAGGAAGAAATGCCAGAGAACAAATCATCTTATTTATTTGGTCAAAATAAATTTATATGCGCCATTTGCAATTTTATTTCCATCTCCAATGAAATATGATACAATTTTATTTTCCTTCAAATACTTTATAAATTTACTTTGTTTTTGAATGTGTCTTTGAAGAATAACATAATATTTACTTCCCAAAACAAATAATTGTGACATATTCTCATGACCTTCCATGTGGCTACACATAATAACAATGTTCAAATCAATGTTGTTTTAAAAAATGAATGGATATTGTATGGGGTCCAAGAGAAACTGTCATTTTTTATATGTATATATACTAATCTAGTTAAGTAATACATTTTTATTATAGCACAATTAATAAAAACTTCTATCGATTTAAAATCTCTTGGAATTCATCTGCTGAATTCTGTCAGAGTCAAAAAGAAGACAGGGATATTAACTGATATTGTTATCTATATACTTTATGACTTCTTAATTACAATACAGTGTTGTGTTTGTATGTAATTATATTTGCATGGAATCTTACTAAAAGAATAGAAGCATTTTGAAAGTATTAATTATTGCATAATCACTAAATTTAATGGATTTCATGTCTGATCAAATTCTGGGATTACAATCAAGTTACATTCATATATAATCATAATCATAATTGAATTTTCAAATTTGGAAGGGAATAGTTTGATGGACAAGGGAAAAATGGTTTCTTTCATTCTCTGTTTTCTTGTGAAAATATTTTTTTATATTTAGTAGTTTTAAAATGGTGATATCTTACTTTGATTATGTCAGATAGGAAATCATGATTGGTACAAAATTAGCATGAAAATCAAATAAGTAATTTATTTAGAATTGTAAGTAAGAATAAGATCAAATAATAGTGAATTAATTTTTTCTAAGATTTTATATTGGAGAAACATTGATCTGTTCAGAAAATATTTTGCATTTATTATGTTCATTTTGTAAACTTTTTATGATTGTACATGCAGTTTTAGGGAGGCAGGCTAGTTGGCATATGAGTTGTTAAGTAGGTAGAGATCTACCTATCTATCTGGGTAGCTATACTAATCTGTTCCATTGGTATTTATTTTATTTTATTCAAACTTCATCAGAGAAATTTAATAAAAATGAAACATGTTAGATTGATAAAGATTTCCTATTTGTTCTTTATCTTATCATTCTGTCAGATTCTGATCCATATTTGATCTATATTTGATCCCAAATTATCATATCTACTTCAGTATAGCAAAGTACATTGTCCTCCTTAAAGGTGCATAGAAAACTATTGTCATGAAGGAGTGTACTTTGTTTTCAATGATGTTGAGGTACTTGGTATGTGACAAAGTTCCTTCTGCATGAATTGTAATATTTCCCAGCGGAACATTGTCCAAACTTTCATACAACCTCAACTGGCTTGTTGTTTTCTCATAGTGCATCTTGGTGCCATCATTTTCCCAGGATGATGATACATACATACACTGCTGTCACCTTTATTCAGAAGAAAGTTGAAATTCATTATACTGGGTAGCCCCCTTCTATTGGTACAAGCTTCAGTTCCAACACTTGCATACTGATTAAAGATCCTTTTATTGATGGACATTTATTAACATGGGCACTCTGATTGCCTTGCAGTTCCACATGCAACAAGGATCAATGTATTGTGTGTTGTGACACATTCCTTCTTTCACTTTGATTATGGCTAGCTGCAATTTGTGCCAGAGTATCCTTTCTTTTGGATTGTACTTTGTGGGAAAGCCTCTGTTCATTTCTTGCATCAACAAATCTTTTCTAACCAATATGTTTTACCTTTCTTAGACTACTGCTAATAGATACTATCCACAGTGTAAGCAGCCCACATGCCATACTGTTTTGGAAATTATCATATTTTGCCTTCTGGCAATAACAATTTGGTCTTCTTCAAAGTCATTCAAATCTTTCTTCTTGCCCATAACTGCAGCATTCAACACATAAAAATGAAGCACTTAAGAGCAGCTTATTGGCTTATATACCTCTGACCCTAGTATGTGCAGTTGTTATAAGATAAATATGATAATTTCCAAAACAGTATGGCATGTGGGCTGCTTACACTGTGGATAGTATCTATTAGCAGTAGTCTAAGAAAGGTAAAACATATTGGTTAGAAAAGATTTGTTGATGCAAGAAATGAACAGAGGCTTTCCCACAAAGTACAATCCAAAAGAAAGGATACTCTGGCACAAATTGCAGCTAGCCATAATCAAAGTGAAAGAAGGAATGTGTCACAACACACAATACATTGATCCTTGTTGCATGTGGAACTGCAAGGCAATCAGAGTGCCCATGTTAATAAATGTCCATCAATAAAAGGATCTTTAATCAGTATGCAAGTGTTGGAACTGAAGCTTGTACCAATAGAAGGGGGCTACCCAGTATAATGAATTTCAACTTTCTTCTGAATAAAGGTGACAGCAGTGTATGTATGTATCATCATCCTGGGAAAATGATGGCACCAAGATGCATTTATAAGACAGTAGCTGCCATTCTTGCCATGTATTACTGGTCATAATATTTTGGCATATCATTGTAGAATAGCACAGATGTTTGTTACAATTTTTCAAGTCCATTTTTGAATAAATGTTGTAAGGGCTCCAAAGAATAATAACATTATTTTTCTTTGAGATGCAAAATTTAAAAACTTGATTTCTACTATAAAAATATAGAATGTGTAAAAATTGTTAAAAAAATATTTCCAATGCTATATCATTCAAATATAGTGATGGCTAAGGCAGATTAGTGGATATTTCTATAAAATAAAATATCTGTATGCTACTGGAAGAAAGCCTTTTCTTAATATACAATCATGTAAAATGTAAACAATTTTGTCTAGTAATTGTTTTCTACAACATAAATTCTCAATATGTTATTGAAAATAATATCATTGTTTAAGGTTTGTTTTCTACAACATTGGAAAACCGAAGCTTATTAAAAGTAATGAAAAAGAACTTTTTACAAAATATTACCTTCAGAAGAAATAAGGTTATTTGATAATTATTGGCCCCAATAACAAAGGGTTTATTAAAAAAGTGGAAAAAAAACTGCATTTTCACAAAAATAATCTGTGTGATTACTTGATATTCCCAAAATGATAAAAAGTTTTATTAAAACAGTTTTATTAGAAAAATATGAAAACAAACCATTTTCTAGTATGGCAAAGCATTAAATAGAAAAGTTCTTGACCAATGAGATTGTTAAAATTAGTCAAATAAACTCTTACTATTTTAATTTTAGCTATTAGTGGACACACATTTTCTTCTGTTTCATTTTTTATCGAAAAGTTTATAAATTTTGGTATGTTTTGGAAAGTATAAAAAAGAGAATAATTTTGCAGTGCTTGAAAATAAAATGAATATAAGTTAGTTTCCATTTCATTTTTACAATTTTTTATTTTATTTAAACATATCGTTAAGGTCAATTGGTACAGTTCCAGTTTGGTAAAATGCCAGCAGAAAAGGAAACTTCATTGTTGTTGACTTGGCACCGAAATAAAAGCCAACAAAATGTTGAATATACCAAACCTTTTGGCAAGTGAGTATGATTTTGATGTATAACAATAACTATCAGTGCATTTCCTTGTGTGTGTGTGTGTGTGTGTGTGTGTGTGTGTGTGTGTGTGTGTGTGTGTGTGCATTTGTAGTGGACCAAGTCATATGTGGGTGGTGTGAACTAACCTGGTTTCTCTTATCATCTCCTATTAGTGGACTGCAACTTGCAAAAAATCTTTATGTTTGCATGCTTAATATCTATATATTCATCAGGAGCATATGAATACATGCAGAACAGGGTTTCTTGACCCAGCACATCAGTTGTATACCTTGAAGGACATTGTTGTCTATTGGCTATTGATTAGGATCTGGAACAATCTAAAATTTAATGAAATATGTTTTCTTTTCAAGTTTGTTTTATTCTTTAGTAGGTTATAGCTCTATTTTTCTAATACCTACTGTGTATTTTAAAATGCTAAACATCTTAGATTGTTTTGTATTTAAATTTTAAGCCAACCATGTTGTTAAATAAGATTATTCACTTGGAAACTGGGCTTAAACTGTATACCTTACAGCCTTCAAACTTATTTTATTACCATTTAACTATTACTACACACACATACACACATATACATGCATGCAAGTACATTTTATGAATGTAATGACAACAAATTGGGTTCAAATGATAGTGAAAAGGGTTGTTAGTTAAGATAGCAAAAATTATATTTTCTTGACTATTAAGATTTGTTGTTTCAATTAATCAAAAAGAAAGAAAATCACAACCAGTCTAGAAATGTAAATTTGTTATAATTCTATAGAATAGATAATTATACAAGGTCATGCACAAACACAAACATGTACACAAATATATACATCTTGAGTCAGGGACTGTTACTTCATTAGCAGAAAGATTCTTTGGTTTGAGACTGAAGATTGAGAATGTTGCTTTTTATGGTCTAAATCAAGGGTCAGCAAAACTTTTAGGAAGTGAACCATTTTTACAGATGTTTTTGAATTGTGAAACAAGACAAAGTAAAACTACATTATTTTTAATCATTTATTTTAAACCACATTATAAATTATTCTATTATAGATAAGCATGCACTCTAATACAATTCTTTTAGTTGTTGTATTAAAGATGAAGAATCAATGTGTACAAGGGAACTGTGATTCAAAATTTGTTAGGTTTTTATAATATTGCTACCTCTTTTAGGCTGGAAAACCACAGAAGTGACACCAAACTTACAGATTGTATTTGGGGGTTTGGAGAGATGTATGGCAGAAATCCATGTGTAAGGTGGAGTATAATAAAAAAGGTGAAACCAGTCAGAGTTGGTGGCAACTGCTGCCAACTGTGTCAAGAGAAGTTGGCTATTGCTACATATCCTAAAAGAGATGTGCTACTGAATGAGAGAACTGAGATTTTGTCA
The DNA here is from genome assembly GCA_964036315.1 of Acanthosepion esculentum. NCBI lineage: Eukaryota > Metazoa > Mollusca > Cephalopoda > Sepiida > Sepiidae > Acanthosepion > Acanthosepion esculentum. The sequence goes on along the minus strand of OZ038490.1, from coordinate 32,954,102 downwards.
AAGTGCAGGCATTTAAGTAAATATCTTTTGGTTATGTATGAACCTGGATGAGTGCAATGAATAAAATTTTGCTCTAGCACTTCAATGAGGAAGTAACTGACTTATAATATTCAATACCTCAAAAACCAAGTCTGTATTGTTTCATCATCACTGGCCAAAACCTGGGTTTTCTCCAGTCATGATGAACAGTTCCACTGACAATTTGGAACATTTCTTGGATTTCAAGTTCATTTCAGATCCCATGTGGAATTCCTGTATTCAATCTATTGTCAAAAATGGTTGGCTCGTTCTATTGTTCCAGGAGGTATCTAATTTCTTCTGTCATGTTATAACTGTACAAGAATCAGAATAGACCAAAAATGGAGTGTTGCTGCCATATCTGGGTTGGAGCCACTCAATCCTCACTTTCTAGCCTTGATCATTGACATGGTCCTGTATGTGATAACTTATTTTCCATTCTGCAATCTCTTTCCCCAGATGCAACATCACAAGGTCTATGCAATGTAGCTCTAAATTCATCAGTAGAAATTACTGTTGAGAATACAGCTTTCATATACTTCTTTGTCCAACTTACATGCTTCTCTTTGTGATGTTTACTTAAAAAGTGGTAATTTAATTTCTTTCATCCAATATTCTGTATCTTTTCTATTTGTATACATCCACAACACCACATCAAACTTTATATATTTAAAATTAAAAAACTATATTACTATTAAAATATATATATATATATATTACATATATTTCTTTACAATAGGATAAACAACCATTAAGTTGCATAATAAAATCTAATCAAAATTTAATAAGATATTGTAAGTAATTCTAATCAAAGTAGATGCGGAGTGAAGACAGAAATAAACACCAAGACAGTTAAACACCAAATGACAAAAAATGGTTTCTGAGTCGGAGGATTGCACATTGTTCTGGTTAAGAAATTAATGCTTTAAAAATAAATATTTAACATTTTTCAACCAACAGGTCATATAACCATCAACAATAAAAAACATGCTTCATGATCTCTTTGAAGGATGTTTAAAGTTTTCAGACAAACTAGGAGAGACAACTGGCAACATGGCAACAGGTCACTACGCTCGACTTAAGCAAAAATCCCTTACACTTTCTACCTTGCCTCTTCTTTGTTACACATACACACAAAGAAATCACATTTATTTCTTATTTCTTTTCATCTTGGAAAACAACTTCAAGGAAAGGACTGCATCGTGACAAATATAAGAACTTTAACTCTCACACACGCTAAGAAAAATTTAGTTGTAAAAAAAACTGAAAATAAAAATATTCTGTTTTTATATTTAAACACATTTTTTGCCTTTTTTTGTTGTGGGCTGATTCAAATCTGCAACAATTATATATGGTACATTTATCATACAAATATACTCTGAAGGTTTTACCAATATCAGTTAGTTAATACCAGTTGTAAAAACATTGACTTACTTAAGAAAAACTGACATTGTTTTTTTTTCTAAAAAGTGGTAATTTCACTTCATGGTTCATAAATGTTACACTCAGCCAGAATGGCTTTCTAACCAACTTTAAACCCATTAATTAATTTTACAAAATATACATTATTTGTATTGCAATATAAATACAATGTCATATAATAAAATCAACCATTATTTTCCAAACAGTCAAACAGATAACAGTATATCATAATGAATTGTATATTTTCATGTACAAGTGTGTCTGTATATATTCATGTGTATGTGTGTGTGTCTGTGTTTGTTTATTTACAGACTGTTGTGTTTTTGTCAGTGAATTTCTTTAATTTCAGTTGCAGGCTTCAGAAAGGAATTCTTTGAAGTTAGTCCAAAACTCATCTTAAATAGAAAAACGATATGCAACAGTTTCTACATCCTTCCCTTGATGTTTTAAAACATTGTTGAGAGGGAGTCTCACTTGAGTGAAATGCTGACTTTGAAATTAAATGAATTATATGCTTACCATTAGGATATACTTGTAGGATTAGTTAATTTCTTCTTTCTATTATAAATTCAACAGGCTCAAATACCTGTATACCACTTATTGTAATTTTAATACTTAAATTTATACAATTATAATTATTTTCATTTGATTCAAATTTTGAAAGAATTCTTGTTTGATAATATCTAGTGAAGCTACTGGAAAAGTGACAAATTATTTTTCCCACCATCAAAAACCATAAAATTATGTTACTGCATTCTGTGTGAAGCTTTATTTCTAAAACATAAAACCATTGATAGCTAAATTTTCTTGTTTGTTTGTTTTTTGTTTTTTAAAGGAAGAAAGTCCAACAACTTCCAGTTCAACAGAGAGACATTTTGAACTTAGGAAATACTAAATAATATTATTTAAATAAGTTATTCTACAGAAGATAATGCAAACTTATTATTGACTGGAGAAGAAATAATCTTTTTAGTAATGACAATAGTAAAAATGACATTTTCAAATGATTAATTTATTCTATTTCTGTTTATTGAACTTTGTTCACAAGCACAAAGACATATATATATAACAAATACATATAACATATACATATAAAAAAATATCACAAGCACAAAGATATATACACAGGACATAGCATGATAAATAAACTTTTTAACTGATGTATGAAACAAACATGTTAACAACTTTTATCTTTGGAACAAAGAAAACTTTCAAATGCAAATCAAGCAGAATAAATCATCAAAATTGCAAACCCTCAAGAAACTTCAGTTGTCTAATAGGGTTTGGGGAAAATAAAACTTGTTATAAGTAATATCAAGTTAATAGATCACTGCATCAGGAAAAATATAAAATATTTTAAAGTGAGAATATAACACTCACTGATTGTCTGGCAATATCTCCAACCCTTAATTTCAGATTTCTAACCCACAGAAATTAGATTTATATGATATAGACTGATTAACTGAATAAAAACACTTTGGCTTGAAATGAAACAGTTCCCTTTTCAAGACTAGTAATTATTTTAGTAATGAATCTCACTGACATTGTTCCATATTTTTCAGCATACCAAATCCTGCTGAGGAAAATCTGCTGGTATATTGTATATTATATAAAGAGAATAGATTTTACAAGCATATAATTCATTTACTTTTTTTGTAAAAATTTTCTTTCTTTTTCTTAAATGGCTTCAATAAATTGGAAGGAATCTGTTATAATGCACTTTGTAGTGGTTATAATATAAGTAATGTTTCAACTACTTGCCATGATGCCTGTATTAATTAGTTTGAAGACTGACTCTAAATGGCTTCTCCTCTTACCTCTGACTTGGAGCTTTTTATTATAGTTATGGACTAGTTCATATAGTCACTGGGGGTGTAGTATTTACTCCCCTTTTGAGATTAATATTTTATTTTTTATTAGTATTAGTATCTCCCTCTCCTCTTTCTGGAGAGTTAGCAAATGTACTTGACTAACTAGCGTTTCTGTCTTAGATCCACTTCAAGTTCTTCAGTACACTTTTTTTTCTGGAACTTGTCCCTGACTTGTTGTGGTACTGGCACATCAAAAACATCATATAGCATTTTTATCGGTTCTTCCAGTGTTTCAAGTCTTTCATCAATGATGTGATCCCTTCATAGGACCTGCAAAATCTATATTTAGTCTTGACCACAGAGTGTCTGTCCTTGGCCAAAGTTCTATCATGTGATAGGTAGTTTTACTGCCAGAGTACAACCTCTGCAAGTTTTCACTATTTTTTCATTATCTTGGTCCATTTTGATCCAATATATGAAACTCCTCTCAAAGAATACATTTCTGATATACCAGGATGTCTGCTATGAAAATCCTTCAATATTTGCTTCTTTAACACACACGGTATTACAACCCTTTGACTGAACATTACTACAATGGCTCCACATTTTTAGGTATTAATCTTGATAATCCATCCGATTCTCCTATTTTTTTAAACAGTTGGTACTACATCATGAAATCATAGTTTAATAAGATGGTATCCCAGCATTGTAGTCTATTAGCTGTATGTGTAAGTATTCCTTTCTTTGAACCATATATTGTTAATAGCAGTCTGTGGTCTGTTTGCAACCTAAAATTTCTTCCATAAATAAATTTATGAAATTTCTTCACAGCAGATATAATTGCTAGAGTGTCTTTTTCTATCTGGATGTAATTTTCTCTACTGGTAGAAGTGAGTACAAAGCATGAGTGAAGGCTTTTATTTTACCGCTATTGTATTTGTAAAATCACTGTCCAATACTATACTCACTAGTATCTGATGCCACTACAATTTATGCTTTTGGATCGTAGTGTGCTAATGATAAATCTGACATAAGTCTTTTTTATTTTGTCAAATGCTGTTTGACAGTTATTGTTCCTGTTCCACTTTACTCCTTTTTTAATTAGATCATTCAGTGGAGCTCCCAAATTATGCATATTATGTACATATATTTGATAGTAATTAGCCAGTCCTAGAAAAGCTTGTAATGTAGTCACCTTTGTTGGTGAAGGCATATTTTTAATTGCATCTGCCCTCAACAGGATTTTGTTGATGACCATTTCTATAAATAATTTCACCAAGGTATTTAATTTTTGGCAAAAACAATTTCCATTTTTCTTCACTGAGTTTGAATCAGTACTTTCTTAGTTATTCCAAAATTGTTTTCACATACCCAACATGTTGTTCTTTAGATACACTTTTGATTAAAATATTGTCCAGGTACACAAATGCAAAATTGCAAACTGCAACTATGGTATCCAAAGCTTGTTGAAAAATAGCTGGTACCACCTTTATATCAAAAGAAAATCAGTTAAACTTATATAATCCTTTGTGTGTATGCATGGTTGTTAATTCTGAACATTAATTTTCAATCTGAATATGCTTCAGAGAGATTCAGCATTGAAAATATTCTGCCTCCATTTAACTTTGAAAAAATTTCCTGTGAACATGGTAATGTGTAATTATGTAATTCTAAACAATTGTTTAATCCTGTTGAGAAATCTATGCAAACACAAATTTTACTATTTTTTTCTTTTAGATACACTGCTGGTACAGTCCATTTTGAATGGTTAATTTTTTTGTATTACACCAATTCTTTTGACTCTGTCCAACTATTTGTTGACGTGTTCCAATGCTGACAATGGTACACTCCGTTTCAGCTTAAATACTGGCATTGAACCTTTTTTTTAATTGAAAATCCACTTTGAATTTTGAACACCAACCCAGTTCATTTGACAGAACATTTGGAAATTATTTTTTTAATTCTTCCTTAAGATTTTTGCACTGACTTTTTAAATTGGTCGTTTATCCACTTACAAAATGTTTATCAGCAAATCCCAAAATTGAAATAGTTCCATCCAGTCAGTACCAAATAAATTTGTAGCATCTTTTTAATAAATAAGATTTAGTTCTTACATGCTTACTATGAAATGAAACATTACAAGTTATTTCTCAAAAAGAAAATAATTTCTCACCAGAAGCTGAAATCACAACTTTGGAAATCCTTTTTAATAAAGGCTTTCCCATTTCCTTCACTGTGGCTTCACTGATTATTGAAAAATCACTACCATTGTCTAGTAACATTTTCGCACCTACATATTTATTTTCACATTTACAAATTTCATATTGTTTTCTGTGACAATTTTTTCTAGCGCAATGCTGTGTATGAATTTCTTCCTGTGAGGATGTTTTCTTGGTTTGGTTTTGCAGTATGATTTTATATATCCTCATTTACCACACTTGTAACATTCTGCATTTTTAAATGGACAGTCTTTTCCAAGATGTAATTTATCACATCTGAAATAAGGATTTATTCGCCTTTTCGTACATCTGTCCTTTGCTTGTACCAATGCATATTCTTTTTCTGAATTTATTCCATATCATGTTTCAGATTTAGAATTGTCTGGCAATTGTCCACTCTTTCTTGCAGTGAAATATTACTGTTTTGTTCAATTTTCATTAAAATATTTGCTCATATTTTAGCATATTTTTAGTGGTTAAACCTTGAACAAAAATTAACCACTACTGTTGTAGTCCTTGATGATAGTTGATTATCCACTGCTGGCCAAGGACTTATCTCCATGCATTGAAGACATGAGGAGGACAGTCCTACATCTTCTTGCTGGAAGGGCTGTTGGGCACATACGACACCAGTGTCATGTCCTTCATGAACAGGAAGGCAGTGGAAACTGGAGCCCATGTGGTCTTGTCCTTCATCTCTTCTGGTATCTCTGACTTGTTTCCCCTGACTGCCCCAATCCGCATCATCCCAAAATTGTGCAGCATATCCTGGATGAGGGGCACAGAGGTGAACCAATTGTCGGTTGTTACATTCCTGTTGGTGTTGTGGTAGCACAGTGTCAGGTCCTCGGTGAAGAAGTGGACAAGGTTTTGCCCATCTGTTGCCCGTGTCCCCTGCTTCCCAAGATAGGGGATCCCTGATAGCATGTACTTGCTCTTGACATCATTTACCATGACGATCCTGATGCCATACTTTGCTGGTTTATTTGGGATGTACATGCAAAAGGGGCAGTGGCCACGGAAGGCAAGCAACTGCTCATCAACAGTCAGGAACTCATGTGGGATATAATGGGTGCCACAGGCCTCGATGAAAATATCCCACACCTTCCTGATTGGGGTAAACCTGTCAGTTCCTCTTCGCTGTTCTCTGGTATTAGAGTCATCAAAGCATAGGCAGTTGAGGAGGAAAGTAAATCGCCCCTCAGACGTAGCTGCCCTGTAAAAATTGGAACCAACTTTAGGACTCCAGACTTTCTTAGTGGAGAGGTGGTTGTCTCTCTTGTAGCCACTAAAAATGAGTACCCCAAACATAGCACTTATCTCCTCAGGTGTTGTAGGTTGTATTGTGGCCTTCTGATGCTTGTATTTTGCTGCATCAATGTTTATTTTTTGCTTGGTCCACTGCACAATTTCATTGATGATTTCATCCACAAACAACAAAGAAAAACACTTCTCTGGAATGTTGGCTTAGGAAGCTTGTTGGGAGGGGCCACGCCAGACACCATGTAATATATTTCTTGCAGGAGTATGTACTGTTCCTGCATTTGGCTTAGTGCTCCACATAAACCCTTTTCTAGATCTAATGGTAGATGTGTTGAAGCATACAACAAGCTCATCACAATCTGTTTGAGGTACAGTGTGTTGTCGTTGTCTATGGGGAGTAGTAGGGGCAACAGCGGGTGGAGCAACAGGGCCAGCAACAGGGGCAGTAGCAGGTGCAGTAGAAAGGCCTACTACAGGCAAGTCAGGGCTAACATGCACTAATTTCTTTTTCTTTCTTGGAGGTACATCCTCTAAGTCACTATTGTCACTGCTGTCACTAGGTTCTTACACATATTCAGCATCAATGTCACTGTCATATAATTCTTCAAACTCTAAATTGTCCACTTCATCATCAGAACTCTCACATAAAATAGCCTCTATTTCACTGTCTGTAATTGATTTCTTACTCAAAGCCATTTTGAATAAACCTGTAATCTGAAAGGGTAAAATATATTTGTAAGTAACACACAATCACTATTTACACAGCCTCATAATCCTGTTTTTCACTCCACCGTTGATCACTAAAATAGTATGTAAACACTATCCTGGGTAGGCTATACCCACCATGCACAACACCATGTATCACCAACCATGGGTATACCTTACCCAAACACAGGCCTACAGCACTAGGGAGTAGAGAGAGCGAGATGGCACAACCTTCCCCTACACTGTCAAGTGGGCAACTGAAGCTACTAAGCAGCTCGGACCCTTCAGAGTGCAGGAACCATACACACGCTCAATGACATCATTTGCGCTGGGTACTATATACCCATGGTTAGTGTTTTAGGGTTAAACATGTAAATGTCTGCAACCTCTACATAATCTGGTCAATTGTCTAACTTATTATATTTTTGTATTAGTCCTTGCTGTTGAATAAATTTAATGCAGGTAGACAAAGACATGTTTCCTAGCTATATGTGTTCTAACATTTTATTAACCTCATCTGAATTAATTTTTCTTCAGTAGTTTGGCTTTCTTTTCTGAGTTTTTCAAAGTCACAATATTGAGACGCAATTTTTAGACAAAGTAAAAATTTTGTAACTGGTTTGTCAGCTTCTTGTCTTGTGTCCATGAAATTTACTCTCTCTGCAATTATTAACCTCTTTTTTTGGTCACATATTTTTCTCTATTATCTGACTTATTTCATCAAAAGTCAAATTTTCTAACTGCATTAGGTGAGCCATAGTTGAAATTTTCATAATGGCTTCAACTCCAGCTGTGGCCAAAAAATGATCGATTATTCCATTTTCTCCTACCATTTCTTTGCTGTCTCTTAATTTAGTCCTCACTTTAGCTGCAAATGCTCTTATCCATGAAATTGGGATTCTTTAATCATAAAGTGTTTTCTATTGACAACACCATTGTTGTGAAGTCCTAAGCCCTTTGTGCTACTACTTAATGCTCATGTGTAGTAGTTTTCCTTCTTCCTAATAGTTGTATAGCCTGGGTATTTTTCTGGCTATGTTAATTGATTAATCTACATATCACCACACCTAACTTAGCAGTAAATTTGCAATTAAACTATTCTTGCATTTTACTTTAAAATTTCTGATAATGCATAAAAATTAAAGGTCAATTTGCCTTGATTTTATCTGCTGCTAATTATAAGACCCAAGAAAGATAATAGTCAGATTATGAATCAGTTGAGATTGTGCTTTAAGCCACTTTTCCAGTATCATTGGTTATATTGTTTTTATGTAGAAAAATTAATACACAATTAAAATCTTTAGGGGAAAAAATAGCCACACACTAATATCTTATCTGTAAATATGGAAGCAAAGTTCACTTCCTAAGACAAGCAATGAAATCAAAGTCCAGGTTACAAGAAAACAAATTGAGCAATCCATTAATATGTATATGTTTATTTAACTTCATGAAAGTAGGAGATACAACACAATACAAGAAAAATAAATCTGCATCATAAACATTCTAAAGACAGAAAAATAGAAAAAACAGAAAATGTTTCATTTAGAAAGCAGATATGAAAGCCTGATAATTTTAGCAGTTCATTAAAAATCTTACATAATTTGTGTATTTTAATTTTTCTTTATTATCAACAGATAGCATTAATAATTATCTAACACTAACAGCTAGATAATGCTGACAGGTATAATGAGTAAATGATAACATAAAATAATTTTTTCATACTGCATCATATCTTTTTCTAGTTTGGTTTATTCTAGTTTCAGTCAATTATCTCACATAGGCAGAACGCCTCCTCTTCTACCTATCTATAAAAATGCTTTGTGATTTTTTTTTCCATCAAACAATAAAAAAGGAAAATTGACATGTTCTTTGGTATTAAAAGCAGCAGGAGACAAATGCTCTTGACTGCTGGAGTAATAAGAAAATACTACAGTTACTGTTACAGTTGGCATTCATTAATGATTACCCATTTTGTACTGTTTCTAAAAAATATTATTTAACAGGAGTCAATTTTATTCATATCTGCAGGCAATATATATATATATATATATGTTAACATTTGAGTACATAAAGTACTATCTGAAGTCTCTGATAATATTGATTTAGGAGCAGAAGTGTCAATTAATTGATATGAAAATCAATTGCTACACAACAATAAAACAAATCTAGCTTGCCAATTGAAAAAACAAGAATCATCTTCATAAACATTATTATAAATTGATATGATGTGTTCTGTAGCTGATAGGGAAAAATGTTACTCATATATTAACTTATATAAAATTCTGCCTGCTTACCTTTTTATCAGTAAGATGCCACAGTATGACCAGAGATAGGAAATGGCGGATGTCAACTATGGTGAGATTCCTCAAACAGAAGTGAGCAGGCTCTGGATTTAGATTTACATTTTATCCTTCTACAACTCTGTCTAAACCAAACAATGCTTAAATGTGCTTAATAATTATCAACATCACTAATCTAGAAAGATCAGAACAGGAACATGGTTAAAAAGACCAGTGAGCAAAATTACTTAGAAAATTATTTGAATTTAAAATTATCTTTTTGTGACATAACTGATACATTGTTTTAATTTCCAGATAAACAAATGAACTTGGCATGTTTACTATAAAGATAATAGTCTAAATTACTGATTTTCTCGTATCAAATCCTAATCATGACAGTAATTTGTAAAGTATCTTTGATTAATTTGTCTGGTGTCAAACCTTCATGCTACCACTCTCTCAGAAGCAAAGTGGAAAATCTAGTGAAAATGAAAAATCACAAATGATTTCTGTGTTTTATGTAAATTACTGATGATAATTTTAAATGTGCACAAGTTGATCTAGATTTAAAGTGGAAGCATATATATATATTGTTATCCACAGACTGTATCACAGTTCTTCAGTGTGGTTAGATGTCTGATTGCTTTCAAGCCAGAACAAAACTCAACTCATCAGTATATATATATATATATGAGTAAAGTTTGGGTGATTCCTCCCTGCTTAATATTATTATGTAAGTTTCTTGACCTGAAACTGTAACTGAGTCCAGCTCAGAAGGACTAGGGATCAAACAAATACTACCCTCGAACCCTAGGGAGATAAGTGTAATGGTCATATATACAAACAATATGCTGTATTTTTGTATGGATCAGTGTTCTTGTATGGATAAGAGTAGTGAAGTACATGCCTTAAGAAAAGAATATGCCTACTTACTCACGTGGGTGAGGGATATTTAAATCTCATGGCTATTTATATATTGTTCAGTAGGAGAATGAAACTTATTTCTTTCAAGTAATTTTTACTGTCATTTTTTAAAATAATTTTTCTTTTTTTATTATACTAATAAACCCAATTATATTCAGAATTTTTAAAAATAGAAAACCAATTGCAAGATTTGTTACTTTATGTATTTTTATCTGCAATAATAGCCACAGATCTTGATAAATGAAGACATTGCAAAGGGATATGCAATACATTTAAGAGAAAATATTAAAAACATTTATGTCTTTTGGGTAATTTTTGAGCTGAGTTTTAAAATTCTTTATGTAAAATAGGGGATATATGTATATTTTGTTTCTTTTCTTATTCTAAAAAACATTAAAAATGTTAAAATCTCTTAATGGGATATAATTCATATCTCATATATGCTTAAAGCAACAAAACAACAACAAAAATGAAAGTCTGATAAAATTCAATAGATATTTCTCATAGCAAACCCATCACATAATCATTAAGAAATAAATTAGCATCACTATTCCATTTCAGTTGATCTCAATTATAACAGAAAAAGATTTTGTTCTTTTGTATTATGCAATTGAAAATGTTTTTACATTTTTAATCAAGGTACAATATATTTTTATTATCTACAGTTTGTACAAGCAGGTACTTCTAATGTACTGCAACACTCCCATACACATAATTGTTCACAAAGATATTTGACAAAATTTTGAAGTATCAGGTGACCTCATTAATGAGTGAGTCAGAGCAAAGACCAAGCAATCTTTATGCAAACCACTGACTCAATGTTGATTGGCCATCCTCAAACAAGATGGATGACTACTGTCTTTTTTTGCCTCTATATAAAACTGGCTTTAAATAGACAAACTAGAGATGACTTTGTTATCATATAATCTTGATTATTTGTTGAGAACTATTCATAATGAGACAGCCCACCTAACCTGATTTGAATGACTTGGTATAATAATATATATATATAAAGCTATTTTTCATGTTTAAACATTTTACAAATCGGGAGAAAAAGAATGGTTCAACATGTGGTTATGTTAATTACTTTAGAGAGAGTAAAATGTTTATACCTTGTGCAGTTTCAGGTCATTGTTGGGCAAGGTGTAACTTTTTTCATCATCCTTTTGTTGTGTCAACAGTTCAAAATTTTGTATATGTTCAATAAATAAATAAATGAATGAAACTAAACATTTTAAAATAACTTGAGCATTTAATAAGCGAAGCAAATTTGTGTTCATAAATATGTTCATTAAGTGCTTGAATGTTTTGTGTATACCAAGGAAAGTTTCTTTGCTGGTGTACTGTTTTCAGGGAAAGATTTGCATCTGATAACAATTAGCTTTATTTCAATGCATAATGAAATAAGTAAATCTTTAAATACTTGTTTAAATGGTTTTCATTATTGGTCACATATATATTTTTCTTTTGGTATACTTTTTCTTATAAGCTGTGAATCATTCATTTTTTTTTTCTCTTTGTTTTTATATCAGTTCTTGGGCAAACACGGACAAATGTGCCTGCAATAAGACAGTGTCAAAAAGACAGTTTTTCCCCTGACATCACAATTTTAACCACCTTCACTCTTCAGCAATGTTTATTGTTTTAAAAAATGATGATTAGAATTATAACAAAACCTAATCATGAAAGTGAATTTATACATTTTCTTTGTTCTTGAAAATTGACTTAAAAATAATAAACATTGCTTTTTAAACAATAAACATTGCCGAAAAGTGTAGATAGTTAAAAAAAAAGCATTGTCGTCTGATAAACTGCTCTTTTGACACTACATCCTATTGCGGACATGTTTACCTATGTTCGGCAAAATGACAATTTTATTAAAAAGTAATCATATTGAAAAAAAATTGTTCTTGTCCTGATCACAAAAACAAATCTGTTTTTGTCAGGAGCACAAGAAATATTTCTGGTGTTATTTCCTTGCAGTTTATATTAAGTGTATCATTTGATAATTGTGTCAGCACTTCTTTTTACCTCAATTATTTGTGGGTCCAATTTAAAATGAAAAATAGGTATCTCTATATTTTCTGTCATTATTATGATCTTATTCTTAAATCAGCTAAGTTGTTATGTAACATGGTTGGTTGGGATTTCTGATCTAGAAAAAAGCATTTCTACACTTTTATTTTATGGGACTTTGCTAGAGAGGCTAGCCAGATGTTAGTTTGAGTGATGAGAGAAGTATCTTCTGTTCATAGGCTCCACACATCAGACAAATCAAGACCATTCTGTGCATTCAAAAACACCATGCTTGTTCTAATTTGCCCTTGCTGGACTGATAGGGACATTTCTCAAGTCCAATCTCTCTGTTTCAACTGTCTATTCATTCCACTTCATACCTGTAAAGGACTTTCTGTAACTCAGTGACAATTTTTCTTCACATAAACAGATGTTTAGAACTTTTCTTCACTACAGAATGATTTATTCACCTAAAAACTCTATTAACTGAACTTATGGTATTATACACCTACCATTATTAATCACTCATGAAAAACAACAGCAATCTTTATATATAAAATTAGCTTTTTGACTAAAATTACCCATTTTCTTTTAATATTATATCTATTTCAGCAGGCCTATTACAGTGGTAGAAGGAAGCCTACCTTTAACCTCTGTAACATTTTCTCTTGCCCCAGTCATTTGCCCGTTAGCTACTACAGTAGTAAGGGGATGTACATCTTCTATCTCTTGTTGATTTCTCTCTGTGTTTGGTCCTAATAACCTACTTTAGGGAAATATTCATTGTTATGATAAAAAATAAGTAAGGAAACAATAATTCTGCAACAATTCTGTCAGATACGCCGGTAACAGAGATGTTCACAAATGATACTGATGAAAGCATGATTTCTACCATGAAGCCATTTTGCAAAATGAGCTTGAAGAATGCTAAACGTCGTATCATCATTTTGGCTGAATTCAATAATTGCAAAAAGTAATAATAAATAAATGATAAAAAGAAAGGTTCCAAAATTTGTTGAAATTGTTCCTACAGACAAAGCAAGAAATCATAGCAGGGTCCTTACCTTATCTATTGTTTTTATACTTATTGAATTTACTATGAGGAGGTACTGAAAAGCTCTTAGTTTAGCCCACTTCCCAAAATCAGTATTTTAATGACTGTAAGTCAGAATACTGATTTTGTGAAGTTGGTTGTGTCAAGAAATTAAGAACTTAAAAATAATTTCCAGTAATATTTGGATAATTTTCAAAAATATAAAAAACATGTCAACATAGACCTATTAAAAGTTTAAATGAGTTTTCAATGACTCTTTACACAAATTTATTTTTGTTATTATTTTCCAGGTTTACCTCTGTGTATATCATACAGCATATGATACTGATTTAGCTTCTGAGATCATCACAAGAATTAATATTCTGAAGAAGGCTTTTGTAATGTGATTATAACTAAACTTTAAGCAAAATTTTAATAATTATACAATAGACTTGATTCATTTGTGTTCTTTAATGCTACTGTTAACTTTTGTTAGACATCAGTTTCTTTTTAGCTACATGCAAGAATACTGAATATTACGATTAATTTTATTTTACCCAGTAATAAATGATTTTTTTATTATTATTAGCAGTAATACTGTCAAATATAAGGTGAATCATAATAGTGACTCATAACATTGGAGATAGGTGCAAGTAGTCAATGCTGTCACACTTCACAGCAACTTCAGGTGTCAAGGAAGGTGGAAGGGTCTGCAGCTCCCCACTCCATGAGGATTTGTAACAATAATCTAATAATATCTAAACATGAACATAAGTTCAGGAATTTTTCAAGCTGAGTCACTAATTTGGTTGAATCAAATGGTGAGTAAGTGAAGGGGTTCATTTTTCCTGTAATTTTTATATAGTGTCCCTGGCCAAAATTATGAAGATGTTCACCTAACATTTTTAATTTATAGCAAATAAATGAATTACAGATGTGACACAAGTTTTGTTTAATAGCTGTATATTCCGGCTTCAGGAAATATGCCTCAAATAGATTATATTAAATTATTTAAATTAATGGCATGTTTTTTCAGACCAAGTAAAGGAAAAAATTATGGGATCATTGAATGTTAAGGAAAAAAATATGGAATCACCATGAAATTTGCATTTCTAAAACAAATACCAACACAAGTTTAACTATTAATCTACAGTTAAAAGAGAGTGCTTGTAGACATTAATGAGCAATTTAACTAATTGAAATAAAATATAAGTCCCAAAAATTGTCATTTAAAATATAAAAAGTCTTCTCTGAGAAGGAAATCCAACATGAAATATGGCAAGAGATGCTGGTGGTTGCCAGCTGTGTCTAAAGTTTGGTGCAAATATAAACCCAATGGAAAGGATATAAAAAGAAAATATAAGGGAAAACCATGGAAAATGTTATAGTTTCAGGGTAGAAAAAATCAAAGCAATACCCCTTGTTTCTTACAAAAAAAAAAGAAGAAAGAATGCACAAAAGAAATGAGCAGATATAGGAATTAATGTTTGTAAAAGGAGTGTAAGAAATCAGCGGAATAAAATGAAATGAGCCAAACAAAAAACAATCACAAAAATGTTACAGTGGAGCAATGTGTGAATGATTGAATGAAAGTGATGTTCTTTGCTGAATCAGAAATCTGTATTAGCCAAGGACATCATGTTGGAATGTTTAATCTGGTGCCATTTCAATGAAACATAAAGATAACAGCCTGAAGAAAATAAGCAAATTTATCCACTCATTTATGATATAGGGTTGTATGTTGAGTAAAGGAACAGAGTAGAGAGTAATCATTATCTCAAAAGACAATGCAAATGAAATTTTGGATATTTTTCTCATTGTCTCGACAGAAAATAGGTTTTGTAATGAAGCAGGTGAGAAACAATGAGGAACCTACTCAACAAGTTTGTGTAAATGTATAGCAAAACAATGACAAAGAGAGATAATAAAAAAGTCAAAAGTTACAGCAACAAAACACAGGAAGTTGTGGAGAGCCATAATCTCACACATACTGTGAAGGAATATGGCATCTAAAAGATGATGATGATAATCATTTTCCAGGATGCATCATAATTAATTTCCAGGACTTTTAAATCTTTTCTTCAGGAAAGACATATCAAATCAATAACATGACCAGCAAACAGTTCAGATCTCAACCAACTGAAAATTTATGGTGAAAAATTTTTAAAAAATGCTTCATAGTTTAATCCTGAAAAGTTGATTTACCAATTTCTGTTTCAGAATGTTGGAACCATTTTGATAGAGAATATTGGTTTTTATTTGAGAAATCAATGCCTAAAAAAATCAGACTATCATAAAAGTCAAAGAAGGAGCAATAAAATACTAATTGTGATTTTTGTTGATGTTTCCGTGATTTTTTATGCAACATTGAATGATTTCATATTTTTCCTCTATTTGATCTGGAAAACATTATCACATTAGTAAAAATAATTGCATCTAATTTGTTAGAGATATGTTGCATGAAGCTGGAATGTTCAGTTATTGAACAAAAATTGTTTTTGTCATATATGTTTATTTGCTATGGGTCTAGTGCTCAAGTAAAGGTTGTAGTCTGTTCAACTCAAGGCTTCCCACTAGCCTTGTTTATACTTGCATTGTTCACACACATGCCATACCTTGCACATGGCTGGTTTAGTCCTTTTCATGGATGGGTTATCAGTGTTGTTCTTATGGACATCCCTCTGTATGATATGGCCACGTGCTCTACTTTACATGTCCTCCCTCCCTCATGGGACCACAAAGCATTTGGGTTGTGGTCCTTGCAAGGACATCCTTGCGTACTCAAGTGATGTAACCTGTGTCTGTGTGGATAGTGTTTGAAGTGGTCATGATGTTCTCGTACTGCAATGTGGGCCCTGGTTTGGTGGTGATTGATCTGTTAAGGGTTGGCTTTCATCAACCTCCATCCTTGTGGGGATTTCCATCCTCTCTGAGCCATCTGTGTACTCCTCTCCATTTCCTCTGGTGCAGTACCTGGGGATTCAGGCTGGTTGTGCGTAGGTTGCAGCTCTGAATACTGATCTGCATCAACAGGTGTTGTCAATTTCTTTTCATTTTTCAATAGTACACTGATGATGTGCACTTTTTTATCGCCCAATTATCAAGGAACACGTTATTTTCCTGGCAATTGAACAGTGGTCCTCCATTGGACAATATTTCTTCCAGGACAGCATATATGCAGAACCAATTCTGTAGGGTGTCGCATGCTATTCTGGCTTTTCCAGTCTACCCATCCCATGTACCAATCTGCATATACCATGTAATTTTTCCTTTGCAGGTTGAAGAAATCCAACACTGTTTATGGAATGGGAATTTGGGATTGGACAGTGGCATCATAGGCTGTGATAAACCATTATGTTGCATGTTTTACACTGGACTTTAGTCTGTTGAATACTCGCATCTAGCCCTGGCCAAAATAATCATCATCTGGCATTTGCCAGCATGCCATTAACGCCCTGATGTGTAGAATAGAGTGACTCAAGTACCTCTCCCCGTAGTTTTTTGAGCATATCCTTGTTGTCCATTACTGTCACTCCTTCCAGGCAATATAATGCTTCTTTATCAGCCCAAATCAGTAGTAGTTCACACCAAGATTTGGGGAATCTCTTCTGTATGTGTTCCATCAGAGACTGACATTCTTCATCTGTAGTTGCCACAGCCATAATCCTGTCCTATGTGATTGCCCTTAATTTTGGGTCTTGTTTGTGGGTGGAATCAAATGCTGCCTTTATAGCACTGTTGATCATCTGTCCTGAATCTTTCCTAGTATATCACCTTGTTTTGGTACTGCAGAGTACCTTGATGTGCAGTCTGGTGGGACATTGAGTTTGCTGTGGAGGTGCTTTATACAGAACTAGTACATTAATGAGCATTCCTTGAGTTGAAAAGTTATGGGTTTTTATGTCCTCCAGAGCTTTGTCCGAGAAAATGTTTATTATGGAGTTGTGGTCCATCATTATTAGTAGTTCTGGAAATTCTAAATACAAACATTCAACATGACTCTAATCTGTATACTAGCACCAGTGCCCCCCCCCTCCACTGGTGCATAGCATGACTCAGCATCACTGGTGAATTGGGATACGGCTAGAATTAGCTTCCAGTGGTCTTCACTGCAAATCGGTTCCACTTTAATGACACAGTTACAGTGCTTCTGGAAAGGGGCCATTATCTCAGTTTAGGGGAATGTATATGAGACTTGGTTCACAAGTACAAAACAGGAACTGATGTTGGTGATGTTTTGGGGTGTCAGGAACTGCAAAATTGCTTCCATCATCCACTTAGTGGCTTTTATCCTGTCCGCCATTATACAGAACCCGGTGATATCCACCACCTTTTCTGTGGACTGAAATTTCTCTGGGTTGAAGATAATGCTGTTGTTGCCAGTGTGTAATATAGTCCATTGTGTGCCAAAATGATGCTTCTATGGAATCATCCCAATGTATGCTGTCGTTGATATGTGACAGAGAGAGAGAGTCTGGGAAACACACACACACACACACATCATGCACGTATATTTTTTTTTATTGAAATTGGAGTAGATCTGAGTAGCGAAATTAGATCAGAGCATTTTGTTTACTGATGAGGAAATCTGATCTAGGGCAGGAGTATTACCCATGGAATCTGGGTCATTAGAAGACAATGGAAATGGTCGAAATAATTTTTATCGGGTAAAAATTGAAATAGAGCTTAGTAATCTATAAGGAACTTTGGAATTCACATGATTTTGGTTGAAGCAGCCAGAACCCCGTGAAAATTTGTGTGTGAAGTAGTAGGGCCAAGGGTCGGTTATGACCAGCCGGGTTTTTCTATATAAACGCATAGTTATGATGGGAAAGTGAGAGATGGGAGAAAATTCTTAGCAAGACTGGAGAAAAGAATTAGCCCGGGCACAAGTTGGGCTAGAGACAGTGGAGAGTCGAGTTGGAGACTTGAGGAGGGGAGGACGTGACGTCAGAGATTGGAACGAAGCGTCCGCTAGCATGTACTGTTGATATAAGTACCGCTGATTCTGCTACCACGAATATTACTACTACTGTTACTACTGCCGAGGAGGAATGCCACTATAAACTTTAAGCCCGGCACAGAAATCTTATCCCTCTATCACAAGAGTCGTATATCGTTCTGAGACAATTTAACAACAAGTTAATCACAATACACTCTCTCTCTGTCTAGAATCCAGTGTATGAGTTTTTATATCAATTATTTTCTTTTCTGTAACCCGTTTCTTTTCTATAATATTCTTTTCTGTTATATAAAAGACATTAACAATTCAACCATTGAATAGTTGTTTGTCTGGCTTTCTGCAGATATTCTTTTTTTTTGCTGCATTCTAAATTTCTTAGCACAGACTCTCCAGCCGTGTCTACATCTTCAGTCGACCGTGAATGGATGAACATCACTTCTGCTTTCTGGATCAAACCAATCACAACATGGGAAGGAAGCAGGATTAAACCAGTGGGCCGGTTAAATGATCTACGGATGCTCAGGAGACCTACAGCCACTTCCTTAAGTTTGGTTAGGACTGAGTAGACACCTCAACCCAGAGAGTAAGACGTCAGAGGTTGAGGGGCTGGAGCGAAAGTGTCAGAGATACATTGGGTTTTTCGGACAATATCAATGGTTATACCATCAAATCAATGAGTATATGCATCTCCTGAAGTGTGTAACTCCTATACCCAAAGGTATCAATATCTGCCTCATTCAGTGATGACTGTAGTTGCATCATGTGCAGGTGTGGAGAGAGGAAAGCTATAGTACCCATTCTATGCATCCAGGACTGTTTTTATGTGTGCTGGCACCATTGAGGCCTGATTAAATGGAGATGGGGTATAGTGGGTTTCCCTCATGGTAACAGTGTTGAGCTTCTGCAAGTCTACGATATGCCTGGGTGAGCCGTCCCTTTTTGGTGCAACCACTATCCTAGAGCTCCAAGTTGTGGGCATATCCAACAGCACCGGTTTGATGATGTCCTGTGCAATATTCTGGTTTATGTCCTGTTTAACCCTTCTTTTCCAGTGATGTGGAACCATGATTCGGATATGGACCACTGTTGGCATTGTCCCTGGAATGAAAATGATATTCAAGGATTTTCCCTTTATGATCTGTAGTGATTGGTGCAGACATATGTTGAATGTGCTGGATCCAAAATTTTCTTGAGTTCATAGTGATAGTAAAAAATTATATAAACACTATTCAAATTCAATATAAGTAAACAAATTTGGTTGGCTTGAGACAAACTTGAGTTAAAAAAAAAATTGGAAACATGGACTTCCATGTCTAACAAAAAAACAGTGTCAAAAGAATTGTTTTTCCCATGACACTACTTTTGTTTTAACTACTATCACTCTTTGATAATGTTTACTCTTTTAAAAAGCAATGTTTAGAATTGGAATAAAACTGGAACATATGACGAAAGTGAATTTATACATTTTTGTGTTCTTGAGAATTTACAACAAAAACTGAAACAATATTTATTTATTAGATTGTTTATTTGCAAGAATAATTTTATATTTACAACATTCTAAAACTAATACATTTAAAAATAATGCAATGCAATATTTATTATTTAGCAATTTATATAAAGAAATAAATATAAAAACAATTTTTTATTCATAAATTTACTAAATTGTTATTAAATTATCAAATATTTTTAAATATTAAATTATTAAAATATGTGAACCAACTATAATTAAATTTTTATTATTTACCATTTTATAAAGTTTGAATCGTTGGCAATTAGCTGATGTTTTGCCAACTATTCCAATAAACAATATAATAAATAAATAGTGTAAATAAACAATCTAAAAATAAAGTGTTTATTATTTTTCTTATCAATTCTCAAGAAAAAGGAAAATGTATAAATTCTCTTTTATATGTTGAGGTTTTATTACAATTCTAATCATCACTTTTTAAAACAATAAACATTGCCAAAGAATGAAAGTAGTTAAAATAAAAATGGGATGATGGGGAAAGAAACGTCCTTTTGATGCTCTTTTTTTTGTGTGCACACAAAGGTCCATGTTAGCCAAAAAATTACTATTACTTCAGAAATGTGGTTTTACAGAAAGATATTGAGAATACCATGGACTGAACATGTGAGTAATGAGGAAGCTTTAAGGGAAATGAAAAAAAATGGATGCTTATACATAGAATCAGAAAGAGGTAATTGAAATTTCTAGATCACATAATGAGGAAAGATGGTTTTGAAAATTTAACACTCACAGGACATAATGAAAGCAAGAGGGTATGGGAAATAAACACTATTTCTAACAAAATTACATATTGACAGACATACTATATTAAAATATGCCCAAACTTTATTTTCTACTTAGTAACAGACAATATTACAAATATGCCAAAAAGGTTCCACAATACAATACCTACCATTTAAACAAAGTGTTTATTGGTTAGGATTTAACATCACCATATGAAATATGACCAATCAGAGAAAACTAAAAAACTATTTTTCTCAAGCCTACTTTCTGAAAAGATTTCTTATAAAAACCCAGATTTCAACTTTCAAAGAGGAGAGATGTGGCTGTCTCAAAGCCATTTCAAACAGCAGATATGTGGCAGTCTCCAAGTCCAAATGAAGAAGTGGCTATTTAGCTTTTTCTTTCCCCCTACAGCTGAAAGAAATGTACCGGTACCTCCAAATGAATCACCTACAACAAAAGCTTGGCCAGTCAGTGAATCTTTGCTGATGACCAGTTGACGACATCAAATGAATCAGAAACAACAAAGACAGTGAAATTTTGCTCATGATAAAAGCCATTTTTAAACCACAGCTTTTTTCTGTGGACCAACTATTTAAAAGTCTTTTCTAAACTACAGCCTTTTTCATGTACCATCTACCCAAAGACTTAAACTTGACTAAAGATTATTTTTCGCCCTTTTTGACTATTTTAAATTCATGTACATATGTTTGCAAATACAAATGATTTATTTAACAGGCATACCCATGTTTTGCTTATTTTTATTTTATTATTGTTTGGAATTCAGACATTCAGATTTTTAATATAAAAATCCTGGACATCTGAGTTTCCTACAGGGGACTGAGTGAAGCAACAAATAACCTATCTAACCTGCTTAATGAGCTTGTGTAAATGGATGGCAGAACAGGGACTGGAAGGAATGGTGGATAGATAAATCTTACTATGAGCTAGAAAGGATAGGGAGTTGTGGAGAGCCATGATCACTCACATATGACACATAGAAGAACTAATGCTTTAATCAGTGATTAATTATTTAGAGTTTATGAGGATTTTCCCCATATACAAAAAAAATATTCCTTTAGTTAGGTGCACATTAATAAAGGACTCTTACTTTGTGTGAAACTGAAACAAATTACAATATAAAATAGAAATAGACAACAATATGTGAAAAGAAAAAAAGTGTAGAGGCTTTCTCAAAATATTCTTTTGAACATCTAATGAAAATTAATCTTGGTAGAGAAAAATGTTCATATGAAAGTTGTGATTTACAATAGTTGCTAAAGTTAAAATAAATTCTTGGTAAAATAGCAATGAAGTTCAGGAGATGTTAATTTTCTGACCCACCTGAAGTCAATAGGTCAAGTAGTAGTGGAAGCATCCATAGTGGGATAGAAGGGGGGTGCTGGATGAATGTTGTGTTTATTTTGTAATGTTTTCTATGTGAAAAGTCACTTAAAAAATGAGAAAATATTGCATTTTAATTTAAAATGCAATATTTTCTCATATTACTATTCCATTCCAACACTGATTTAAACTATTAAAATAAAATAAAGAAAATATCTACATGCAAAATATTCCAATATTTTTTTAGATTTTACTGTTGCAAAATATGTTTTACATTGTTTTAACCAGAAAAACTTTGCATATAAATCTGCCAGTTCTTCAACTGGCAGATTTATATGCAAAGTTTTTGTATATCAATTAGTATGGTAGTATAAGAAGAATAATCTTTCTCTGAGTGCTATTTTGGATCTTTTATTTTTTTACTTTTTAATCAACAAGGTCCTATTTCATGACTTTATTTTGCATGTATAACTGATTCCTACTGACTGTTATTTTTCAGAATGGCTATTTCAGTAAAAACGGACAGAATCCAAACCTGTTTTTTTTGTTCTCATTTTTTATTTAATTATTAACTTTTATTCTTGCTTTGTACATTTTATCTCTGTCCTTCCAAATTACTTGCATTATTTATTTTAGGAGAGGAGAGTGAGTGTCTGTGTAGTACTAACTAAATCTGTTATACTAGAAATTCCTGTAAGCACAACTTAGTTCACATGAGAAAATATAAAGCAACATAAGCTAGAGTGAAATTTGTCCTATTTACCTTTCAGCTTAATAAAATTTAGAATGCATAATATAGAATCTGGTCGGATTGAAAAAGGCATAACTGGTTTGCAAATAAATAAATTATTTGGTTGGCTTTGTATATGTCATTGGTCATCTTGACAAGTTCTCTTATGGATATTCAAAAAATTATCAAAAGTGAAGAAAAAGAGTTTCAAAGATCTATTTTAAGTAAGTCAGATCAAAACCTATCACATGAATTGGATTTTATAGATATCTTGTAATGACTGGAATTATTATCAGTTCCTTATGAGAATAGTTCACTCATCACTGCACAGTGACAGATGTCATTGAATCATAGCTTACATGCACATGTCTATACTGACTGTTACTGAATGTATGAAGTTGATTCTCACTTTATAAAGTAAAAGACCATCTATTCAAATTGGAAACCTAAAACCAATCTTTTAACTACACTAGAAGACAGAAGATAAACTTGATATAGGAAATGTTTTTGAAATGAGAAGAGAGAAGTATATTATTTATGGAATTATTTTTGATCAGATCCTACAAAACTAAAAAGATTTATGTTTGATACATTGTGTTTTTTTATTAACTAATAGAGATAAAAGATTTTGATTTGGTTTTCAATATTTGTCTCTTCCCAAGTTAAGAGTCTCAATTAATTGATTAGAATGATAAAATATTCAACCATTTAACTTTTGGTTTTATGCTTTGTAACTGCCAAGCTGAATAATTCAGTTCAGTTTTTGGTACATCATCTTTAGAATAAATTTAATAAAAGCTAGCACAACATTTAAAATTAAATCACTATGTAAGGTTGACTTTTCTTTTTTATTTAATGCAAGTAGATTTAATTGGAACCAAAGATATAATTGTAAATCTTATCAAAAGTTTTAGTACTTTGTTGCTATAATCCAGATATCTTTAACATTCTAGTGCTTTTCAAGACAAAATATTATTTTTATAAAGAAACAGAAGTATATATAATTAATAGCTGTATATGTGAGGAATGATTTTATAAAGCTCTGAATGTATTAGGACATATACTATATTTACAACATTTATTCATTTCAGTTTGTGGTGAAGATAAATGGAATTTTGTAGAACAAGGTCTGAATAAATGATGGGGTTAGAATAAAGTTTCTTGATGACTAAAGATAAAAGTTATTGTGACCTGTCTACCCAGGTTTTTGTTGCTATCTGAGTGTTGTGCTATTGTTAAATATTTGGAATCCCATCTTTTAAATGAAACATAAAAAAGGTTATTTTCTGAAGGAAAAGTAGAAGCAGAACATCAGTTGAAATAACATTTATATATTCTTTTCAGAAATATACAATAGCAATAAAATGTTTAATGTTCTTTGCAGTGAAGTTTGTTTTATAAAGTAATTAAGCATAGTGCTGTGTGAGATGTACTTTATGACAGTCAGCCTAATGTGTTTGTGAGTTCATAGACAAAGGCTTAGTTGGTGGCTGCTGATTAATCCCTTCTATTGTGTGCAGGAACAAGGCCTTAGTCAGCAGTTGCTGGCTCATCTCTTCCATTGTGTGCATGTGTTTGGTTACATGTGTGTGTGTATAACTGTTTTAGCTTATTTTTATATTTGTAAGAGGATTCAAAATCTAATTTCACATAGGTGTGTGAACTTTTTGAATACCAGGTTTTCATTAGTTAGAAAATAATTTCACACTGGCTCATGAAAATCTTTTATTGAATCTGTGGGAGTGGTGAAGGGAGTTATAATTGTTATTTTCTAAATGGTTAAAAAATAACACATGGTAGGTCTACAACTATGTCTGCAAGTATTTTGGTGCTATTTGCACTAGTAATGATTGTTAATCAAATAAATTTTCTGATGGGGTTTTATTGGTTGAAAAATATATATAGACTTTAATTCCTATAAAGTCACAAAATCTGTATAAGACATGGAATAACTTAATTAGAAGAATTTAAGTAAATCACACACTAATATATAATAATATACACATTATAAATTATGAATGAAGTAGAGTGTTAGTAATCTAAACAAAAATTCTGATCATTTTTTATATAACGTTCCATAACTTTGTATTGTTTTAACTAGAGAAAAACTTTCTTAATAGTATTCTGGACATTCAAACTTATTTCCTCATAGAATTGACAGTACAAAATCACAAGAAGATAATTTAAAGGTTATTGAAATGACTGGTGGAGATTAATTTACTTTATCATCTCATTATAAGCATCACCATACCTGCAATATGTTAAAACTTTGTTCATGGGTAAAAACAGACAAAGACATATTTGAGAGAAAACACATATTTGCAGAACTTAAATGTGACAATAGTTTTTCAAGCAATGAAACCAAATACACATTAGTAGATATGAAAAAACAAGAAATTAAGGTCTTACTTGATATTTGACTTGATTGTACTTTGCATTAGTGATGGGGCTAGATCATGAATGGTGAGAGAAATTGAAGTATAGAATAGACATGCTATAATTCTGATGAATTGTTATCAACTAGTGAGGTGACTTATATTTTGTACCTCTAGCCAGACTGTCACGTGACACATTTCTTAGCTTCTGACATGTGAATATAAATTATAGCTGAGTGAAGGGCAGATAATTAAATTTTATAACACTAAAAGTACCTACTCTCCTGCAAAAAAAAAAACCAGAGCACTTTGTGACACCATTTAGCACTAGTAAATAATGAAAAGGGTGATAAATAGAAAAACAGATATACCAACAGACCACTGGTAAATAAGAAGGGTTAATGGATAGAATGAACAATATACAAATAAATCACCGTGGGAAGGATTGAAGACTTAATTTCCCAAAAAGCCTAATTTTAAAACCAAAAGGCTAGCTTAAAGACAACATTTTTATGAAGAGGCCATGAGGCAATATTTTGACAAGTAACTGATGACCTGCTAAAAGTGCTGGTCACAGAGATACAAAAATGGATAGACCCAGATAAGTATGAATCTATAATGGAGAATTCAGAATAAAGTTCCTTGTGAAAACAGCCATGAGGTTTGTGTCTAATTCTGGACACAAACACGGGACTGAGATGGGAGAAAGATTTTGTGTAAACAAAATTTGGAAAGATAATTAATGATCAGGGGATTAAGCCTCGTCAGGCAGTCAAGAACCATTGGTTTAAGAGTGGCTGAGGTGGCAGGTGCAGACGAAACACCGAGGAAGGTGGAGAAGCTACCCTCGCTCACTGAGGAGTGTTAGTGGGAGATGCTAATAAGAGAAGGAAGAAGTTATAGTATGGATCAATACCTGTGACCACCACCAGTGGAAAAAGGAAATCTCCCAAATTAGGAAGTAATTAATTTTCAGAACCCAGACAATGGGGAAAAGGTTTTTTGTGACAAGTAGGGGAAGATACTGAATACTCCAATTGCATCATGCCCCTACACCGGTTTGGGGTGAAAGTCAATAAATACGAAGGTCTCGAAGTGACAAAATCAGATTGTTCCAGCCACTGGATGAGAGACACCCTCCGTGACTGCCTGCCAAAGAGAACCTCTGACAGCAAAGTGTCATGTCTAACTTCAGGAGTGGGTTGGGTTGATAAATGTTTGCATGCAAACTCCTAGATTTTTTACAAAAAACTAATCAACTATTGTACGAAGGACCATATATAAAAAACATTTATTTTTTATTCAAGTGTTTATTTTTTTTTCTTGCACCTTCATTCCACTTGGACCAGCTCAGTATGAAGACACCTGATGATGATTTGATCCTGGCTGACCATTTGATCAAAACCAATCACAACATGGGATAAGGCAAGGCCTGGATCGAAGTGATCACTTTATTGATCAGCCATGGGTATTGGACACTTGGACAACCAGGGAGAGACTTGAGAGCAACAACTTAAAGTCAAAGCTTACCAAGATGTATGAGAGCACATAGCTTTGACAAATTTGTGCACATAAAACTGAAAGACAGCACACAAAATGCGTAAACATTGTATAGGCTAAGTAAAAAAAGGATACAGTCACAAGTAGTAACAAAAGAAAAGTTTTTGGGCAGTTCAAGTCAGGGAACAATAACCAAACTAGTTATGATACATTAATGTTTGTGCCATCTAATATTATGACCAGATCATGTCACAATCTGTTTTGGCATATATATATATATCCACTATATGGAATGAAAAAAATTATTGGAGTGTCCATGTCAAGCCATGCCACATTCAAAATGTTGAGCATATTGAAGGGTCCTCTATGAGGTGGATGCAGGTATGTGACTTAGCAGAGTCGTGTACAAAAAACATGTTTACCAGAGTCTACTTTGGCATGTACATGAATTTGGGCTCTTCACAGAGGTTGTATGTTAAGTTTGCAAACCTGGCTCTCCTGACAAAGAAAGAAGCAAGGGTCAATGATTTGGGTGAGAATTAACTGATAACATAGATATCTTCTGAACTTAGAAGTATGGAATGAGAAAAATCTCTGGCAAATGAATTAGGGGTTTGGTTCAAAATTATGAGAAAGTTACTGAGTAAAATAACAGTCAATTGAAGAAGGTTGGAGGATGCAATGGCTGAAATGTTGATAGTTTGATGAAAGGCATGTAATAATAGGAATGTTTAAGCTTCCTTCACATACTTGTTTGATCTCATGTGAATCTTTCATATCCTTACATTAGTTATTTTTGGCAACCTTTTGGCAGTTTTATTCTGCAGCCTTTTCACTTGAATGAGTCCAGTACAGAAACATTGGTTTTGTTCTATTGATAATCTGCTTTATAATGTGACTCATTGATGTCATTGTCAACAACAATAGTCCTAAAGGATGATGAAAAGAAGATCATATGAAAAAAAAACAAACAAACAAAATAACTTCAAGCGTTGTGTAATTCTTTTCGTGCAATTTTGCAAAGAAGTGGCAAATAACCAAATGCACAAGCAGAGACTAAATATACACATTCAAATTCAAATAGCTTTACAAATTTCTACACTTGTATAAATCTCAAAGTGTTAACTTATATAAAATAGCAAACATAGAAGGATGTGCAACATTCTGGTTAAATTGCATTTAGAAAAATTTAATACAAGAAAAACAGAACCCTTATAACATATCAAATTTTCAGTTGCATATAATAAAAGGATGTATTATTCATTTGATTTAATAAAATTCCTTTTATTTACAGTAATTATAAGCATTAATCAAATGTGGTAATTGAAGCTTGAAGTTTTTTTTTCCTATGTGTTACACTTGAGGTCAAAGTCATTCACATGGGAGAATCAATGGGTCTGGCATGAGTAGAAATTGTGTAAATAATTCATATATACAGTTCCATGCTGCATACTAAAAATCAATGTTCAGAATTGATTCACCTGAGCTCTCTCTCCATCTCCCCACAAAAATAAAATACAAAGATATAGTGATCAGAGCTGCAAGCTGAGAGGTGAAATATTTAATGTTAATCTTTAATATGAAGTTCATAGCTACAAAGATCCTTTTGTTTGCCATTTTTCTAGTGTCAGTAAAATGAGCAATGTAATACAAATAAAGTAA
Source organism: Acanthosepion esculentum (assembly GCA_964036315.1). Taxonomy (NCBI): domain Eukaryota; kingdom Metazoa; phylum Mollusca; class Cephalopoda; order Sepiida; family Sepiidae; genus Acanthosepion; species Acanthosepion esculentum. The sequence continues at coordinate 32,925,587 of OZ038490.1, read as the reverse complement.
AACCATAATTTTATGTGCCACAATTTATATAACTTCATGGGTCAGTAATAATAGTGTCATACTGTATACATATAAGATGCTAACTAAAAGTTTGTTAAATTTGAATACTGTGTGGGAACACTGATTTTATTGAACTCCTGTTTATAACACTTACCATTTATACCAATCAATATGATGGCTGAGTGGAGATGAACTTTAAACAGATTTTTTGTAAAGTGTCTGTTGTGTCGTGTATTTGTTCTACAAGTATGCAGTGTAGTCAAGGAAAGATAACTACCTCCTGAGTATAGAAATTTTCCCACTTATATACAAACTCATTTACATATCACCACATCTCCTGGAACCTTAAAGGCTTTTGATACCCTTGGTAGATCTGCTACTTCTACAAACCACTCAAGGAGGTGTACCACTTGTCTTAGGGTGATTGCCTAGATTCCTCTTTATGGCAGATCTTGGTTTTACCAGATTTTCTTCATTTGAATCTTCCTCGCATTCTTCATTATCACTAGACACACTCATTCTCTCTTACCCTTCACTCTCAAATTCTTGGTGATCATCCTGATACCTCTCTTCAGTACCAGACTCTTCCGCCATTTCACTATCTTCCAGCTCTCTTTGCAATCTAGTCTTCATGAGCTAACACACCCTGTCCATTTTTTGGTAATATGAAATCTCTTTTGCACTACAAATTGTGCTTTCTCAGGATTTGAATCTTTATTCTTTTTGTACTATTCATTCTCATTTGTTGAAAATGACATTGTTACTAGGGCTCTAATTTACCTTCCTATCAATGCAGAGGGGCTTTGTGTTCTGCCTGCATGTGGGATGGTCATGTAACTTAGAAGCAACCTTGGTAGAGAACTTTCTAGGCTGCAATCCCCTGGAGATAATGCTTTCAGTCCCATTTTTATTGGCTGGACCATCCTCTCTGTAATTCCATTTGACTGAGGATGGTATGGGAGTGTTTTGTATGGCTTACACCAGCTTACTTCAGCAAATTCTGGTGCATTATCTGACACCAATGTCTTAGGTACTCCGTTTCTTGAAAATACCACTCTTAACACCTGTTGTACCATACTTGCTTTTCTGTCCAAAACTTTAACCACTTCAGGCCAATGTGAATCTGAGTCTACTCATATGAGGAATAGGCTTACATCTTTAATGTATGCATGATCCATGTGTACTCTTATCCATGGCTTCTTCTCTTTTAGCCATGATTGAATTTTGCTTTGCTTAAAGCTCCTTATCTTTGCACACTTAGGGCATTTTCTGACATAATCCTCCTCATCTCACATATACCCCAGCTACCACGCTTGTAGCTTCAACCTTAATTGTGTATTCAATACACCACTATGATTGTGATCATGTCCTCCTTTTAATAACATCTTTTCTTAATGATTTTGGTGGTACAATAAGATCTCCACTATATATGACTCCTCTTTCAATTGTTAATCTGTGCCTTAAAAGGCCTTTCCACCATAGAACAATTACACCATATGTTATTCCATATTCTATTCAGCACTCTTTTTAAAATAGGATCTTGCTCAGTAACTTGAGCTGCCTGAAGGATAACACATCTGTCTCTACCCAGTGCAAAATTCTTTCCTCACAACTTTCCTTTGTTTCAACACTCTGGGTATTAAAATCCAATCTTGACAATGTGTCTACATGTAGAATGGCATTTCCTTTACTATACATAATGTTGAAATTGAATGCCATAAGCTTAATTGTCCACCTCATAATTCTGGACGATGTGACTTTAGGCAACTCTTTCCTCAGGTTGAAGATAATTTCTAAGGGTTTGTGGTCTGACTTTAGTAGAAATTTCTTACCTAGTAACAAATTGCATGCACTTTTGATACTCCTGACAATTGCCAGTGCTTCTTTTTCAATGTTCAAATAATTTGTCTCTGCTGCCATCAACTTTCTAGACAAATACATAATAGGATAACTCTCTTGTGATATGATCACTACTATGGCATGTTCGCTAGCATCAGTAGTTAGCGTGAGTTTTTTGTCAGGTCAAATAACTTAACTACTGGCTTATTCCTAAGTGCTTCCTTAAGCTTTTTGAAGGCAACCTCCTGTCTTTTGGTCCACTGAAATTCATTATTTTTCTTTCTTAAGTTTGCAAAAGGTTCAACCATGTCACTATATTGAGGTATATATTTATTGTAAAAGTTAGTCAAACCCAAGAAAGACTCTAACTTTTTCTTATTCGTTGGTGTACTTATTTCTGTTATTTTGCTAATAAGTTTCTCATCTGGCAAGATCCCATCTTCAGGTATTTGATACCCTAAGTATAAAATTTTCTTGCAATTAAATTTACACTTATTTCGGTTAATTGTCATGCCTGCATTACTGAATCTGCTCAGAACCTGTTACGTTTTATTCTTCAGCTCCTCCTCAGTGTGAGCACCAATACCTATGTCATTCGGATAGACAATGATGTTTTTACTCCTTCCAAAACTTTCTCAATAGCCTTTTGGAATATATGGCTGGATGTTTTAATTCCAAATAGCAGACAAGTCCACCTTAGAAAGCCTATAAGAGTGTTTATCATGGTGACTTCTTGAAAATTATTGTCAATTTTAATCTGATTATACACAGATTTCAGATCAATTTTGGCAAATAGTTTCATACCAGCCAACTCATGACAGGCTGTTTCAATATTTGGCAATGGGAAGAAGTCCAAACATATCTGGTGATTTACACCAACTTTGTAGTCACCACAAATCCTTAGATCTCCATTGATTTTGTACATGGCCATGATTAGAGAAGCCCAATTGCTACATTCCTGGCTGACCTCCAATATTCCTTGTTCAACAAGTATTTGTATTAAGTAACTTGTATCAAGTTTTGTCATGGGCTGCAGGTGTAGTTTATGAGATTGAAAATATACTGGTTGGCTATTCTCTTTGAGCCGAACACTCACCTTGTAATACTTTAAAAGTCCAATCTCAGGTTCTTCTAGTTTCATGCAGTTAATTAACATTGAGGTGTCTGTTCTTAATACATTAACCCCCAGGAGACCATGATCTTTTATGCACTCCACAACTATGATTGTTATTACTTCAAACTGAGTCTTTGCTTGAACACCCCCTCAAAGCAACCAAGTGTTTAAATAACTGATCTGTCAAATTGTTTCAATTGGAGATAGATCCACCTTAATTTTGGTCTTCCCATTTTCTCCCACTTAAAACACATCTTTCCAAAAGCTGGGCATTTAATATTTGTTTATCTCGTGTTTTTTATTCAAAAACAACATTTATGTAAACTTTCTGTAGTACTGTATTCTCCATGTTAGGCTTAGGTATATTAAATCTCTGAATTAACTGCTGTAAAAATTCAAAACTCATTTCAATATTCATGTTCTGGACTTGAAGCTGTTCCCAAATTTTTGTACTTACTTGAGACGTCATATAGTCCTTCAATTAGCCTCAACTGTATTAATTCTTCTTCTATAGATATCAGTCCTGTACCCATCTTTTCAAATTCACAGTACCTCGATGCTTCTTTTAGCCTGTGAACGTACTGTCTAATGGCTTCATCTGGGTTTTGCTTGATTTCAAGAAACTTTGTCCTCTCAGCTATAACCATTTCTTTTTTGGACATACACTTGGTTGTCAAATGTTGGTAATTTTTTCAAAAACCAAACTTTCTAGCATTTTCAGACAGACCATTACAGAAATCTTTTTTATGGCCTCATGACCAGATGATGCTAGAAATAAATCCGTTACTTTATTTACTCCTCCTCTATCGTTGCTCTCACTCAATTTCTTGACTCTCACCAACACCACAAAACATCTCATCCAGGTCTCGACCAGCTCAGGATCCTCTAACAAGGTTAGATATCCAATTGATGATACCATTTTGTGCCTGTATTTGTTCTCACAACTATGCAGTATAGTCAGAGGAAAGATCATTACTTCCTGAGTGTAGAATTCTTCCCACACAACCTCATTTGCATATCACTACAATGTCATTGCATTTAGTTACATAATTTTGTCATATTAGTCATCATTTCTATCCTTTCAAGAAAGAGAAAGGAACAAATTAGATTGAACATCAAAAAAAGGTACAGGAGTATTCAGTGCATTGTATATTTCCAAAAATATGTGACCTGTATTACTTTTGCATAAGCACTCTTTCTATCAGTTCTATATCAGGTACTTATCAACTTGACACGCTCATTCCACAATGAGAGATGTTAAACCATGTTGTCTTTATAGATGTCTACAGCTCCCTGATATTTGTAGGTACAGGGTCTTACATACAAATAGGCCTCTTCACCAAGTCTCATAAATATTCAGTTGTGTTCATGATAGGCAAACATAGTTGCCACACCATCAAATCATTTCTGATGAATTAAGCCCTGATGACACAGTGCATTATAGTAATATTAGCCATTTTCTTATAAGGAAACAATTGGCATTCATTGACTAGGCAGCCAGTGCTAATTTTGGTTGAAATTTATAAAATTTTTCACTTAAACCAATTTTTCAGGAAAATAAGTTTCTTATGTGCTGTCCACTAATTATTGCTCTTTCCAGAATTGACGAGGTCTTTCTTCCTAACCTTTTGTTTAAAGTAATGTGGAATGTCAGCGTCTTGATTATGTCATTATTTTCTTGTTGAATTATATGTTCTTTCCATTTTAGCTGTTGCTGTTGTTGAAAGTCTTCAAGTGATGTCGTTTCTGTTATCTGGTACAGTTTTTTGTTTGTGATTCTGTAGTGCCAGTCCAGAAGGTTTGGAGAAGGATGGTCTTCACTAAGACCTATGGACTTCATTTGCTTGATGCCATTTTTAATCTGTGAAAGCGATTATATACAACTCACAGTTTAGATATTTCTGAACGGGTCTGCCACTATGCATGACAAACATATGAAAGTCTCAGATGATGAGTCTATTTAAGAAGATGAATCAAGCTTTTAGGTTTTTATATTTTGGTTTTGTAGCAATTTGTGATTGTTGGCAAAACTACCTCTAGTACAGTTTGTTCTATGTTCAGTTTCCTTATCTCCTATATTAAAATAACTGATCCATATGCCAAGGTATTTGAAGTGTTTATTATTTACTAATTCCACATCATGAATTTTTATGATAGATTCAGAGTATATGCCATCATTGCTTTCATTCAAATTCCAGATCATAGTTTCTGTTTTGGAAAGGTTTATCTTGAGTGCTATTTCTTGGAACACTTTGAAGAGGATGTTGTTTTTTTGTTCGGGGTTATTCTTATCCCAACTATGAATACCTATGCTATCAGCATAGCACCCGTCATCATCAGTACACTTATCACAGAAAACAAAACAGGAATGCTGTTTTCTATTAGTAGATTTGTTTGGGATGTAGTATGGAATATTAAAATGACCAGTGTTCATTTCTTCACATCTGTGACAGAGCATAATCTAAGAAAAGATTAAATACATCGGGGCTCTCATTTTTTCCTTGTTATACTCCTAATGAGGTTTGAAATGTTTCAGTATTGGGGTCCTTGCCAGACATGTACAACTTTGTGATTTGATTTAGTTCCTCTATCACATTAAGACATTCAGTTGAGTCAGAAGGGGGGGGGGTTCTAATGGATGAGTAGAGGAAGTCTCTATTAATGTGTTCATATGCTACAAATTGAGTTGTGAGAAGCTAACTTTCATAGAACAGTGAAAGCCTAGTTAATACAATGTTTGTTACTACTTTTACCTTAATGGATCCAATTGAGATAGCTCAATATGTGTGATGGTCTTGAAGACTGCCTTTTTGTCTTCAAAGTGCATTAATGCAACAATATTCCTCACTTTTTTGGAATGTACTTCAGATTCCAGGCTTCCTTCATGAAATTGAGAACTTTTAAATCAGGAAGAAGGTATGCTATTTTCAAAAGTTCAACCTCAATATTAAGTGATGCTTCATTATTTAACTTTTATAGTTTTTTTTTTAATTCCTCATCGCTAGGTTCATTATTGTTTATGTTTGGAGACAGCCTTTGTAATAATTTTTTTCTATGTCTGCAGGCATCTTCAGGGTTGAAATGTGACTAAAAGTGTTTTTTGAGACCAGGGCATTTCTTCCATGTTGGTTTTGATTGTATGATGTTATTGTGATTTTTCATTTTTTTTCTACACTTCAACACATAGTCTATACTGTTTTGCTTTGTTAATTTGGTTTCCAATTTTCCAGAGATATTAGTTTTTCAAAGCATTAACTAGTTTTTATTTTTGTTAATTTTCAGTAGAGTCTTTGAATGAATAGAAATGGTTATAAAGCAGTTGAATTGAGCACAGTCATATGTCAATGAAGGGCTGAGGCAGAGGCCAGCAGACTCAACTCATGCCATGTGAATTTTTAGGAAAAATGCAAATAAAAAAAATATATTTAGAATCAGAAAGAGACATGAGGAAGGAGGGCTTGGAAAATTTGACACTTACTGGAAATATTGAAGGCAAAAGAGACAGGAGGAAGCATTAAGTCACCTACCTAACAAGATTGTGTGAATGTATGGTGGAACTAAAGGTAATGGTAAAAAAGACAAATGTTACTAAGAACTACAAAGGATAGGAAGTTGGGAAGAGCCACACTAGCCCACGTCCTGAATGGACATGGTATATAGAAGAATCTGTGTATATACACTTCCACAATATTATAGAACCACCACACTGTTCTAGCCATGGGAATTGATATTTTCACTTGAACTCTTTTCAAACCATTTAGCTTAGTTTTATTGTCTTCTAAAACCTGCAATATTCTCAGGTTATTGTTACATTCTTCCATGTGGGAATAATTGCAGCCATTGACATTTATCAATGCTTGCTTAACATTTATGGAAACCAAACTGTGGATATAAGTACATTTAAACAGTAGGTCATGCATTTTACTAGTAGTGACAGCAATGTGTGGGTGTAACAAGCTATTCTTATGAGTGCAGTATAAAGGCTCTTGTTGATAAAAATGCAAATCCCATGGTGTTGGCTATGTGGAAAAAAGTGTCTTGCAGCTGAAATCATGCATCTCTATCCAATAGGGTTATTATGCTCCTTGTATCTATTACAGTTTCCATAGAAATAATTAGGAGGTGTTATTTTTGGAGTTTTTTTACAAGTTTATGAGGAGATGCTCAAATGTTTTCAGATTGACCAAAAAGCCCTTTCAAGATAAATTCTGATGTTTGATCAGATGATTTTGGAAAGCTGAGAACTTTTCAGTGGCACCTTGTAGAATATAATGAATCATTAAAAAAATATTTTCTATGTGTGGAATACAAAACAGGTTTAAACTAAGAATAGCAGAAGTGAGTATCATTGTAACTTGTAATGATCACACCTTGAAAGGAAAAGCAACTGGCAATGGGACACACATTTTGTAATTGGCAACATTTCTCTTTTTTTCTTTTTTTACTAATTACATTTTGGCACAGAGTACATTGGGAAACTTAAATCTAATTGATTCAGTGCAAATACAGATCCCATTTATAAAAATTAAGAATAAATAGAAATTATTTGGAGGATAGATCCAACTTAACATTAAAATTGCTGACATATTGGATTATACTTTTTAAAAATTAAAAAAAAAGTTTATTTTATAAATAGCAATAAATTTATAAAATAATCTTTTTTCCTAGAGGAAAGATGGGCAGTAAATGCTTATGTTTAATCGTGAAATTTGCAGCAGCATTATTGATTTGGTCATTTTACATTTTTGTAGTCTTCTTACACTGCATGAATTTTAGTGTATCAAGTGAAAAAAAGAATGTTTTCATTTTTTCTAATGAAATAGTAATTTAAAAATAGGTAGGTAAGTATGTATGTATATATGTATGTACATGTGTATATATATTTTCTGTTTGGTTTCACACAAATACATATAAATATACTTGTGCACATGTGAATGCATGCCTATACATACTAATATATCTATACATACTTTATATGAATTATATATACACTGATTGTATATATTTTTCTTCTTTTATGTATTGTGTCCCTTCAGGATGTGTGGAATCATGGCTCTCCTCAAATTCCTATCCTTAATAGTTCTTTGTAACATTTGTCTTTTTACCATCCCTTCCAACTTCAGTTCCACAACCCATTCACACAAGCTCATCAGGCTGCCTCCTCCAACCCATTTTGCTTTTGATATCATTACTCAGCATCCTTTTGTAGAACCAACTTTCTGTTGCTTCCAGTTTTCTCTTCATCTTTGAGGAAATTGTTCAGTATTCACTGCCCTATAGGTGGATTGATATTACATAGCAGTTTAGAACTCTTCTTTTTTTCTAATAGTTTCTTAGTACTTTCTTTAATCTTTGGAAGACATCTTTTGCAATTTCTATGTTTCGATTTCAGTGTCACATTTTCCATTCTCTGTTAAAACATTTCCCAGATATTTAAATTTTTTTTCTTGTTTGATTTTGACATCTCTAATTCTTAGTTTGCATTTTTGTCTTTTTTCTCTTGTTAACCATACATTTTATCTTCTTACAATTGATGTTTAGCCCCTTCTTGTTGCTTTATTTACCACCTTCTCACTTTTTTCACTACCCTTTCTAGGAGGTATTGTAGTTTTCTTTCTGTATCTGTCATCAACAGAGTGTCATCTGTGTATCTTATATTGTAAATTTTATGCTCCTGGTAAATTCTGGTAAGGTCTTCAGGTTCCTTACAATAGCATTGCACAAACCCAAATACCTGCTCAATTAATTTTTTCTTTGTATACAGGTGGTTTGCTTTCAGTACAAGTTCTGGATTATTCTAACATGTTCTGCCCATGTTGAATTTTATCTATTCTACCATTTTTATCTATGTATATTTGCCCGTATAAGTTATATTTTAATAAGTGGTTAGAATTTGTTTAATAACATTTTTAAACTTGAATATTTCTTGGTAGGTGTATTGGCATGTCTTTGTCAATGTATGTGTGTGTGTGTACGTGTCTTTGTTGGTGTCTGTGTGTATGGTCACTTGTGTGTACCTTTCATTGTGTATGTATGTTGTGGTTTGTTTTTAAGGGTCGTAGAGATATTTCCTGTCTCGTCACTTTTTTGTGTGTGTATTTATCTAAATACGTCTGCGTGTTTATGTATTATAATCTGATTGTGTATGTATTGTCTTTTGCAAGATTTCATCCTCCTCTGTCTCTGTTTATGCATCAAACGTATCTTTGTTGTCATGAAGTTCAGAGAAACATTTGATCTTAACATTTATTCCAACTTAATTTCAATAAAAACAAAATAAATAGAATAACATACGTATTTTTTTCTTTTTGCCTCAGTAATTTTATAATTTTAAACTTAATATAGATAACATTTTAATTTTAAAATGGGTAATTTTTAATTTCAAATTTTATTGTATAATTTAATATTTATTAGTTAGAATAATTTCTATTTTAGTCTAACCCCAACATTAAAGCATTAAATAATTATTATAACCTTAGTTCATTGTCAAGTTTTTTGAATTCTTATATACTTGTATTTTGATTGTTCATTGCAGCTCATGTAACAGCGTTTCTCCTAGCAAGGGATGTTTGATTGATTTGAACCTTTTAAAACCCTTTATTCTACATTCAACACCATCACTTGATAAGACATCAGAAGTGTTGAAACAAAATGACTATTTTTGTAGTGATTGTATAATATATTTATGTTATAATTTTCGAATAAATAATTATATATATATGTGTGTGTGTGTGTGTGTGTGTGTGTATTATCAGAATTATTTTTCTGTGGAATAAATTATAAAAATCATATTGATTGTCTGCCTGTATTATGTTTTTAATTATGTTGAATATTCATGTTTTTTTGTGGGTAGTGCGTTAGAACATTTTGGAGCTTGATTAATTTTATTTTGTCCTTTAACTGTATATTACTATAGAATAAGAAAGATCTTGAATGGGTGATTATGAAGAGAATAAATAATGAAAAGGAAATATATGTCACTGAGGTCACTAAGCAGTTAAATGCAAATCTTATGATGAGAAAATAGATAATACTATGTATTCCAACAAAAGAGACCTTGATTAAATTTCATCAGAATATTTTAAAAAATTTTTTGGTGCTTGATTTAAGCAATGTATGCTAAAATTTTCATTTTATTTTGTTCAGTAGATTATAAAAGAAAGTTTTATAGTCTCAGAAGTGAGTTAGCAAAAGACATTTTCTAAAATGATATATGTAATCTACAAACCTTAGTATCTTTTATGGGAACTTACCCATAATAAGAATGGACTATTCCGGACATTATAAATACTGCACCTCAAGAGGGAGCAGGGAGGATTATTGTAAGAACATTGGAATAGTGATACTTGTCGAGACAACATAGTTCACTCTAACCAAATCTGATAGTCATTACTAATACTTCTACTTCTTTGTATATATTTCTGTTTGTAATATATCTCTGTTATTCCATACCTGTGTTCGAGTTATTCTTCATTGGTTCTACCTTGGACCATCACCGTGGTACAAGGAACTTGGACCATAACAGTATCCTATGCACTATTAACAAAGCCTTTTTTACTTTTTTTGCCTGTTAATAAAACTGTTGACTATATCTTCAGTATGATAAAATGGAATGAAGATATTTACTCTGTTTATCAAGCTCTTTGTTGTGGTGTCCTCCCTCTAAAGAGTCAATGTTGGACTCTTCTGCCTACTATAAGATTAGTAGGAGAGAAGGCCTTGCGGGAACAGTCAAATAGATTGAACACTGAGTCAACCGACACACTCACTAGTCGTGTAATACTCTTCTGTTGTACTTACTGTTAATATATGATATATCTGCAACACTTGAACATCTTTCCATGTCTACAGAAAAAGGAAAAGAATGAATAAAAAAAAAACAACTCCTCACTTATGAACTTTGAATTCCCAGAAAAGCACAATACGCATTGGATTATAGGATTAATTATTAACATTATAATTTACCATTAAAATTATCCAATTTTTCATTATTTAGGAATAATGAATAGGGACCTTAATAAAAAGGGACTGTTCTTAACATGTAAAATGTTTTACATAAAACTAAAAAAAAAAAATTGTAAACATAATTCCTGTATATAGCTTTTTCAAAGTGGTTGTTTCTGATTTTTTTTGTGAAAAAGGGTTTAGACAAAAAGTATTGTGCGGTAATTATATAAAAAAAAGACTCCATAAGGAGTCAGGCTGAAAAGGGGGGGTTGTGGTGTCCTCACTCTAAAGAGTCTATGTTGGACTCTTCCGCCTACTATAAGATTAGTAGGAGAGAAGGCCTTGGGGGAACAGTCGAATAGATTGAACACTGGGTCAACCGACACACTCACTAGTCATGTAATACTCTTCTGTTGTACTTACTGTTAATATATGATATACCTGCAACACTTGTTTTGTTATTTCTTTAACCATTTACTTGGTCACAACACTCTTATACATAAATTAAGGATAGCAGAGTAAAATATATGTAGCTCCTGGAAATCTGCCTGAGATAGAAAGATGCAAAGGCAGTGTAAGAAGCATATAGATGAATAAATATGATAAGCCCATACACAAAGCAATATAATAAATGCATACATATGGCACTGAGACCAATACACTAATACTTACAAGCAATGTGATGAAAAATTGAATTCAAATCATTGGTTTAAAACTGTTATATGAAGAATATATTTTGCTGACTTGTAAGTATATATGAGACTGTACAGATTACTTCTGTAACCCATTAAGAAAGCGAGAATCATGGATTAAAAGAACGGGATGTGGGAAAAAGTGGTGACTGTAACCAGAATTCAGTAGCAAGAAAACCAGCAAATTATCTTTTGAAAGTAGAAAGTTGATGACTCCTGTAAGAGAATAATTATTTTGTGTAGTATTTCCTTTTTACTGTTTTTTTTTCTCTGTTAATAAAACCATTCATTATATGCTGGTCTTCAGCATGATTAATGAAGTGAATGTGTTTATTTTAGTTATCAAAGTGTTACACTTCAGTTAAAAACAACACAGTACGATAACTGAAAACATTAGTTTCTATTGGTTCCTTATTAACTTTTCAAATCTTTTTGTCAATTCCTTCATTAATACTGAAAACTATATTAAACAGCGAAGACTTATGACTGATAGTTCATTTTATGTTTGTAATATGACTATAAATGTTTTTTCTTTTTAATTGCATTGTCATGTCTATCATAGGTATTATTTTGAGGCCTGTTATAGCAGCAACTTACTCATTTATAATTAAATATATTCTAGTCTATATTATAAAAGACCACAGATGTTTTTCTGTTTATTTACATAAACAGATATAATTCTCATTTTTTTTCTTCAGCTATTTTTTTAAATTGATCGCGTCATTACCACAGCCAGTGACTGCTATATTGTTGCTCTAACAGGCTCTTGCTTACTGTGCTTAAAACACTTTTACACGTGTTCATATTTCAAAATCAACTTAAACCCTTTTTGAGAGAACTCCTTTTGCCTTCCATCAGCATGGTTGATGCTAATCTCCAGAAGAGTGACTCATTTCACATTTTCAGGCTAACATTTTCCACTAACATGAAGTGGAAAGATTATACTGAATCAATTGCTAGGTCTGCTGTGAAAAAAGTTTGTTCACTGTGTTATGCAAGACAATTTTTCTTCTGGGAATCTATCTTAAATATTTATAAGTCTACCATTTATTTATCTTTTAAATATTGCTGCCACATCTGGTCTGGTGCTTCTGGTATGTATTTAAAGATTCTCGATAAAATACAAAGAAGAATCTGCAATGATATTGGTCCTGATCTGGCATCACAGCTTCAGTCAACTTCCCACCACCACAATATAGCTTCCCTTTGCCTTTTCTATAAATACTTTCATGGTAATTGTTCTAATTGTTATAAGTGTTTGGTTGTGAAAGGAAAGGAATAATGTGGATTAGGTTTTTGAACAACATGTATTTGTTTAATATATAGGGTTGTCGGAAAATTGGTGAAATGTTGATTTCAGTTGCTGTTCATCAGGATGGTGATTAGGTGTAAGACTAGCACCAGGAGTTGACTGATTTTTTTATATTGGTTTGCCCAAGATCACAGGATATGGTTGTTGGCACGTGTTGGTCAATTGAGGTCACAGTGGTAGGTCAATTCACAGTAGGGTGCGTTGTTGTCAAGGTGACAAGGGATTGGTGTAGCTGGTAGGCCTGTTCTATGAAATGGTGGTAGCACAAGTGGATTGCATACTTGCAGAGTCAGAGTTGCTTGCCTTCAGAGTCGGAGTCACTGCTTGTGAAGTTGGAGTGGCTTGTTTGCTGGTAAGCCTGTGTTTCTATGAAACAGTGGTAGCACGAGTGGGTTGCATTCTTTCAGAGTTGCTTGCTTGTGAAGCTGAACTTGCTAAGGTGTCAGTGTTGGCAATGAGGAAGGCTTGTAGCTGGATGGTGTCGATATTGAGATGTTATTTATCATGATGGTTGGTATCTAGGCCTGATGGTATCAAGGCTGGATAGTCAGCTGCTGTAGTGAGTTGGGTTTGCTGAGGTGACAGCATTGGTGACAAGGAAGGCTTGTAGCTGGATGGTGTTGATGTTGAGATGTTATTCTGCTGGATTAGTCAAGCTTGGGAGTGGTAATGGCTGAATTGAGAGGAGCTCTCATGCTGTGTGTCAGCTGGTGTCCTGACAGCCCACAACTGCTTGTGGTCATTATGGAAGACCCGCTTTTAAGTAGATCTGGCAGTTCCCACAGGCATCTCCTTTTTGACAGTAACATTTGTGATTGGCTAGTATTGCTTTCATTGTGGATGTTTGATTCATGGACCAGATGTGATGGTCGAAACATATAACAACTATTTTTTCTCTGCCTTCATGGTGTTCACATCCGGTTGGCAAGCAGAATGAATCAGAAAGAGATCTAATTGCAACAGAATAGAGAGATTGAGTAACACAGACAAAGGAGATATACATAAACAGATAAGAGAACTAACAGGACAGAAGACATACTTGTCAGCAGGTTGCATAAAATCCAAAGATGGAATGCTCATATTAGAGACAGGAAAAATTCTTCAGTGCTGGAATTAATATATCAGAGAACTCTTTCACAATGAAAGAGAACATTTGGCAATATACAGAAATACCGACAGGCCTGAAATTCTAAAAACTGAAGTTGTACTGGCCAAATTGAACAGAAAGAAGGCAGCAGAGCCAGATGGAATTGTAACAGAGATACTGACAGCCTTAGATGATTTTGGCATAGACAAGATTATGGAAATAATAAATGAAATCTACAACAGTGGGGATATACCGGAAGATCTAAGCAGATATATTTTCATAGCACTGCGTAAGAAACCAGGTGAAAATGATGTTAACTCCACCAAACAATCAGCCTAATTAGCTACATAACAAAACTTATCATCTGGTGAATAGAACATGCAGCAGAATCAAAGGCCAGAGATAGGACTAGAACAGTGGGGGTTTGTTAAAGAAACCGGAACAAGGAACGCGATACTCATGCTCAGAATGTTATCAGAAAGAGCAATACAAATGCAGAAGGATGTGCACCTGTGTTTTATAGACTACGCAAGGCATTTGACAAAGTATGCCACAAAGAGTTGTTGGAACGGCTCAGCAACCGTGATATATTTGGGAAAGATATCAGAATAATCAAGAACCTATACTGGCAGCTAATGGCCAGCATATGGATAGAAAATGAATTCAGCAGATATACAAAAATAGAAAGGGCATAAGGCAAGGATGTGTCTTCTCACCGGACTTATTCAACCTATACAGTGAGGCAATTCTGAGAGAACTGGAAATCCTACTAGAATTCATCATTGGCAGCCACAATCTTAACAATATAAGATATGCAGATGACATGGTGATGATAGCAGTTATGGAAAGGAAAGTACAAAACCTCCTACAGAAGGTAGCAAAGAGGAGTGAGAAGAAGTGACGAAGCATAAACTACAAGAAGACAGAATGCATGGTCATCAGCAAAAAGATGAGTCCAAAATGTGATTTACAGGTTGGGGACACTAAAATCAAGCAGGTGTGGGAATTTAACTATCTAGGAAGTGTTCTGGGAAGTGTGATGCTGAGATTCGAAGATGTATTGGGATGGCCAAAGACACATTCTAAAAGCTAGACAGAGTATTACAAGATAGAAGGAACTGAGTACTAAACTGCTACGTGATATCTGTCCTTCTTTACGCAAGCGAATGTTGGATGGTCTCCTCAAAGATGAAGAAGAGACTTGAGGCAACAGAGATATGCTAAGGATACCATGGACTGAACATGTGAGCTATGATGAGTTTTGGAAAAGAGGCAAACAAAGGGGAAACTTATACTTAACATCAGGTAGAGGCAGCTGAAATTTCTGGAACATGTAATGAGAAAGGAAAATTTGGAAAATCTGATACTCACAGGGTGAACAGAGGGAAAGAGGGACAAGGGAAAGCAATGTGTGACATAAATAGCGGACTCAGGCAAGTGAATGGCAGAACAGTCTGGGAGAAGTAGCAAAAAGACAAAACTTATTGAGAACTGCAAGGGATAGAAGAAAGTGGAGAGCGATGATCGCCTACATCCTGAAGGGACACAGTACATAAAAGAAGATTATGCTAACTATTTTGTCTTTTGAAATATTCAGATAAATCTCTCTCTTTCTCTCTCTCTCTCTCTTTCTATATATATATATATATATATATATATATATATATATATATATATATGCACATTTCATTAAAAACGACTGACAAGGTGCTTTTATTTAGTTTTTTATATAATTTCTCGTGCAATCTAATAAAGTTTTTCTTTTCAGAGGATAAATTATATAAAAACTGTCCAAATGTTCTTTTTATCCGAGCGCTTTCGGCTATACATTTAGCCATTTTCAAGGATTATATTTCAACTGTTAGAATTAGAAATAGTTTGTTATATGTATGTTTTATAAAATGATTCATTTTTTTGTTTCAAAACACGGTCATGTCCATGTTCAAAGTTAATTTTATTAAGTGTTGGTTTGTTTGTTTTTATTAGTAAGGCTTCCATTATTTTTAGCCTTTTTTTGCAAGTGGATGATGCTATTATATTAGTGTTGTCGACAAGTATATATATATATATATATATTTATATATGAAGAAATATAGTCTTAAAGTGTGCTATATTTATGGGATAAAGTGCTCAATATCAAGTGGAGTTGCCTGACGATTACACTAGCATGAAACAGACTGTCACCTCTAAGTGTTGACTTCTATGTTCACTTTTATATTTATATATATATATATTTTAAAATAATTATAAATTATATATTTATTGTAATTTTTGTCTCAAATTTTTTGAGTGATCTTTAATGTATGAAAATTTAACCTGTTTGTATATGTCTTTTCAGAATGATTATTTTGTTGAACATCTTACCCTGCAGGAGCATGCCCAGCTAGCAGCACGTTATGAAGTTTGGAAATCCGTTGTTCAAGTACAAAGATAGTGGAGGACCATCAGAGGAGTACATGCATAAGTTGACACAAAGACAATTAAGAATTGTCATTCAAAACTCATGGCTACAGGGTCTGTAACTGATACTTAAAGAAGTGGTCACCCTTCCAAGTCTAGTGATCAGGAGACAGTGCAAGCAGTTCAAAAAATGTTTACATGTAGCCTAAGAAAGTCAGTTTGACAAGGGAAAGTGGGCTCTTCTTTCACACAATACAAACTGTGTTCAAGAAGGAGATTAAATGGCATTCTTTATAGCCACACTACTGCCAATCACTCTCTGCTGAATATTGCGACATTTGCATGGAGTTTGGAGAGAATATGCTGGCTTGTTATGAAGAGTGGACAGATCTCTTTAAATATGTCCTCTAGAGTGTTGAAGTGGTATTTCACATCTGTGGGTTTGTGAACTGTCACAATTGTGACTATTGTTATTTCTGAAAAAAATGCAGAATCAGCCCAAAGTAATGGTGTGGTGTGGAATGACTTCAGACAGGATTGTGGGTGTTATGAAGTAGAATAATCTCTGGAAAAGACGTTGTCAGGTTAACAGATGGTAGCTTGACTGGCATTCACTGTGGCGTTCTGCTTTTATAGCAGTATCTCATTTACTTACAATACTAAACCTCCCTAAATCCAACATAGCCCTTCATTGATCTTTAAATTCTAATTATTCTTTCTTGGTGTGTATTTTGATTTCTTCTTATAAGGTACTGAGTCTGAGTTAATTTTCCTCTTCTGACGCCTCACCAGATTTCTGGTCATTAACATCCATAGATTGTTCAGTTTCACCACTGGATTCATTAGTCCTCACCTCCCCTTCATGTTCTTCACCTTCAGATTCTTCATCCATTTCTATGGGTTCCATTCTGCTTCTGAATTGATCCACATGGGCCAAGTACATTCTGTCCATTTATCATTAGTATTGCTGTGTTGTGTTCTTTCTCTACTGCAAAGTTCACCTTCTCTGGATTAGATTCCTTGTCTTTTTTATACCATACACTTTCACTTATTGAAAATTAAATTATCGGAGCTCTAATTTGTCTACCAATTAATGTGGAGGGACTTTGTAGTCTGCCAGCATGTGGAATTATCCTATAGCTTAACAGTAATCTTGGTAAATAACTCTCTATATTATCAGTAGATGGAAAAGGTGATTTTAGTCCCATTTTCACAGTCTGCCCCATTCTTTCTGCAATTCCATTTGACTGTAGATGGTAGAGTGGTATTTTATACAGGACACATCCAATATGTTTTATCCACAAGTACAAACTTTCCTTGGCGCGTTATCTGATACCAAAGTTTTACTCACACCATTCCTTAAAAATATTGTTCTTAATATGTTTTTTTACAGTGGTGGCTTTTCTGTCAGCAACCTTAATTACTTTGGGCCATCCTGAAAATGAGTCCACTAAAATTAAAAATAGCTATATGCCTTTAATCTAGACAAGATCCATGTGTACCCAAGCCCATGGTTCTTTTTCTTTAGGCCACGGGTGAATTTTGTTTTGCCGAAAGTTTTTATTTCATCACATTTTGGTATCTTTTTACATCTACATATCGAGAATATCCTGGCCACCACACTTGTAATTTTAATTTCATTTGTGTAGCTGTTATACCATAATGTACATTATCATGTACACATTTTAGTACCTCTTTTCTTAAACTTTGTGGGGATATTATATCTCCATTGCATATTATGCCTTTCTCTATAGTTAAGTTATGTCTTAATTCTTTGTTGGGTCTTTCTGCTCCCCTGTATGTATCATGTTGAAATCAAAGGCCATATGTTTTATAGCCCATCTTAAAATTCTAGAAGATGTGATTTTTGGTAATTCCTTTTTGGGGTTAAATATAAACTGTAAAGGTTTGTGATCTGGCTTTAACAAAAATTTTTGTCCTAACAAAACATATTGAGCTCTTCCTGTGTTCCTTCTATTGCTAATGCTTCTTTCTTAATATCTGAATAACTAGCTTCAGCTGATGTAAATTTTCTCGACAGGTATATTATTGGATGATGTTCTTGAGATTAAATTGCAGCTACAATATGTTCACTTGCATCTGTAGTCAATGTCATTTCTTTTTTTTGAATCAAAGATTTTTGCAATTGGTTTTCTTATTAGTACCTTTTTTAAGCTTTCAAAAGCTATATTTTGCCTTTGAATCCATTAAATTCTGCAAATGGTTCTATTAGGTTGCTGTATCTAGGTAGATATTGGCTATAAAAATGGGTCAATCCCAAAAAGGATTCTAATTCTTTTTTATTTTTGGTGTAAATACTCCTGATATTTTATTTATTAGTTTATTGTCTGGTGAAATTCATTCTTTAGATATTTAGTATCCCAAATACGATATTTTATTGTAATTTAACTCACATTTATCATCATACCATCATCTTTTAATTTGTTTAAAACTTGTTCAGTTTTTTTAAAAATTCCTCTTTACTGTAAGCACCTATGCCTATATCATCTTGATATATGATTATATTTTTTACCTCCTCTGATAGAAATTTTTCAATTGCCTTTTAAAAGATGTGGCTTGAAGTCTTAACTTCAAATAGAAGACAAGTACATCTTAGCAAGCCTATCAGGATATTAACTGTTAAATTTTCTGTCATATGCCGATTTTAGGGCAATCTTGGCAAAGTATTTAATTCCTGATAATTTATGACTTGCCATTTCTCTATTAGGTAATGGGAATGAATCAGATCATATCTGATAATTCACACCTACTTTATAATCCCACATATCCTGAAATCGCTATTGGACTTTTGTATCACAACAATTGGTGAAGTCCAACTGCTACCATCATAGGTAACTTTTTCCAATATGCCTTGTTCTACCATTTTCTTTAGTTTTACAACTACCATGGGTAGAATGTGAATAGGTATTTTTTGAGATTCAAAATAGACCAGGTGATTATTTTCTTTTAGACGAATTCTTGTTTTATATCCCTTTAATGGTCTCATGTCTTCTGACATTATACAATTTGCTAATTTCATTGTATCTACTGTTAAAATGTCTATTCCCAGGTGTCAATGATTTTTTGTCTATTCTACAACAGTGATGGGAATAATCTCAAAATGGTTTTTTGTCTCGAAAGTTCCTTCAAAGTGACCTAGACTTTTTATGACAGAGCTGTCAAATTGTTTTAAATTAAGATTACTTTTTCTTTATTTGGGTTTACCCATTTTTTCCCAGACATTTCTTGGGATCAAAGTAACATCCATCCCCATGTCAAACTGCATGGGAAGAGTTATGCCAGTTTTATTGTCTCTCCACTTTTTGCAGGTGTTCTTATTGAATATAATTCTGTATTTTCAGTATGAGGACTTATATTTTCTACCCCTTCTATTCTCTTTTTGTATCTGCATACAGATTGAAAATGGTCTTTTCTTTTAGAATTTAAACATAATTTTTCTAGGACTGGACATTTGTTTTTGTTTCTTTTGTGTTCATTGTCACAAGATTTGCATTTAATTAGGATTTTAGTTGTGTTACATGCTTCCACATTGTTTTTAGAATTATTAAATTCATTAATTAATTCTAATTGCTGCAAAAATTCTACACTTGCTTCTAAATAAATATCATTTGGTTGTAGACATTCTAGGATTTTATGTTTGTATGTAATGTCATACCTGCCTTCAATTAATCTTAGAAGTATGAATTCATCTTCTATAGACATTTTTCTCAAACACAGTTTTTCAAATTCACAATATCTTTATGCTTCTTTCAATCTGTGTAAATATTGCATTACAGTTTAATTTGGGTTCTGTTTACTTTCCAGAAATTTTGTTCTCTCTGCAATAACCAGCTTTTTTTCTGGTCACTTGTTTCTTTTTATAATGGGTGAAATTTCCTCATGGTTGAAATTTCCTCATCTTCAAGTATGTTGGAGTACACCATAATGGATATTTTCTTTATGGCTTCACATATTGCTGAAGCTTAAAATAAATCAGTAATTTCATTCTTCCCTCAGGAGGCTTCCTTGGCTCTCAGTTTCTTTACCCTAGCAAATACTGTGAAACATCTAATCCAAGTTTCTACATGCTCTGGTTCATCCAACATGGTTAGGCATCCTATTGGCAATGCCATATTGTTATGAAGTAGCTCTGGAATAGAGGTTGTCAGGTTAACAGATGGTAGGTTGACTGGCATTTGCTGTGGCGCTCTGCTTTTATAGTAGTATCTCATTTACATACAATACTACAGTGGGTCCATTCATTCTTTGTGATGTCATGAATGCCAAAAGGTACCTTACCTTGCAGATGAGATCTGACTAGTTATCAGTGCTTGGGAGAATGTTGAAGATTTGATTTTCCTGCAAGTTGGTGCCCCTCCACATTTTGCTATTGTCGTTTGTGAATAGTTGAATGCCCACTTCCCCAGAAGATGGATGGGTTGTCTTGGTCTGTATGAGTGGCCAGTCAGGAGTCCCTATGACATTTTTCTTGGGGGTTGTTTAAAGGAGCCAGTCTACAATACCAAACCAAGATTTGGAAGAACCTGAAGGGCAAATACAAGAAGTTTTCTCTTCCATCCCACAAAAGTTCCTGTTGAAATGGAAACCAACAATTACAATAAATTAGTTGACAAAGAAATCACTAAATTTTACAAAACCACTAATAATGAAACAGAAAGTGATATAAACAAAGAAGCTAAAAGCATAACCACTAAAATAAAATTAGACAATAGGATAAAACAATTAGCAAAAGTAGAACCATTTATTAAATTAAAAAAAACATAAGTACAACTTCACAACCAAAGCAACATGCAGATTACTAAACACCACAAAAAGCAATATTGATAAAATAGACAAAATAAAATTAGAAAAAATATGCTCAAAACTAAGAAGAATACTAAACATAAATCAATGGAAAAATACTAAAGCATCAATCAATTGGTTCAATAACATTAGTAAGAAGGAAAACTGTTTCTTTATAGAATTAGATATGAGATATTTTTACCCATCTATTAATGAATATACACTAAACAATGCATTAAAATTAGCAAAATAATACATCAGTATCTCCAATGAGGACATAAATATAATTATAAAAAGAGCAGCCCCATACAGTATTAACAGCAAAAATTGTAAACTATGCTTGCAGGAAAAATTAGAAATAATTAGTTTTAAAAACCAAAATAAACTCTTAAACAAGAAAACTGATAATAATAGGCAAATCTAGGCATATAAATAAATATTTACTTTGCCATCTAAGCACTAACTAAAAATAAACAAGTAAATATAAATAAATGAATATAAACTTTATAAAAAATAATATAAACTTTAAATAGATAAATAAATAAATAAAAGAAACAAATATAATATAAACCTAATTTATTAATAAACAAACAAACAAAGAAATATTAAAGTATGCACCTATGAAAAATGAACAAACAAAATCCACCATAATTAATACCTCAATATATAACACCAAGGTAAAAACAAATAAACTCCAGTCATCCTCAGGAACAAGACATAAGTGTTATTTTTAAGGAGAAGATGAGATGGTGGACAGAAACTGGCACCATATTGGCATTTCTATTAGAGAATGCTATGGGTGAAGGATGTTATCTGAAGACATCATTAGAAAAATCAATAGAAGTCATCAGTAAAATCAATGAATGTTTCAGTATCTTTAGCCTACTAACATGCATTTTGAATAATTCTTCTGTTAGCTTTTATTTTTTAATCAATTATTGAAATTATTTAAAATTTCATTTCCTAGACTAAAGGATATCTTATTTAATCTGGGTTTTCTATTTTTATTATAAGAGCTTCAAGAATTTGGAGTCTCTCTCTCTGCAGTAATATTATATAAGCTACAAGTATTATTGACCATGATTGATCTTATATTGATAATAATAATATATTTTTTAATATGTAATCTTATTGAACTTTGGTAAGATAAGCAGTAAGTTAATCTATGAGAGAAAGTGTTATGGTGGTATACCAACAGAAAAAGAATTGTAATCACCTATTGAACATATAAAAATATATTTTTAGGACTTGTGTTATTACTGATTATAAGGTTTAATGTTTTTAATTTTTCATCATAGATAATTAATGTTTCTGAAGATCTGTTTCTCTGTATGATATTCTTGATAGCTATCTTGTCCTATTTATAATCATGGTATATCTGGTTACAATAAGTTTATTAGATTTCTATTTTGATTATGATCATTGTTCTATTTTGATTCATTTTTATTTATTCATTACCAATATAGTTGGGAAATCTGTTGTTACTAAGAGTTTGATATTTAATTCTTTTAGAACTCATGTATGAAATTAGTAGAATTTTGTTTATAAAGTTTTCTATTACAGAAATTTTGTATCTGTAGGAACATTCACTGTTGGACTTAAGAATATAAGAATTTGTGCTCAGAGTTTTTTGTATAAGGAGGTAAAGGTGTGGTTTTTTGAATTGATTAAAATTTCTAGGAAGTGAAGTTTATGATTTAGGGTAAATTCACAAGTAAAATAGAGGATGCAAAAAATTAAATGCATGATTATACACTCCTTAAATTGGAGGAGGGAGGCAAGCTTTCCTATTCAATGCATCTATTTTTCTCTGCATGAGTTCAGATGCTACATACAAATCTTGTACTTCCACTCATTCTTATAAATATATTGATAAAAATATATAGCTTTATTTCCCTTAATGAAACTTTTGCCATTCTTTTGCTTATATTTTGTTACTGAGAACAGCAGAGAATTCTTTAAATTTTGTTAGTCAATCATCATTTTTTTCATAGATGTATATGTATATTTACATCTGTATGTTGTTCTGAAATGGCAGATATAATTTTTAGTCAATTTTCTTAGTTCTGGAAAATGTTCACAGGATTATCAGAAATGAATAATGTCAGAAGAATTTGGAATTGAGGGAAGGTCATTAAATTTCATTCTCTGAAATGAAGTTCTCGAGTCAACAAGTTCCACCTTTATGTTATCAGTAATCTTCATTATTTTTTGTTCAGTAAATGAAAATAGGTTTATAAATGCAAGTATACAGTTTTCTTTTGCAAAATTATCTTGAGTGGGGTTTTAAAATGATTCTTGTATTAACCTGATTTTGTTAATATATTTTATCAAATTGTCATTATCTTTAATATACGTTTTTAAGTGTAGAAACTGGTTCAAATTTCAATTTGAATGTGTTGATATTATTATTTATTTAGCTAGCTAGTTAACTTACTCTAGTTTTGAATTTAAATCAATGAAATGGTTGGTCATATCAACTGAAATAATTAATGAAATAGCCAATTATTATTACAAAAAGAATGTCTTTCTTCAAGCAGCTCATTTTTCTCTATTAGAAAATTATAAATAGCATTTTCAAAATCTTAGAAAGTCAATGTACTGTTGCAGTGGGCCGAAAGGTGTGAGTGCCAATCGACTGTACAACTAAGAAAGTGGACACAAAGGCAAGGATAGGTAACGGCAATAGCAAAGAAGGATGACAAAACATGGATGGTCAGTTGAAGACGATGGGTATCGTGTCTTTATTTGTTTGTTTAGCGTGCGGTAGATGGTGAGACGAAGGAAAGTCGTGTATCGGGATCCGGATATCAACAGACACTGGAGTCAGTAGCTGGGCGTCAATGGCAGTAGACGGCTGGCATTGCGATGTTGAGTTGGACATAGAGGTGCTGACGTTCCGGTTGAGGATTGATGTTTGTTGATGAGTGTGGTTGCTCCGGTCGGTGTCGACGGTGTGTGGTTGTTGAAGTGCGGGAATTAGCTGGAAGCTGCAGGAGTGAGCTGGAAGCTGCGGGAGTGAGCCAGATGTTGTTGGAGTGAGCTGGAGGTTAGCAGTAGCAGAGAGTGAAGCAAGTATCGTGTTAGAATGACTTTCAGAAGTTAGCCCTGAAAAGGGCTTTGAACAACTGCTGCTGGGCCCCGCCGGCTGCTGGGCTCACTCGACTTGACGCGTCAAAGTCGCGATGTAGGAAGACTCCTGGCTCCCTAGCCGTCTCTCTTGGCTGCTGTGAAATTGCTGGTATTTATGGAAACAGTCCATACAACAGCAGCGGTCCCACTAAACTAATAAGTGACTATAATTAATTTCAGGCCATATTAATTACAGTCAAAAGTGTATTTGGTGTTTGTTGACTGTATTTAAATTAATTTCAGTATGAAATTAAAAGTCTTTTGTTTTGGTTTCGTGGCGAAAATTAAGTTTTGTGTTTTTTCTTTTGGTTTGAAAATAGGTCATTGCTATTTTTAGCGCACGTGGGTCGTGACCGTTCTCTGCCGCAGGCGTATACGGGATTGTTTACAAAAAGTGGGAGTGGTGATCGGGCACACCGCGACAAGGCCCCCTCCCAGGATAATTGATCATCATCAATTAGAAGTAAATATATGTCGCTAAATATTTCACAATTGGCAATATGGTAATATAACATAAAAAATTAAAAATGTCTCTAAACAGTGAATCTTTATGAATGAACTAAAAAGCTTTTCAGTAAAGTTGTAGGAGCAGTGTCATTACTAATATTGATAGTGCTCTGTTGGATCAAATACTAATGACTTTGCTAGAATCTAGCTGTAGATTTTCAAGGCACAATTTTATTTTTTCAGATATGCCTAATCAAATATGTTAAAATTATTATCAGTTCCTCTTAGAATGTTTTTTAAAGACAAAATTCTTGAAAAGTACAAAACTGTAAATATTCACAAAGAATAAATAAAGCACATATCTCTTGTATAGTAGTGTCAGTTGTAAATTAATTGGCAAAAATTGCTGGTATTAAATGCACTGCATGGGTCATGGGTTGGTCATCACTGCCTTAGATCAAAATGTGAAATTATTATCCTTTTGTCTAGGTTTGTGTTTTGTTGGACAGGATCATTTAAAATTTAATTATTGCAATTAATCCAATGTTTAGTTCAATAGACAGACAAACTCTGGAACAAGTGGTATAATTTCAAATCTGACTTTCATTTGCTAGGATCATTTAGTATTTATACTCTTGGTATAAGTTAGTATCTCTATACTTAAACTGAAAAATGTAGATCCAGATGTGAATAATCATAGAGATAAAAACTTTGTCAGAGACCAAGACTTTAGTTAGACATTAAAAAAGCAAAAAAATAAAAGGTCAGAATGAGAAAAATGTTAATTTTTATAAGAGAAAAAGAAAATTCTTGAAATAGAAAAGTAATAGAAAAGTTCAGCAGAAAGTGCTTGACAAAAAGCAATAAAAAAGTACCTGCTTACTGGCTAAGTAAATTTTGATTCTTTTTGTAATTAAAAGTGAAATTTTTCTCACACATTTTTTTAACTTACTCTTTCTGTTTATCACTGACACTGTCTATGTTTTAATATATAGAGATGAATGAATACTTTGCAGCCAATCTGGAACAATTTTTGACTAGTTCCTAAAAAACCTTACAATTTTGCATTATTCTGATGGTATATAATTGTGTGCTTGGGATCAAATGTAGATCAAATATGGATCAGAATCTGACAGAAGGATAATAGAAAGAATAAGCAAAGCGTATACAGTATTTCTCATATGTTTTTTTATAGATGTGTGTAATGAGTGTCCAGATAATTTAGTTAGAAAATACAAGACGTGCCTAGGGGTTTAGTTACCTTGAATTTTTGTTGGGTGCTAAAAGATAAATGTGGCTTGAAAAGGAAAAAGAGATGAAATTTTTGTTGATGCAAATGTTAATTACCTGTCCATGTGAACTGCTTGTCTGATAGTGAGAATGTCTCATGTTTGTGTGTGTGTA
This sequence comes from Acanthosepion esculentum, assembly GCA_964036315.1. Classification (NCBI taxonomy): domain Eukaryota; kingdom Metazoa; phylum Mollusca; class Cephalopoda; order Sepiida; family Sepiidae; genus Acanthosepion; species Acanthosepion esculentum. Next base: position 32,899,410 of record OZ038490.1, on the reverse strand, counting down.
GAGGAGAAAAATGGGGTTGATTCTCATTGGTTTTGAAAGAGTGAATTAATGATAATTATAATTGTTATAATTATCTTATTATAATTATTTTAACTGTTTGATCATTCAACAATAAATTGGGTATAAACAGTACAATTCCTTTTTTTTTTGCATTTATCATATTTTTACCTTTGTTAAAAAAGAAAAAAACGTATGTTGAATAATTTTCTTCCATTTTCAAAAATGTTAGAATCAATAAATAAAAATATAGTAATTTTGGTGAAAAATGACTGATATGACAGCTGACACAATACAATCAAAAACAATTAAAAAAGAATGAAGTTTTTTTTAAAATAGAAAAATGCTCCTAATGTCATCAAATGGCAAAACAGAATGAACTTTTGACCAGTACTAGATGTTATCTTCAAAAGAAATTACACACACGCAAACATATGTCTGTATTCTACTGATGAATAAAAACATTTATTTTACATAACAAGTATATATTTTTCAGCATAATCTCCTTACTTATTAATGAACTTAATCTAACACTTAATTACATAAACTGAACATTATACAGTGAAAAGTTCAGATGAAAACATAGTTAGTTGCTCACCATAATGAGACTGACCACACACACACACACACATATATACTGATAGTGAGAGGGAGAGAGAACGATAAAGAGAGGCAGCAAGTATTTTTTATTTTAAGCATCTCACCCCAAGCAAGGCAATAAAGCTACTATAACAAGGGTTTACTGAGTGTGAAAGATTATGGGAAAAAGAAAAACGTTATTAAGGAGAGAGAGCAATAAAAGGGAAATTAAAAACAAAACCAAATTACACCACAAATATCATGGAAAATAAAGAAAACAGCATCAGCCTACAACAATAAATTCAAAAACTCTAAGATCTGTCTGGAGGGAAAATAGCTATAATGACCTTCCAGACCAACACAAATTAGAAAATAAACAATCAGAACTTGCAGACACAAAAACAAATTTTTACTAAATTACTTAGAAATTATAAACTGAAAATTAATATCTTGTAAAATATCATAAAGAAAAATGCAAATATATGCACCATATACAATGCAGATAATGTGACATACTTTAGACAAAGCCAATACTTTAAAATAAACAAATAAGATAACCAACCCTGGAAAAAAAATAAACAAAACATCTAAATAAATAAGTAAATAATAAACAAATTAACAAACTGCAAAGGAACACAAGTAAATGTAATAATCAACACTAAATAATGAGTAAAAAGTTAACAAATAACTTAAAATAGCTACAGATAATTGCATTTGTATCTTCAATTATTTCTATATTTTGAAATATAACTGTTACCGCCCATCAAATAACCATCAGGATAATACAATAGACCTTACTACTCATAATGCACCACTGACCAACATATATAAATAGTTGAGTGAAAACACAATGCACATGGCCTGAAAATTGCATTCAAGCATGAAAGAGATTGTTGCTGCTTGGTGTGCCTGCTTTTATATTTACATTTACTGATACTAAGCACTTTTACCCATAAATATGTCATATCTTAAAACTATATATATATATATATATATATATATATATATATATATATATATATATATATATATATATATATATATATATATATATATACTAAAGACATGCCATCTTGGTAGGCGAGATAAGCAGTACCTAACCTGAATAAAATAGATCAGCAGCAGCATTTTCCTTCTGTGGCATAATATGCACCTAATCCAATAAAATTATGAAGGTTACTCTGATTATTATACATAAAATGTAAATATTTTATTTTTTTTGTAGATTTACTACATAAAGGTCACAAGTTGCTTACCTTGAGTAATTACTGATTGCAAGTGCATGAGATATATACATATAGACATTCAATTATAAGAAAGGAATCTTTCAGGAAATGATAAATAACAGTATAGGAAAGAGATTCAGAATGTTAGTAGCCAAAATACTGAAGTGGGTATGTTAAACCTTATAAAAAATTGCAGAATTATCCCTTTGCATGTAATACCTATACACACATGCAGTTATACATGTTCTTATATATGTGTATCTGTGTGAAACCATAAATATGTATATTTATAGTTAAGCTTGAAAGTATTCAAACTGCTGAAAGATTTGTGATATTTTTTTGTAAAAGGAAGTCTTTTACTGGCCCAAATTTACATAAAAGGAAAGAAGAATAAACGAACAATACATGAAGGATATGGAGAAAATCTTTTTTAAAATAAAGGAATATAAAACTGTGTCCTGAAGCAGCTTTTTTTTTTACTGTGGATTTCATCTGAGCCTACACATTTTTTCTGGTTTTCCTTTGCCCAGCTCTATTCTCTTTTGATCTTCTTTTCCACCAAGTGTGGCCTCCTATAACTAGGGTGGACTTCCAAACAGCAATAGTTCTTCAGGAAAGTCTATGAAATCCCAAAGCAACATATGGATCTCAGCTGATTCATGTGGATATCCAGTGACACCTGAAATATGCTCAATTTATAAATAGATATAGATATGGATAACAGTGAGAATTGTGAGACAAGTGGCAAGAGCTGTTGTATGATCCATTTCCCCCATTAATGGGGGATCTGTCCTGAACACATATATTCAGGAGAACTCTGCTGATATGCAGAGTTCATTAAAGCTTATTGTTAAGCAAATTTCTATTATCTCAAACAATTCTATTACAATTTAATGAACTCTCATTGTTAACCATTTTGATAATGGCTAATTTACTCTCTCCAGAGAAAATGACTATTCACCCCAACTAAACTGGAGTATTGTCACTGGAGAATAACTTTCATGAACTTCTTGAGTACCTAGTGTGAACAAAATTCTAATAAGAACCAAATATGTCTCAGCACAGTTTATGAGTATTTTCAGATGCATCTTCCTCCAAAGAGGCTTTAACAATACTGGACAGGATCTCTACATTAAAAAGAAAAATGAAATGGTCTCTAGACACTTACTGGCTACAAGGCATTAACTGCTCTCATTGACAGATTTTATCAGGCCTTAATAAAACTAAGTAAGGACTGTTCATTTTCTTTGGTGTCAGTGGAACAATATCAAGCCGAATTGATATGAGATGTCTTCATAAATGGGCTATGGTCCATGGATATCTGATAAAGAATATTTGAAAACAGCACCTTAACATTAGAGCAGGCCCATGACCAGGCGAGAGTAGTAAATTTAGTAGAACAAAATGCTAAAATTATGATACAGTTGTAGTAACATCAGAGACTTCACCACCTATTTTGGCCTCACTCCCCATCATATGAAACACTAGGCTCTCCAAAAATATCAGCCATAACTAAACACACATGTTTTTTTCTGCAGGGAGAAGAAACACACAAGGTTATTATAACCCAATAAAGGGACAAATGTTATACATGCAGAAAGCAGGGACATTGGGCTAAAGTTTGTAAAAGTAAAAAAAAGGGGAGTGAAACAGCATCATCGGATACACTTGGCTGCTTATCAACTACAATGATACAAATTGTGGCTAATGAACAGCCTCTAAAAGCACTAATTGACAGGAGGAGCATGGAAAACTTCCTTAATGTTAGTATTGTGAAAGTAAATTTGTGGAAAATTTACCTATGCCTAAACAAAGTGGTAATGGCTAGCTCATTTCTTTCCATAAAAATACTTGGATACTGTTTAGTTGATCTATGAGTAGAGGGTACTTTATACCAAGGAGTAGGATGTCTACTAATGAAAGATCTATGCTGAAACCTAATATTGGGGCACGACTTCTTATGCCAACATTCATTAGTAGAAATACCCTTTGCAGACTCTAAGCCACCCTTTAAAGTCTGTGTCCTAACAGCTATGAGAATGCCGTACTCAGCTCTCTTCAACAATTTAACAATGTATTGTAAACTGGTAGCTCACTGAGGAGGATAAATTATTTATCCAAACCAAAGTTACTTGTATGTTGAAGGAAGGTATAATTGAACCAAGCCATTTGCCGAGGAGTGCCCAAGCCTTCATAGTCTCCTTTGAGAACAAAAAAAAAGTGAATGGTAATCAACTGTTCCCAAACTGTTACTTTGCTGAATGGCTACACTCTGCCAAGAATAGATGATATGATAGAGAAGATAGCCAAAAATGGCCTATTTAGTACTCTGGACATTAAAAGTGCCTGCCATCAGGTAGCTATAATAACCAGTAATAAGCACTATATGGCTTTCGAGGCATTTGACAAACTCTATCAATTTCACAGAATGCTGTTTGTTAGGTGTAACTAACAAGGTAGCTAGCTTTCAATGAATGATAGACCAGATAATATCAAAAGAGAACCTGCAAGACACCATTGCTTACATCAATAACATAATAATTTGTGAGAAATATCAAGCAGAACATGACAGAAATCTTAAATTATTCCTGGTAGTTGTTAAAAAGTACAAGTTTACACTTAACCAAGACAAGTGTTATTTTAAATGTAAAAATATAAAACAACTTGTGTACATAAAAATAAATAAAAGTAAAAATAATATAAAACCCGATCCAGAATGTCTGAATCCAATACTCAGCCTACCAAAAGATTTACCTACTGTATGCCATGCATTAGGAATGTTTGCACACTATGACCATTGGATATCGTCTTTTTCAGATAAAATCCACCTTCTAAGAACAGTATCAAAATTCCTGTTATCTCCCATAGCAGAAAAAGTATTTAATGAGTTAAAAAAAAGGCATAGCAAAAGTAGCTATCACTATACTCGATCATACACTACCTCTGGTAATAGAGACAGACACCTCAGAATGTGCTATAGCTGCCTCTTTAAGACAACTGAGGAGACCCATAGCCTTTTTCTCTAGAACCCTGTCTAAATTGGAATGTAGGCATTTTGCAATGGAGAAAGAAGCCTATGTTATTGTTGAACTGTTGAGAAAATGGAGGCATTACTTGATTAGGCAACATTTTAAACTGATTACACACCAAAAATCAATCTCATTTATGTTTAACTTGAAAACGACCAGTAAAATGAGAAAATAGTCAGGTGGAGGATAGAACTCTCATGTTACTCATTTAACATAATGTACTGCCTGAGTAAAGAAAATGTAGCTGTGTAGTTCAGCTGCTTGCAAAGAGAAGTTAAAGAAACTACATAGAGAGTTGTGTCACTTAAGGTATTAGACGCAGGGTCAATATGATGAAGACCAAAAACATTCTCTACTCGGTTGAGGATGTAAAAGAAATTACCACTCATGTCAGACTTGCACTGAAAATAAACCTAGATTTTACTGTCCTAAAACCAGTAAGGTCATAAAAGCTATGGAACCGTATGAAAGAATTGCATTGGATTTTAAAGGACTGCTTCCGACAAAAACTCATAGCAAATATATGCTGACAATAATTGACGAATATTCACCATTTTTTTTTGCGATGCACTTCCCCATTGTATCCTCTACAATGTTCATACAAGCACTTTGCTCAGTTTTTGCAGTCTTTGGGCTACTTGTGTATATACATTCGGACAGAGAAGCCTTATTTATACCCAAACATGTATGACGATTCCTATAAGAGCAAGGAGTAGCTGTAAGTAGAACAACCCCATATAACCCTCAAGGTAATGGCTAGTGCAAGAGGTATAATAGAATAATTTGGAAAACAGTTCAACTAGCAGCTGCTGATAAAGAGGTAGTTTTAGAGAAATGAGAACAATTACTCCCAGAGACCCTGTATGCAATTAGAATGCTGTTATACACAGCGACTAATGCAACACCCCATGAACAATTCCTTCCATTTCATAGAAGAAGTTTGACTGGAGTGTCCCTACTATCTTGGCTCTTGAAACTGGGAGTGATATTACGAAATAGACACACATGACTGAATAAGAACAAACCACTGGTGAATCAAGTGGATCTATTAGATGCCAGCCCCCAGTATGTGTGTGTTTGTTACCCTCATGGATGGGATTGGCTCCAGCAGGGGATGAATCAGGACCCACAAGCCTGAGTGAGTGCTGTCCTCAGGACACTTCAACTGACTTTTAAGAAGCAGAATCATGGTCGCCTTTTGAAGATTACAAAGAACCCTTGAGCTCTGGTCCTTTGAGTGGCAAGAAACAGGTTTCACAGAAGAGAGCCCACCTACCTACTGATTCTTCAGAGGATGAGCAAGCAACTCATAGAAGATTATGAAAATGCAGCAGGATTAAATCCAATTCTAGCAAGAAAGAGGAAGAATCTAATTATGCTCCTAGCAATCAGCTATAGCCTTGCAGACAGCAAAGGATGGCTGTTCAATTCAAGGAATTCTTCCCTGTGTAAGAATAGGGCAGGGGAGAATGTGGTATGATTCATTTCCTCCATTAATGGATCTGTCCTAAACAGATATATTCAGGAGAACTCTGCTGATATGCAGAGTTCATTAAAGCTTACTGTTAAGCAAGTATGTATTGTCTCAAACAATTCCACTACAAGAGCAACATTGTAACCAGGAAATCATGAAAAATTAATTGGAGATTTGTTGATTTCATTTAAAAAATGGTTGCCTCATATGAGATGTATTTTGATAAATGACAAAACAACAAAAGCACTTTCATTTAATCAAAATAATATCTGTTTCATTTTACAGTTTTCTTCCAGTGTAACGCTAAACTGTTTATTCTTTTTAAAAAAACTCTTCATCTTTTGCCTTAAATCAACTATTAAAATACTTTCACTACTTCTTCACTATAAGAGAATTTTATTTTGAATATGGAAAGGTTGAAGAGTTTTATAAGAGAAAATCTGTGGTCGAGATGTCTGGTGAACAATATGGTTACTCCAGAATCTTATAACCAAGGCTGTGCAACTTTTGAATGGTGGACCATGAAGTGTGAGAGTTGTGCATTGTCATAGAGTAGAATTGTGCCATTACTATTCACTAGTCTGGGCTGTTTCTTTTTACTTTTTCATGCACATGGTCAATTTTGTTGCTGTAATTGTTTTACCTTGTTGCAAAAATGAATAACTGATGCCTTTCACCAACTACCACACAGTAACCATGATCTTTTTAGAGTACAGAGGTGCCTTTAGGTGATGTTTTGAAGACTCATCTGCATCTAACCACCACACTGTTCACTTACTATTGTCAAAGAGTATCTATTTCTCATTGCAAATAAGGATTAATGAAAGAATGTTTCCTTTTCAAGTGAGGAGAGCAACATGGAGTACACCTGTAAGTGTCAATTTCTCTCAGTTAATTCCTGAGGGATAAAGTTCTCCACCTATCCAATAGCTTTTAAATGATGATGGATAGATGTGTGAGATGTTCCTAGTTCTGAAAGTTTTCTGACTGTTGCTTTTGAATTTTGACTAATAAATGTATTCAATTGATCATTTTTATGACTGAATTTGGTCTTTGTCATGGTTCATTTTCAAGGCTTTTATCTCCTGAATGAAATTTCTGAAACCATCTCAATAATTCTGACATTAATAATACTACTGCAAAATGAACTCATATAATATGAGCAGTCAAGATTGTTATCGTTTTCAGGTTGACAAAAAGTTTTCAGTATTTTTGACAAAATCTTTTATTTAAATAAATTCTTAACATTATTATTCAGTTTTTATTTTTTAAAATTTTAAACCCTTCTTGGTTAGGCCAAGAATTTTTCGGCATTCACACACACACATATATATATATATATATATATATATATATATAGAGAGAGAGAGAGAGAGAGAGAAAGAGGGATATTGTCAATTAACACTGCAATAATCTTCCTGATTTTCAATGCAAATTAAGTGTTGAAAATTCCTAAATGGTCAAATTATAAAATTCTAGGTTTTAGCACTAATGTTTCATGGACACTTTTTGGCAAGACCAACATTTACCAACAGTAGGTTATTATTAATTCTTCTGTGAGTAGGGTTAAATGTACCTCTAGATAAATTTACCACATGTTTGGTTGAGATTGATCAAGTTTGGGAAGTCTGACTTCTTGATACAAGCTACCAGTATTTTTTTTTATATGTCTGTCCTGAAGTTTAAGAAAAAACACTTTATTATATAAGGAAACTAAACCTATAATAAAAATTAAAAACTGCCTGTTTTGAAATTTGGAATTTATAGTAAGCCACACTCCAAAAGTTAAAATTTTGTCTTAAATTTCTAGCAAGACACATAAAAACACATTTAAAGTTGAGGAAGAGCATGTTTTAAAAGTTAAAACCAACAAGAATTATTTTAACATATTTTTTTCTTCATTTATTTAGATTCCATTTCAAAATATAAGCATGATTAACTGAGTAACAATCTAATTTTAAATCTACTTTTTGTTGGTTCAAAATGAAAAGTTATGAAAGTAAATACTGAAAAGCATTTCTCACTTCATTTATTCTTCTTTTATCAAAAAACTGACTATCATCAGTATATTGGTGAAGCTTGTCTACAACAAGATACAACATTGAGTGTAAACACATTTTTAAGCATTTCTTCTAGGCTTTATTTTACTTGTTGCAAACAAAACCAATTTCTATTTTTATCTTCTCTAATCTTAGTCAATATGATCAATATTCCCCATTTATCTACACTAAGATATATCAAAGCTTTAAGAATTACAAAAAAGTCCATCTGAATTTTGAACACTGTTTTGTCTGAATGGACAATTTTATTTGGAGTTTAGTGTTAAAGGAGATCAAAGGTGATTATTTCGTTTTAAATTCTCTGCTTATAAACAAATATATACAACTTATTTTAACTTATTTTGTTTGTTCTTTTATTATTATTAAAAATCTAGCTAGAGGATTACATAAAATATTATTAAATCATGAAAAACTTGTAAAAATAAATATTTTATTTATTTTTCTTCGAAATAAAAACGTTTCCTTAAACCTATCTGCCATTTTCCACTAACAGTAAATGAAATATTGAATTGATGCTTTCTAATCATTTCTTTTATAGAACAATGCTAATAATTATTTTAAACAGTTTAACAATATCAGATGTTACTTCCTGATTATAAAATGGTTATTAATGCAATAATTATCATAAATAAATTTTGCTTGGTTTTACTCAAGTAATAACTGGATATTGTAGCTGATTTTTTTATCCAATAAATATCAAATATTATTTTTTTTAATTACAGAATATCTGAACTAGGTTTAGATAGTAAGATCTTGCTTAAGACATAATATTAGATAATGTACTCATTTACGCTAATTGGAGAGTAAAGTAATTGTTAATTTTCTGCTAATAATACAGTGTAAAATGCATGTTTCATAACTGACATAATGTTGCTTAATATCAATGTTGTATGAATTGGTGTTACCATTATGCTATGATTGCAAGCAAAACTGACACATCTGAATTGCTTTCACACTGATATACAAATGTTCTAAGAAGAAACTTAGGAAACACCTATCTACTAACTTTTACATTCATGTAGTAACCTGAAGAAGGATGTGCTCTGTCCAGTTATCTTGCTTCAGTCACATCTCTGCTATTATGGCAGGGATATATGCGGTAACCCTATGACCCTAAAGGGTTATGAGATTTGTGACATGACATGAAATTTATGTAGTAAAAGAAGACTATAAGGAACATGTTTTTATGCAAAGATAGATCCTGGCACATAGCTGAAATTTTCACTGTATAATTTTCAATACTATGCCAGACTTACTCATCATTGAATAAAGTAGATTGACAAAAAGGAGTTTATGTTGAAAAATAAATACGCACAAAATAAATGCTTTATAATCTTTATTGATCTGAACCTAGTTACTTGCAAAAATGTTTCTTTATGAAGAATCTTAATTTATAGTTTTTTTTTTTTTACTACATTTGGGTTTCAAATAAAGACAAATAAGGATACAAAGTTTGAAAAAAGAAAAAAAAACATGAAACTAAGAATTAATCATTTTTTTGCTTTAAGTGCTAAATAAGAGCTACTTAAGCTGCAGTTTTATATTTGTAAAATGTCTATCTTTGACATTTGAAACATGACTGAATTTGAATAGGCCTTGAACTAAGTATTCAAATTAGAAATACCCCTACTTTTTGTTCTTTCTAGTGCAGAGGATATTAAAAATATGATGCTATATATTAGCATTTGGTTTGGTCAATGTGAGAAGCAACAGTATCAATGAGATGAATTTTTTGTGAGCTACTTTTATTGGTTATCAAAAATTCACAAAAAGTCACAATTTTTTGTTTCAGAAATCTTTCTTTCTCATTGTATAACAAATTTAGTAGAATATAATGTTATTATACTCTTTTAACAAATTCCATGAATGAAAGCAAAATTGATCTTTCATTATTTATGTCTATAGCAAAATGGGAACTTAAACATTTTTAAGATGAAAATCTTTAGGAGAAAAAATAAAAAATATAAAAATGTAATAGCTTTAATTTACATGAAATCTGGTTGCACTTTGTTAAAATCATGTACATGTTCATTCTTATCTAGTTTATCATTATTACTTTTTTGACAATTGGTCATGTTTTTAGTATTTGTAAAACTACAGTTAATTCTACTTTTCACTCAGTTCTTCATGAATTTAGCCTTGTGCTAAAATTGGCTTAGATAATTATCTACAATTGATTTTACTGATAATGAAAATGATATATACCTATACTGGCTTATTTATTCATTGAAGTAATCAAAGTTAATACCAAAATATGAGATATAGAGTACACCAGCAGGCCATAAATGGAAGATGGCATAATGTAATGCTACATAGCATGCAGCAAGTTTTATCTTTCACATGTATCAAGAGCATTAAAATGGCAGATTCTAATATGACACAGGAAATGAAAAGGCGCACTGTTTAGTGATTTTGAGAAAGTTTGCTCCTTGAAAATGGCCTGGTCCATTTTGTTCAAGGTCATGAATAAGCTGAAGGCCTCTGGCAAGCAATGTCATTTATGGCCAAGAGAAAGAAACATTAATCTAAATCGTCAGATATTGTAAGGACAGCTGAATTCCTCCAGCAGGTTAGGAACATCATTAATCACAACTCAATCAAAACGGGGCTAATTTCAAGCAACTCAAAGTGGCAGTTTGATAGCAATCAGATACGCGGTACATGAGAACATTAAATAGTCCTACATGATGAGGAGAAAGAAGTTGGTATTCAGCAAGACCCAAGAGAACAGTGTGATCTGATTGAAATATTTACTGCACAAACTCATTTTGAATCTGTGCCAGTGAGTAGCACTGACTACTTCCAGAAGGTGAACAGGAAAAATGGTAGGTAGCTTTGTGTGGACTCACAGATGTACTCACATAATGCACACAAAATTTATGTCATCTGTTATAATCCTTGGGATTATGAATAACAAATGCTATGTTAGGCCACCTCATTTCATCCTGCAAGGGTCAATGTTACTTTTACATTGTGGTCCTGAACATGGTAGTCAAACTTTAAATTGGTGACCCAGGGAAAGCCATATACGTTCCAGCAGGACTCTGCTCTGCTCCTTCCCTCATGGTCCATATAACCCAAGAGTTGCTGGCCAAGAATTTGTCATGTCACTCCCACCATGTGACTTTCTAGATCTCCTGATTTGAATTACCTGGACTACTATGTTTGAAGCATCAATCAGTGGCCACATAATAAGGACTGTCATCATAAACATAATGGTCAACATGAATGAGAACCACCTGACATTGACATGCAGTCAACTTGAAAGCAACATTTTTGTTTGTACATAAAACTGAGGGTGGTTATATTGAATAATGTTTTCTATTTTTCTAAATATGTACAAAAGTTGTTTTTTTTAATATACTGCTTTTTTATAGAATATCTATGTTTCTTTATATTATATGTTCTCAATTACTTCATACATATTGTATATAACAAAGAAACTGTATTTTTATGCTACAGGCTATGTGCTGTTTGGATGTGACAATTTTTTTCATTAGCTCTTATTAATTAGAATAATAAGCCCTGTATTTAACTTTAACTAGTATCATATTTTCCCTTCTGGTCCCAAAGTCTGGAATTTCATTTTATAAGGTCATATTGTTTTAGATTTGATTGTAAGTCAAAATTCATTTGCTTTCTATACACATACCAGTGACCATTAGGTAACTCTATCTGATGCTTAATTAACAATCAAGACCTTGTGTTTATTGCAATTTTCAACAAAGAGCAAAATCTAGTGTAATACACATTTTTAAAATATGCTAACTGTATGTCATATTCATTACAAGAAACCTTATTGTAATTATGAATATACCGTCCTTGTTTAGTTATCTTAGAGAAAGACAATGATTCTCTGGTTAGACTTTCTGAAAATTAACATTCATTTTGGGCATTTCAAATTTCATTATTTTATCTGAATTCATGACCTCAAAAATCTACAAAAAATAAAATAAATAGGAGAAAGTCTTAAAATTACTGCTTATTTTTAAACTTTGTTAAATTCATTTGTTCAAATAAAATATAGAACATTATACATTTTTTTAACCAAGTTTACCCCATGACAGTAAAGCCACTGAGACACTAAGGTTATTGGCTGTGGAAGAGTTAGAAACAAAAACATTGCTAAGGAGTGAGAACAAAAGAAGTGTAATCAGAACAGTAGATAGTGATTAACATTGCATTTAAATTTTTGAAGATTAAAGTTGGTTGGAAAGCATGGATCTGAAAGGGAGTTCCACAAGTAAGAAGTGTGGGAAGAGAAACTGTTCAAATGGAATTTATGGTTACATTTATCTAATTCAACTGTAAATTGATGAGACCTCATCACCAGTTTAGTACTGTGCTTAAATTTAAAGAGTCTAGCCAAAGAATTCATCTAAACAATTACCATAAAAGTATTTATAGATATGGCAAAGGGATGTAACCTTAAGGCAGTGGGAAAGCGGCTGAAGCTGAGAAGCCAGATCAGGACCAATAATATTGCTGATTCTACTTTGGATTTTATCAAGGAGCTCTAGATAAGTAGCAGGAGCACTGGACCATATGTGGCAACAATATTCTAAGCATAGACAAATGGTAGATTTATAGATATGTAAGATAGATTCTGGAGAGAAAAAATTGTCTACATGGTTCCATTGCAGAATGATAACAAACCTTATAAAAAAAAAAAACAATGCATTTTACTTCTGCTTTTAATTATCAACTCAGAACTAAATTCTTTGTTCAATATTTTAGTCAATGTTCTTCAGTTACAGAGTTGATTAACTGATGCTCTAGACTTATACTTTTGGTATCTTTATCATTTTGAAAGTTCTCTGTCAACTGATCAATTTCTTCTTGTTTTTTGTGTAACTTCTTGTCTTTTGTTGTTCTAAGTAATATTTGGTCCTTTACTATTCCTATTTTCCCTTATTCTGCTATCTATTCATACAAACTTGTTAAATAGGTTACTCAGTTTTTACATGCTTCTTTTGCCTTCAATGTCCTGTGAGTGTTAAATTCTCCAAGCCCTCTTCCTCATTATGTGTCTTAGAAAATTCAACTATCTCTTTCTTATAGGTTTTCTTGTAGTTTTTATTTTGCTTAAAACTTCCTTGTTGTTCACATGATCTTTCCATAGTATTCTTAGCATTAATCAGTAGATTTACATCTCTGTCATTTCAAGGCTCTTCATCTGTGAGAAAATTGTTTAAAATTCACTGACATTAAAAAAAACCTTAATGGTTTAAAAAAGGAAGAGTATCTATTTGTGAATAAGATTTTCATTTAACTAAAAATAAATAAAAAGACATAAAGAATGAAATAGTTGTGTGTCGGCAAGGAAGTGAAAGATCAATATTATTTTTTGATAGAAAAGTCAGGGATTGTTTTGGTACATAATCCTACATCTTGTTTCATAAAAAATAATTAATTATCTATTACCGGATATATATTTTCCGTCCTTTACATACATACAGTTTTTTTTTTTTTTACTGCACATGAGTATTTCTTCATTCATTTTTAAATTTATCCTACTCATTTCTACAAAAAATAAAAATGATAAGCTTGATAATGTTAATTACATTCCTAATATAACAGATCTTTTGTCAGAGATTTTATAAAATCATTGAAAGAGAGTGATGGAAATATTTATCACAGAAGCTTCGGTAATCCGTCGAATATACGTTGCACGGATTCCGAATAAGAGAACATGTGCATGTGAGATGAGTATGGTTGTGGGTGCGTCATGACGTCAATTCTGCTGTCCCATAATGCATCTCGGTAGTGCGAAGAAGACATAATGGCCGAAGCAGACATCTGCCTTCTACTCAGTGTTACCCATGGATCGTACATTGTCCAAACGATGTGACCGGTGTTGACAGCTTCTTTATATTCTGGGGGTCTTTATATATATATATATATATTAAAAAAAAATAATTCTAAGTAGAAGGCGGTGTGTGTCTCTCGGTCGTTTTGTTGATAAGGCTAAGTACGTTAAAAAAAAAAAAAAAAAAAAAAAACTTCTAGGCGGCCATAAGTCGCTGCTTTGCAAATACCGAGATTGTCATAACAAACCTCCTTAACGCTTCCAAACAAATTTTATAGAATATTTACGACTGTTGTGAACAGTATATTTAACTGTCAGTTTAGACTACAATTGGTGTTTCCTTTATTTATTTTGTTGTAGAAACTCTTTTTTGCTAGGGAAACGTTAGGATATTGCTTACCTATTCTATCAGCTTGTGTACGTGTGTTGGAGAAACAAAAGACGTTCAAGAGTCATTGGATCAGCGAATTAATAAAAGAACGGATTATTTCTATACCCACGTTAAATTTTGATTGATTTGAGACTGTAAAAAGTCTCATACAAACATAAGAAATTATTTGTCCCCAAAAATCCGCCATGGACCTGGCTTCGGAGTGTAACATTAAAGTCATCTGCCGAGTCAGACCCCTTAACGAAGCTGAGGAACGGGCCGGCAGCAAGTTCATCCTTAAATTCCCAACCGATGATTCCATCTCAATTGCTGTAAGTAGAATTAATTTTTACACCTTCCATCATTGTCTGCATCATTTCATATCATTAAAAATAAGTTGCTGTTATAAAGCGAAAAAGAAAAAAAATCATCTACCCAAAACTCATCATCGTTTCAGTGTAAGGACAATTTGTGTTTTCTTTATTTTCTTTATTTTTTGTTTGGGAATTATCCAACTGAAAGGTTCTCAATAAAAAAAAATAGTTACATATTTGAGAGCAGAGAAAAAATGAATTCGAAAAGTCTTAGGAAAATTACAAGGTTTTAGAAAATCTAAAAAAGTTTTCCTAATCTCTTTATTTTAGTCTGCATAGGGCATAATTAATGAAGAAATTATGCTTTTGTTTAGATGTTAAAGAATTCGATTTTTGAAATGTTTTTATTTATCATTGTTTCTAGCTAACTACCATTATTGCTACGCATGTTTGTTTTTCCATAAAAATACTCTTCTTGATCGAAAAGAAAGTTATATTTTAGTTGTCATTGAAAGTAAGTAGACGTTTCTATTTCACTTTAATTTCTATCAACAGTTACCAATTTATCAATGTCATTTTTGTGTTTGATGAAATGGTAAAAATAAAAATGTTATCATGACTCAACGATTTTAACTACGATTGATTGGTTATTTGCCACTGAATGAAATAACTTTATTATTTCTTAAAGAAAGAGACAAAATCTAAACTAAATCTTATTCTGGCAAGCATTTTCTCGCTTAAACGATATTTTGACAGGATGGGTTCTGTAGTAGCAGTCGTACTAGCATCGACACTATTGTTAGTAAAGGTTGATGATGGGAAGCTTCTTAACATAATTTATATTTGTTAGTTAGCTACAAATGTTTTCTAGTAATATTGTAACTGAGGGATTTTAAAGCTTATCTTTTATTTATTGCTGATTTTATGTTTTTTTTCATCGATGTTCTACTATCCGTTTATTAATAACTCTTTGCTGACCATTCTAGAAAAATAGATCTGGTTTGTGCAAGGTGACATGACGTAGTAGTGAGATGGTTTCTGTTGCTTTGTCATACATTTTTTAATCTCTGTTTATTTACCTATAACTATAGGTACATTTTTTTAAAGAGTGACCTTCACATTTGCCAGTAAATAGTGTACTGTATAATAGAATGTTTAATTTAGTATTTTAAATGCATCGCCATCAGTATTTTCTAGCCCCTCCACCCAAATGGTAGTTTGATGAATATGATTAAAAATGTAAAAAATCTTTGTAATTTCGATCATCTTGCAGTTTTTCCTATAAAAGCTGTAATTTCAGTGTGAGATGTACTTCCGTTGTAAATAATTCAACAATATTGGAAATATCTCTGCGGTAGAGAAGAGTATAAAATGTCGGCTAGATATTAGTTTGCATTCCGATGAAAGAGTTCACTGCAAAATTATTATTTTAAAATCTGTAAAAAACGTAATTCACATTATTCTGTAATTAACTAAATCAGCAAAACAAATGTTGTGTATCCTCTGCTGCATCATGATGCAGTAGCTACTAATTGCGATTATTATTTAGTTGTGCTATTATACAAATTGTTTTCTTTCTTATTTTATCATTTAAAATATTCTTGCTTACGTCTTAGTGTGAAATTTTGTTTCTAGCTCACTAAGTGATTCTAGTTAGTTACCAATACCATTAATTGTTTTTTCCCCTAATTAAATTTAATCATTTTTACGCTGTTATTTGTATTCTCGTGTCACTTTCAAAGATATTCCTATTTTATTGGGATTCTTTTTTTCCACACTAAGCAGCTAATTAACATTTTGAAGATTATCCGATTATCATCTTTTCTAATTTACTGAGGAGAGCCCTTTGTATTTAAATCTGCATTATTTGTTGATATTGTCATGAATGTTAGATTTAAAATCAGAAACGAAAATTTACGATCTTCATTTGTAATTTTCTTGTTTCATGGTTTTTCTAAAATATTTAACTTAAGTAATGTTGTTAAACAAATTAATATTATGAAGCGATTTTCTTTAAAATCGCAATATGTAGAGTCTTGATTGGATTTATCAATTCATAACTACTTCGTGAAAATTCAGATAAAGAAACCCAAAAGTGCATTAATTAAAAGAGGTAGAAGTTTTAAAATCTGGTTTGTTCTATTCATTGTCTCCTAAAAAGACAAGGTAGTATTGCAAATGAATGTGTAGTACACTACACGTGTGTACATTGGGATCAATTAGTGTTTAGAGGTGAGCTTGAGGCTTGGACAACTGGCGTACTGCTTGTTTATTGCCCTCCTCTTTTGACATCTGTAGCATCTTCTGATTGTATCAATTGACTTTGTGGGTAATCCACTAAGTCTCTATCAAATTTTTATTTTGTTTGATGCTATTTTTACGCTAATGCACCGACAATATAAAAACGTCATCAAATTTTTATTAACCTTTTTAATTTTTACATTTTTTACACTACAAAAACCGTTTTCTACAAAATTCGCTGGAATCATTTTCCCCCAAAAATAATAATAATAAAAATATTCATCAGTTAGTGAGTCACCAACAATAACACTTACTTCTTGAATCAATATAATTTTTAATATGAGTATAATTGAAATAAAAAAAATATCCTTTTTATTTTATAATGATAATGCAAACAAACACCAACAACATGACAATTTATGGATTCTTTTCGATTCATTTATTGCTGATAATGGGTAAAGAATTGATGTCCTGGCTTAGTGCTTTCTTTTATTTTTTTAATCAGTTAATAATTATTTTGCGTTTTTGACGCTTAGTTATGTTAATGTAGCTCTTTTTATTTTTTCATAATTCAATCAAATTGTTGTTCTTTACTTCATGGTTTAATAAATTTGTAATCTGGTAATTACTAGTTTCTTTAAATTGCAAAATCTTATTTGTCTAAAAATGCGCAAAATTGTGAGGAAAAAATAGATGGCCACCATTTTGGTTTTAACTTTAAAGACTATATCGGTGGAGACTGGAGAGATTTCAAATTTATTTTCATCATGAATTGATTGTAAGAAGAACTGATTAAAAAAAGTGTCGCATTTGCTAAATTGTGTAATTTCTATTTAGTTAGAATGTTGCATTTATTACCTCACAAATAACATGTTTAGCAGTAGCGTTTGCATTTCTAGAACATTAGAAGAACTGTTGATCATCATGTATTGATTTTTAGATCTACCCTGAACAACCGTTCCTCCACACATTGTGTGTTGTGCAGCTACCCCCACCCCCGCACACACCTTACCTCATCTTGGCCTGCCTGATGCTGACTACTGCATCCTCATTACTGTTACTTGGGATTTTGGTGCTGCAACACAAACAGAAAATTTCTTTTTCATCAGGTTGTAATGACAAAAATAGTTTAATAGTTTGAGCAGTGAATTTTAAATTAAAATTTTTAATTCTCCATTTCCTTTTTATTTTCTGTTTTTAGTTATTAATTTATTAACAAATAATGGATGAATGGTTTCGTTTTTTGATTCATTCATGTTAATTTTAGTACATAATTTAATTTTTTTTTAAAGCGAATGATAAAATTAAAAAAATCTCTTAAAAATCAAATATCTATGCTAGATATTAGTTTCAAAGAAAATTAGTAAAATTAAGGATTAATTAACAAAAATTTGAAAAAATTACTGCATGCTTAAAAAAAAATATCGAAAAACACCTTTGATCAGAGCAAGATATATTCTACCTGTCAACAAGTTCATAGATCAAACAGCAGTTACCTCCCACTACAACCACTTAAAAAAAAAAAAAAAAAATGCCTCAAAATTAAATAAAAGCCCCAGACTACAAAAATGCAGAAACTAGTTTCGTTTAAAAATAATCATTTTTAACCTTTTATAACCAATAAGGTAGGAATATTCTATAAATAAAATTATTTCTTTATGAAACTTAGAATTTTTTTATTTTGATAGGAATATAAACGTATTTAAAAAAATATAGTAATGAAGCAATATTTTTTATTGATTAATCTTTTTTATACTCTGTTTGGCATTTACTTATTTTTTTAATTATTTGATATAAATATTTCACTGCACCAAATCAGGTCTTTTAAATTATTTTGAGAAAATTTATTAAACAAAAGAAAGTACTGTTATAAATAAAAACAAACTGGGGAAAATTGATAAATACTTAAGGGATACTGTTTATATTGATTGATTTCACTTCACTTTGCTTTCTTTCAACTACCAATGTCATAATATATTCTAGACACCTCCAGACATCATGCATAATTATTTTTAACCGTATATAATCAATAGAGAAGTAATTCAGAATTGTTAAATTATTTCCTATTTAATCTTCCATACAAAAAATAATTTAATAGTTGATTGATTGTTCTGTTTTAATGGCATATCAATTGTCAGTTATTTAATGCTGAAAATTTTTTAATTTTGCTGTTTCAAAAAGAACAATTAAAATAAAATTCTTTTAAAAATATTTGATATGAAAATGGAATTAAACTTTTACATTTTTTTTTTTTCTGTCAAATTTGAAAGAAAATGTGTACATTAAATTATGCAAACATTCTCAGCAATTATTTTTTGTTTTATTTTTTGTAAGGTTTCAGGACAAATTTTCAAGATCTTCCAATTTGATATTGCAAAAATTTTTTCTAAAATATATTTTCAGATATTTTTCTTTATAAAACTATGAAATATTTGTCATGCCCTCCCCCAATTTTAAAACTATTCACAATGTATTGAGATGTTTGTGTGTGTGTGGTTGGGGTAACTGACTTCAAATATTTCTACCAAGTTTTCTAAGACTATAAACATAATGAGGTAATTTGAAAATCAAATGTAAAGTTGGTGTTTTAATTTTTTTTTCAAAAGATCATTTTTGTGAAACTACTATTGTCTGCAGTATTTTTTAAAAAAAACTTTAGAGACCATTTTATACACTTCAGTACCAAATACAAGTGTTATGACAGTGGGAATTTTTAAACTTGTAAAATATGAGTGCTGGTTTAACTAAAAGTTCTGTTTATGGAACTTTTATTTGATGAGCTGACACTCATATTTTATAAATCTGGGACAAAATAGGGAGAGATTCCAAAATATGGAACAAAATATGCCATGGAGAAAATTATTTGAAAACTGATAAGTGTTCCATACCAAATAAGCACTGTAGGAAATGAATTAATCATGTCGACACTTATTTGTTACACAAGAGTATGCAAAAAAATCTCAAATCCATAATTGTCAGATTTTAATATTTTTTTTTCCTGTTTTTGCACACTGTCTGAATTCTTAAAATTGTTAAGGAAATGGGATTTTGTAAATTTTTATTTATTTCAATTCTACATTTGCAAAATTCACTGATCTAGAAACATTACTATATATAATATAAGCCCTTGATGGGAGGAGTTTGTTGGCTCTTCTTTCCATACATTGATTTATTCGAACTGTTATCATATTTTAGCTGTTGTATTCGATGATGCTTTGAAATTTTGTATAAAATTCATGCAGGTATACTGTTAGTTTTATTGTCCAGAATTAATCTAAATACTCTGAATTTGAATAAATATATTCATATTTGAAATGTTTTTATTTTTTCCTTATAAATTGATTTATTAATTATAAACAAAAAAAGTATTTTCATAATAAAGGTAGAATATAATAATAAAATTACAGTGATAACAAAGCTGTTTTAAAGAAATATTGTCTAGGTGACTTTACTGCTTTCATGAGACAAAGCTGTTGAGAAGCTAAGTTCAAAGACGCCATCAGTGGAAATATCTACAATATTTGATGAACTTTATCTCTTCACTTTTTTTTTTTTTTTTTTTTTTTTTTTTATAATGATAATTCAAAGGGAACCATACAACAATTTTTAATATTAGATTTGTATAAAATTTATATAAATTCTTGACTTGAAATATATTGGTATGCAAATTTTTTTGTTTAAATTTAGTACAAGAAATTTAAATTTGCATAATTTCAAATATAATTAATAAAGTTTGCTTAAAAAATGCTTGATAAATCATAAACATGAAGCTAAACTACAACAAAGAAAATGTGTTAATTATTGAGTCAAATATAGTAGATTACCTTTTACTAATAGTAGGTTTATTAAAGCTTTAATTCATTTTCTGTTCATTGATGGAGATCTTATTTCCTTTTAATTTTCTTTATTCTTTAATATGTAATATACTTTGCTTTCTTTGAGCTTAATGTATCACAGTGAATACCTTTTCAAGGTAAACATTCAACATGTCTCTGTTACATTGGTGAATAGAATTTGTAAGAGTGAACCTAATGAAAACCAATGTATAAATTAATGGATTAAATTCATGAAATTTCTATAACTCCAATAATTTATTTCCAGTTAATTTTAATACTTTGATTCTACTTTAAAAAAATTAGCTGAATGATGAATATTATGCATCATGTTTAATAATCCAAAAAATTAAATTGTTTTGGTAATCAAGTGTATTTATTAAACTAAGCATTAGATATGGGCATCTATTTAAATAGTGTGAATGATACCAAGTAAATAAATATGATAATATTTATTGAAACTTTGGAATTTGAAAGAAAAAAAAATATTTACATTAAAGCTTTTCATTTTGATATTAAGAAATAGGATTAAAATTTGTTTCAGGTGACTGCCACCTGTAAATAGATTTATCACTAATATATTCATTGAGTGGTTTCAAAAAATAAAAATAAACTTTTTTTTTTTAATAAAAGTTTAATACAATTTATTTTCTAAGCTTTCTTTTGGGCAATTTTTGTGTATAATCAATAAAAAAAGAAATAGGACTCCCACAGTGATAAATCTAGACCGATTTTTGAAATTTAAGTCAGCAAAAGAAAAAGATTTCATGCAGAGTAAATGTGTGTCTGAATTTCTAGAATAAGTAGTTATCATTGACATTATTTACAGTCAGACTAATGCTCTCATCTTTGTTAGGATCACAACATTTTGGCTGTTGTGCCTTTTGGCATTCTTTGAGTGTTTGTTGATCTGGATAACCTTTAAGGAATTTCAAACCAAACTCTTTATTCAATCTATGGAAGGAGATTGTGATCATCTTGCATCCCATATCTAGCAATGTCTTGCCTTGGTTCAGTTATTGCTAGTCCTCTTTCCAAACACCTGAAGAAAGCTGAAGGGTACAATGTCTGAAATGTTGTTATTACAATAGCATTAGTCTGACTGTAATTAATGTAAACTGAGGCCATCATTTTTCCTGCAGATGAAACAACCTTGGGCTTCTTTGAAGCAGGTGAGGAGGGGTGTTTCCACTGCATGAATTGTCTCTGTCTCTGGCTGAAATTGATGAACCAAACACTCATTTTGGGTTAGAAAACATTCAAGGAAACCAGCTGGATCTGCTGTGATGTAATCAGCCTGATGCCCTTTTTACTTAGGTGTCAGAAGATGAAGCTAACCTAGCAAAAACTTTGTTGTCATGCCAAGTTCAATGTGTAGAATATTCTCAAATCTAGGATATGCTAATAGCATTGGCTATTTGATTTTTAGTCAATTGCCTGTCACCCATTACCATGTTGTAAACATGATCAGTGTTTTCCTCAGTGGTAGCAGACCTTGGTTCATCTTCAAGACTTTCTCTTCCTCTCCTAAATTTAGCTTCCCACTTTTGCACTGTTGATAAAGCTGGAGTGTAAAGTAGGAACCATGTCAAAATGAATGTCTTGGGAGCTAAAACCTTTTTCTGTAGGTATGTGATAATCACACAATGCCAAATTTTGTCCATTTTTAAGAGAAGTTGCTACTAGTTACTTTTGAAGTTTTCTTTGAACAGTCAGTTTGATATCAGTTTACCTGGAAAGAAATAATGCAGTTATTAATTAAAAATGCTGAATTTAATGCATGCAAGATTTCACATCTCTAGCATCACTCATAATCAACCTATGAAATTTTCAGCCCACCCTTATATGTGTAAAGAGTTTCATGTCTATTTTTGACATTGTAAAATATAAAATGTAATTTTTTTTTTCTGGCATAAAACCAAGTAGGATATGACTAGGAAACAATATTTTTATTATTACTACTTTATATAATTAATATTATTAAAAGGTGCTAAATCTTTGACTTGGATTTTTACATGTTTCCATGACATAAATGAAGAATCAAGAAAATTCTACCTAAAGTCTTGACATTTTTATGTTGCTTATTACTGTCTCTAACTACTGTATATTGTATTTATTTTGTTTATTAAATAAAAATAAAACCATTTAAAAAAATTCTTGATCTTTATTGAACAGCATATTTACCTTCTGCCAATTTTCAGACAATTTGATAATTGCACCCCCACACAACCTTTTACCTTTCTCAGCACAGTTATTTCAAGGTGTCTCTAGCAAGCCTCCAGGGAATTGATTTTTTTTTTTTTTCATTTAGAGAATTTTGTAAATGGAATAATATAATATAAAGTTGTACTATCTGATGAATAAGAATTTTCCAGCTATTTTCCATTTTAATAACCAAATATTATTAGAGTTAAGTAGTGAATTGCAGAGATAGGGTTCATTATTTTTTTTCTTCTTCTTATACATATCAAAGTAACTAATATAATCAAACTGGTGCAAATGATTTTCAACACTTGATTAGGATATTTTGAATATGTTGGCTATCTACTGCAGTCTGTAACTAAATATTTTTAATAATGTCTTCAATTGATCACTGTTAACCTCAACTGGTCTACTCTGCTGTAAAGCATTGTTTAGTAAAAAATATCTAGTAAAAATCTTTGCAACTATTGATACATTTAATCATTTGTAGTCCATTCTTCATGACCTGCACAAGTTTTATTTTGTGACTACCACTTTTGAACTTTGGAAATATGCTAAAAATATTGCCTTTCCTATTTTTGACAAATGAAAAAAAAAAAATGAGCAAGAATAAAAATAAAAATTTCACAAAATAGAAAGAGGAGCAAGACAAGGATGTGTTTTCTGAGCATATTTATTGAACCTATACATCAGACCTAAAATTTATTAGCAGACTTAATCTTAACAGTACATAAATATGCAGATGATACTGGGTTGATAACAGTAAGCTTTTAAACTGTTAGTAATGGAAAGCAAGTAGAAAAGACAAACTATTAACTCTGAAGACAATGCATAGTTGATAGTAAACGTGATGTTAAAATCAAGCAGGTATAGAAATTTAACTATCTAGGTAGTGTGGTTACAAATAACAGAACATGAAGGCACTTAGGACCAGTGAAAGATGTTTTCCAAAAATTAAGCAAAGTATTAACATGTAGAAAAATATTAGAAACAAAAAAAGTGTTGAACTCCTATGTAATATCTAATCTCCTATATGGCAGTGAAGGTGGGATAATTTCTTCAAAGATGAAGAGACTTGAAGTGACAGATGGTTTTACTGAGGAGGAAAAAGTGGCTAGAGAATTTAACACTAACTGGACATATTGAAGGCTAGAGAAGCAGGTAGAAGCAGTGAGTATTTGGTATTTGAGTTTGTGTGAATGGATGACAGAACAGGGACAAAGAGGGATAGTAAAGGGTTAAAAATTACTTAGAGCAACAAAAGAAAGGACGATGTGGAGAGCCATGATCACCCATGCCCTTGGATTTGGCACATAAAAGAAAGAATATATCCTAGTTACTTGGATCAACACACACACACACAACATTGAAACATTGTGATAACAACAATGATGACATTAGTACCAATGCAAATAATGTAAATAAGAAAATAACAGTGCCACATTAGAATTAAAATTTTGAGTGCAGTTAATTAAAACTAAATTTTTATCAGATTGTTTGCAGCTAGATTTTTTACCTTGCCTATTTTTATGTAATAATGTTTCATAGGCATTTTGAAAAATAAATGATTGAATTCAGTTGTGGATATAAATATGGGAGAAGAGTTCAGGTTCCACTAGTATTCTGATTTTTTTTTTTTTTTTTTTAGATATATATTCTAAATTTTGATTTGTTTCTAATGCCAGAATGAAAACAGTAGAAATAAAATTAATATTATTTTAGATAGCACTTATTAAACTATTGATAGTTATCAAAGTTATAAAATTAAAACTTTTCATAAAGTAGAGGTTAAAAATGTTCTTTTCCAAAGAAATCAAAAAGAAAATTTGCACATGTGAAAAGAATCAGTAATGAATTAAATATCTTTCAGTAAAATGGAAGTCACATTTTTATCAGACTTTGTAGTGTATAGTCTCTAAGCTCTATAATATGTGTCTATCAGAATAATGATAGCTGTCTATATTTCTGATATGAGATATTGTAATTATTTACACTATTTACATTGTTTGGGCTGTTGTATTCATCTTTGTTGCCATATTCATGAGGTTGCGGCCGTTGTATGTTCTGGCCTTCTTCAGCTGATTGGAATTCCAATCACTTGAACGTCTGGAACATTGTGAATTGGACAACCGTCCGAACAATGTAAATAGTGTAAATAATGATAGCTATTGTTAATCTATTTCTATTTTGGATTCATGCCTCTCAAAATAACTGCATAATATTTTATATCTTATTTTTTACAATTGATGCAATGAATTAGTATTCCCAGGAATACAAACACAAATCCTTTTAGTGTTTGAACAATTTAAAAACGTTGCCTTTTCTTTTTTTTAATAAATTTTTCCTTTGGTAATTTTCAAAATAGACTTTAGGGCATGTTATTCTACCTAAAGTTACTTCTGATAAGGAGTTTAATGTTAAGTGTCTTTTGAAATCGCTCTTGGATTTTATAATGTCATTTTATAATTTTTTCCGGCAAAAATTTAGAAAACAATGGATAATATTGAATTTTGAATAGTATTGATGCTGGATTTAATACATTGTTGTAAAGCCCTCCGTACCCCAATAACAGACAGCATTAATTTGAATGAATATAGCAAATAATGTATCATTTACAAATTTTGATAATTAATTTCTTATAAAATTTGTTAAAAGCTTGGTTATTAATTTGTATTTATACAACTGAGCTTTTTATTCAAGCACAACTACTTTATATACTGATTTTATATATTGTTTTATATACCAAATATTTAATAAACTTTTATTTAATAGTATCCAAATATCATACTGCATTCATTTGTACTTGTATTGTAGATTAATCACAGAAACTTTGAATTGTATAACTAGAGAAATGTTATTGTGAACAAGAATTTCTAAAATTACTTTTGTAAAACATTTTTAACTGCCTATAAATGGTTTTCAGATACAGTAAATTTTGATGCTTGCTGCTATGGTATATATTAAATAATCTATAACAAATTTGCTTTTCATACCTAATTTTCTTTTTTATGTTTAAACAGTTTTTACAAGAAAAATGAAATTTTACTGAAGCTAAAAGTTTCAGATTTCAGATTTTTAGAATGGTATATAAATGTGTTAATATATTTGTAACAGTAGTATTTAGTATTTAAATAGCTCTGTGATTAAAGTATTAAATGGAAACTAAGCATTAAAAAATACCCTTCATATTTGATCAAGTATTTCATGGTAACAAGGAACTACCATTTTTTGAAGTCTGCCTGATAAGTAACCAATAGCAATAAGAATCAAACTGGCTCTAAATTATTGTTGTCATTAATCTTTTTATAACCTACTATTTAACTAAAAAGTCTTATTTCTCATCA
Organism: Acanthosepion esculentum; assembly: GCA_964036315.1. Lineage (NCBI taxonomy): Eukaryota > Metazoa > Mollusca > Cephalopoda > Sepiida > Sepiidae > Acanthosepion > Acanthosepion esculentum. The sequence goes on along the minus strand of OZ038490.1, from coordinate 32,872,932 downwards.
AAAATTGAAAGTTATGCTGAAAAGTTTTTGCTCTGACCAACTTCCTCAAATCTGATCAAACATCAATGTGTGTACTTTTTTTTTTTTTTTAGTTAATTTTTCAGCACTCATTGTGATTGTGTATATATATTATTTTTTCTTAATCAAATTCACCCCAAGCAAAGTAGTAAATCCACTAAGACACAAGGAGTTACTGGGTGTAGAAGAATTAGAAACAAACCTTACTAATGAGTGAGAACAGAAAGAGTAATCAGGAGGACAGTAGATAGCAGTTGACATTGCATTTAAATTTTTGAAGATTAAAGTTGACGGGAAAGCATGAAATCAGAAGGGAGTTCCGCAAACAAGAAGTACAACAAAAGAAACTGTTAGCATACAACTTATGGTTGCATCTAGCCAACTCAACTGTAAATTGATGAGATCTCGAGGCCAGTCTAGTAATGCGCTTAAATTCAAAGAGTCTAAGTACCATATTGAAAAGCTCATTCGAACAATTACCATGTAAGTATTTATAGAAAAGGCAAAGAGGCAACCACACAGCAGTGGAAAAGTGACTAAAGCCAAGATCCCAGATCAGGACCAATAATATTGCTGATTATTCTTTGGATTTTATCAAGCAGCTCTATATAAATAGCAAGAGCACCAGACCATATGTGGCAGCAATATTCTAAGCATGGGCGAATGGTCAGCTTTATAGATATGTAGAGAAAAACTGTCTCACACAAATCTCTGATCCAACTTTTTTAACAGCTGATCTAACAATTGATTCAATGTAGTCTTTCCACTTCATGTCAGCTGAGAATGTTAGCCTGAGAAGGTACAATGAGTCACTTTTCTGAAGGTTAGCATCAGCCATGCTGGTGGAAGGCAGAGAAGGGTCTCAGATGATTAATGGAAAGGAGTTTAGTTTTGGCAGTGTTAAAATTAACAAGACAGCTTTTGTTCCAGTTAACAGACTGAAGGTCATTTTGGATATTGGCTACCATTTTTACCTTATTGAACTGATCAGACTTACTATCAAGACAGGAGTATATGGTTGTGTCATCAGTGTAGATACCTAGTTGAGAGCTGATGCTATTGGGAAGGTAATTAATGAAAATTAAAAACCAAGTAAGACCAAGTATTGAGGGCTGGGAGACATCCATATTAGCATAAAAGGTTCTAGATGAGTGGCTGTTCAGGATAACTTTCATTTCATGATTTGATAAGAAAAAATGGTTCAGTTCAAAAATTTGTCCAGAGACACTGTACTCTTCAACTTGTGAAAGGAGACCTGTATACCAGACCCTGTTGAAAGCTTTTGGGATGTTCAAAGCTACAACCTGGGCGTTACCATTTTTATCTAGAGCATGATAAACTCTTTTTGCAATTATTGGCAGTACATCAGCTGTTGACCTGGAGAAATGGAAGCCATATTGCTTGTCTGATATATAAACACACGCATTATGCTATACTTATATATATATATATATATATATATATATATATATATATATATATATATAAGTTTAATTAATTCAATGTATTTGTAATGATAATTTTTTTGTAAGCAATGAAACTGCTATCCTTTAAAAGTAATTATATTTCATGAAAATGTATTTTGGTATAAATTATTGGACCCTATTTTAGCATAGAAGACAAGGGAATAAAAGGTATTCTCTCATAGCTAATTATTTCAACAGGTATTAAATTTTGTTTTATTTTTTTCATGTTTCACAAATAAAAGTTAACTTGTCATCATGGTTATATAAAATGTATTTTTAAGAATAAACTGTAAAATGAATATTTTAATTGAAATGTTTAAAACAATGTACATTTCTGATTCCATTTTGTCAAAATATATGAATTTGAGCTGAACTTTAGTTTTTTAAATGGGTTTGTAGAGATTGTATGAAAGTTTAAATAATATTAAAAGTGATGGTGGTATTGCAAAATGTATATTTTTCTATAAGATTTCTTAAAACTTGTTAAAATAGTTAATTTTAACATTGTATATCTAACTTGCTAAATTTGTACCACTAAACACTATAATCTCTTGGATGAAAACTAGCTTAGTTTTGAATTAATAGCTTTAACTTTTCTATTGTCTTTTATAGTATCATATAGCTAATGTATTTTTTTGAATTTCAATTAAAATTTAAACTGGAGATTTAAACACTTTCTCATATCATGGGAATTTGCTCTGTTATTTTGTCTACTAAAGCACCCAAGAGTCTGCAGTATTCTCATCTTTGTGGCCTTACAAGTGTTAGCTTTGTTTCTATATTTTCAGGCCATTTTTGTTTTCTTAGTTATTAAGGAAAAGACAGATTCTAACATAAAAAAGACTTTAAACTACAGTGATGAGCAAAAGAAATGAGCCACCTCTCAAATTTTTACTTTAAAATTTAAAACAGTATGTTCAAATATTTTTATCTGCATACTTGTTACCTTGCAATTTAAGATTATTTGCAAGGATGTAAAATGTAAATTTGTGAATGAAGATTCTCTGATTTTTGGATCTACTTTGATACAACTTGTGTTAGTATGCAGATAAAAAATGGGTGTAGCATCAAACATAATGTGCATAGTTTAACTTATTTGGTATTAATTTTTACTTAAAAATAGGGTAGCTTTCTAAAATAGTGCATTAATTCATTTTAAATAACTTTATATCCTATACAGTGAATTAGGGTTCTCTTAAGGCCACCAAACTTGTCTTTGAATAAAAAGAAAAAAAAAAAAAATCTTTCAAAAAGGACTGTAAAATCAGTCCTGAAAAAAAAATTGTAAGCAGAATAAGATGGTGTGGAATATTCTTTCATTCCTAGCATAATCTCTATACATATATCTTTTTGGGAAAAAGATGTTTTTTTATATTCCTTCAGTATTTTAGTGTTTCAAAGGATTGTAGGATGATGTTAACTTTGTTTTATCATCTGTTTGTAAATATGTACAATGACAAAAGTAAATAGACAACATTATTTTACTCAAATTTGACAATATTCAATTTATTCTAACAAAACAATCGGCTGGACATGTCATGCCCCATCACATCTAACCCATCCCAAAACAACTACAACTTACAATTAATTTTCCCTCCTAAACCCTACACTAAATATACTAACACCTTACCCCTAAAATGTGATGGGAAACAATGATGTTGCCAGCTATACGTTTTTGAAACGATGATGTTGCCAGGGATACATTTTTTTGAAACAGTTGCTAGCTATACGTTTTTGAAACAGTTGCCAACTATACGTTTTTGAAACAATGATATTGCCAACTATACGTTTTTGAAATATCTAGTAAATACTGGATCTGGCATTAAATAACCCATAGTGGTTGATATGCCATAAAACCCCAAACAAACAAACAATCTAACAAAACAGAAATAATTGCGCAATCATTTCATTATACCTTTTACTCTAGTAGTATAGATATTTTCAGATTTCAAGAGAGTATTATTGATATTCAAGCTGAAAGTGAAATAATCCAGCAACAAAAAGTATTGAAATGAAAAATTTGTGTATTTTATACAATTCACTAATAAAAGAAATCATTGTCGTCTTCAGATTGACCTGAGCCTTCAGATACTGTAAATGATTGAACATATCAAAAGTCATTTACAAGGTTTCATGCTAGAGATTTCTCACTGAACATGATTTCAACCAATTGATGTTGATATTGATCAAAGATTTTAATATCTATTTGCAGTAGCTTTGGTTATGCTAGTTGCTTTGATGTATGGCTTCTGTTTAAGGGAAGAAAAACATATTGCACAATCAACAATGAAAATAAAATAGACAAAAAAACAGTACATGACAAGAATGTTTTCTTTTAGAGATTGGAATGAGCAAAAAGTGTATTTACAATAGATGGTAAGAGATTATGGGATAAAATGAACCGCTACTATCTTTAACAAAAGCTGGTCTGCCATCCAAATAAGGTAGTTAAGAGAATGAGTATAATATTTCATTAAAATAATGCTCAATCCTATAATCCAGACAAAGAATTGTTATACCTTAACGGGAAAGTTTTTACCATATTGCACTTTCAGATTGCCATTACTGATCTATGTGGAAATCTCTTAATGAAAATTTTGATTGTCTGGAAAACTGCAAAAGGCACCAAAAGGAATATAGTGTTCTATGATATTTTTCTTCTTTTTATTGAAAATCTTTGTTGTGAGTTAGGTTATAAAGCCAATTGCAATATTCAAAATAAAATTCTGACAAAGAAAGGTTGTTTCAATCAAAGGCGAAATATATGTGAACAAAAAATGAGATAGGTATTAGAAATGTCTCCTCCTCCCAAACTATTTGGTCTAAATTGTCTAGCAACATCATTATTAAGCACACATAAAATCTATACATTTTCTTATACTTGGACTTGGAGAATAATAGTGTTGAAAAAAAAAAAGCTCTTAAGGAAATTTATTTTTGTATTAGTATTTTTAGGAGGCTAAAGAACAGGTATTAGCATTAAGATGGTTGAATACTTAAAAGCAGGGAAAATAAGGAAAGTTATAACTATTTCAGATCAAAAAATTTGATTTTTCTGAAATCATACAGTGGATGAATAATCTTTGATTTTATGTTGTCTTTGTTTTACACAAAGCAAATTAAATCTTGAAATTTTCTTGTGCCAATAATTTAAATGAAATGAAGATGTCAAAGGATTTCTTTTTTTTTATATTTCATTTTTTGTGCTTTTTTTATATTTGTTGAGCAATATTTAAATGAATAGGTTCACTAAATACTTAACAGAAAAAAAGTAATTTATACAAAAAAGCTTTTTATATAAAATGTTTAAACTATTTCATTTGAAATATCAAGAAGGAAATTGCTATGATTAAGAGCAATGTAAGCTTATAAAACATCTAAAAATAAACATTTGGTGCAAGAATTCTTGAGAATGAATCTGAAATTTAGTTTTGAATTTTAATCTATCACTTTTACACTAATCCATTTTTGTCTTTGCTAAATAGATAAAAATTACATTTAATTTGTGCAATATAAATTGAATTAGAAAATTACACTACATTTATCCCTGCATCCTTTCCATTTTTCAGGACAGTTTCCAAAACTCTTTTTGGATAACCATCATCTGTCTCCTCACATTCTTCCTTACAAACATGATTTTAGCCAGGACACCAAATCCAGACTATAAGAAACTGACAGACTTGGGTGATGATGTTTTTTTCCAAAAGACTCGCCACAGAGTTTAATGAGGTGCTGAGATATTCAAAATAGCTGGATGCATTCAAGGCAGTCTGTAACCTCTAGAATCACTGTCAATTAAAAATTTTTTTTAATTGCAGCCCAAATACTTTTAACATTTTCATACTTTGTTGTTGAAGGCCTTTCAGAATGTGGATCAATTTGATTGATTCTTGGCCATATTTAAAGCATTTATACACTTTTTTTTTTTTTTTTTTTTTTTGTGCATTGAATCATTCCAGAAAGCCTTTCTTAGTCACTTAAAAAGTTTCTACAAATAAATGTCCAATTTTCAATATGAAACTTTATATATATATTGGGTGTGATTGTGACTATCCCACAGTATGCATGCTTATTCAGTGGCATCTCACTGCTAAGGGACCTCATGAGAATGCTTGTTCATAGTTTTCAGACAAGACTTTCAAGGGAAAAGTAGAAAAAATTCACTTGGTTAAATTAAAATGTGATAAAAATTTAAGCAATTGATGACACTTGTTTATATTGCCTTTTTTATTCTTAAGGAAAAGTGTTTATCTGACCTCGTGTTATAATTATACATTTTTAATGTTTAACCTTTTCAAGTATTCGCAAATTAAAGAATAATACCACTACTACGAAATTTTGTGTCATGGTTTTAATTCTCTGAATTATTAAAAATAATTTTTTCTGTAAATAAAAAAACAAATTCAACATTTGCAAATTTTCAAAATTTCACTTCAAAATAAAGTTGCTTATCTTATGGTCTCTACATAAGCTCAGTGTGAATTAAAATTTGCAACATTTTAAGCATTTATTTATGCATTTCCATTTAGTAAATAACAATAAAGTTACAGAAAAAAGAACCTGTTTTTAAAATTTAAATATGAAAACTTTAATAATACTCACATTCTATTACCATGAAATACACAGAATATTTTGTATGCAAAGTTGTTTTTTGTTGATGAAAATTAACTACATATATTTTTAATGGCAAAATATAGTAAAACAATGATAATAAAAAATGGGATGAAAAAGAATTCATTTAAAAACATTAATAAGCAAGTTTAATTCACTTGAAAATATGAACTAATTAATCTAAAAAAAAAAAATTAATAGTGCAAAAGTTGAATTAAAGGATTACTGAGCGTAATATTTTAGGGAATTAATATGCTACAAATAAAAATTGAATTAAAAGTTCCATATTTTTCCTAAGGAGATGGTTGTTGTCCACTTGTCTATTCATGCATATGCTGTAAAGTCTTCTCTGGTTGCAAAGTCACATCAAGGTTGTACATATTGTTCTTGAGATATAACCATATATTTTTAGATAGAATTAATATTTCAGCTAGAAAGTAAAATTTTTGCAAACTTTAAAGGAAATTTAATCATTAAGATTTTTCTTTTTCTTAGTAATATTTTAATATTATGCCACCTTTATTAAAGCCAAATTTTATTTAGGATCTAACTTTTTATTAGTGTTAAAAAATATAAATACAAGTACACCAATATTTTTGGCCAATTGATGGTCAGGTACAGCTATATAATATAATCTTGTATGTATGTTTGTTTCCAAGATACAGCTTAAACAATACATAATACCCCAGTCAATATAGGTGAATATTGTACCTTTAACTGCTGCCAAGTGCAGTACCAAATTTCATTAAGATTAGACAAGGTGTTCTTGAGCTAGGGTTGTTTTGCTGTTTTTATGGTGTTTTTAATAGGAAATTCAGTATTTGTTTTTGATACATTCTTATATTAATCCTTGTGTATAAACTTGCATATTATATTCTAACTATTGCATATGAAAAATAATTAACGTTCATAATACATACCAACATTATTAAATAAATTTAAATATACATAACATATATTTATACAATTCACTACACTACATTAGAACTTTTTTATAAAAAAATATCTAGCAACTACTTGATAGGTGAAGAGGCTATGTGGGTGTGTCATTGTAAAACATATTCTGTATGGTCACATGACTTTGTAATAAATAAATAGATACATGCTGGTTTTGAAATAAATATGAGGGATAAACAAGTATGTATACTAAAAAAATATAATTTTTATTTTGAAATAATTACCTAGAAAAGAAATGAAACAAAGTGCGCAAAAAGGAGGCATCCAGACTTTATTTCAATAAATATGAATATCCTGAAGCAGACGATTACTGCTTGTTTTTTTGTTTTTGTGTATGTGGTGGGGTTGATCATCACCTTTGACAATTATAATCGGTAAATACTAAGTTTGATCTAAGTAGTATTGTATAATGCGAGTAATAATAATTACAATAACTTGTATTGCAAATACAAATTAAAATATGTATAATTAATGATAAAAATTTTATAATATTGTTACCCCATCATTTTGTATCATGTATTGCTTTTAAAAGAAACCTAACGAGTTTATGAATAGTCTAGTATGCTCTGTTTGCATTTTCCCATTATAGCCTTTATTATATCCATGATATAATAATACTTTAATACATAAATGAAACAGAATAGCTGCAATAAAAGGAATGACAAACATGCTTTGTTCTTGGAGATTTTTATACTGCTAAATCATACACAAAATTATATACAAATATTTACTTGTCCCACACAGAAACTATTACACATGTATACAACTATAAGCAGTGAAAATAACAAAGAGACATAGGGTTATACTTGTAATAATTCCCAACAGAAAATTCTAGGTTTCTGGAGAAGCATATTTTTCCCAACATGAATTTGAGTGGGCCTGATTATCTTCTAAGTCTCTGGTGAGGACATATTTCCCCAAAAGGGAGACTGAGCCAGAGATAGTTTCTATGTTTTTCAAGGGGAAAATGATGCTATGATGCTATGAACTTGCCTGCTGCTCAGGCAGACTGGTTTAGCCTTGCCAATACTAAAAAAAAAAAAAAAATGATCGTCTTTTCAGGCAACTAACAACTGACCAGTTTCATAACTCTGTGAACTGACGTCACTCTATCATGTGAACCTTGTTAGTTCATCTCAAACAAGGGGAGATAATTGACTTTTGCATCGCTACAGTTATAATCGAGACAAAATTACAAACTGACAGTTGAAGTTCTCCTTGCATTTAATTTTTATTTAATGTTTAAATTTCTATAAGATATGACTAATTAGTTTATCAGAAGTATTTTATTTAATTATTGTATGACCTTTGTTGATTTGACTTAGATAATCAAAAATAATTCTGAACCCAAGAGTACAAGAAAAGCAATAAGTGTACCTGTATTAATTTTATTGGTTGGCATTTGAATTTAGTTGTACTGGGTAAATATTATGGTAAGATTTAAATGTCAATTACATTCTGTTGCATAAGTATCTCTGCAATATAAGCACTAAATGGACACACATGTTTGAACTTTCAGATAATATTGGACATATAATGTCAGAAAAATACAATGTTTATTGACATGAATGAATCTTCTAATTTTTTTCTTAATCATTCTGTTAAGTGTTTATATTTTTAATTTAAGCAACTGTCAAGCCTCTGGAGCAGTGTTTCTCAATTAGTGTTCCTGGAACCCTACATTTCCACAAGAGGTTACTAGGGGTTCAACAAGAAACAATGATAAATAGACTAATGCATTTTTGAGTCATTTTTGTTTAATTTTTACATTTGTTATTTTACTATACATGTACAGTGTATTGTTGGAAAATCCTTGGTTATTATAATATTGATTATTTATGTTTATTTTTTGTGTGTGTTTACAGATTTTTTTCTTTTTGTTCTGGTTGTTTTTTTGTGTGTGTGTGTGTGTGTGTGTGTGTGTGTGTGTGTGTGAATGAAACCCTTGGATTGTCCTGGGTAAGATGATAAACTACATCTAACAGCAAGGCCTCTGATCAGGTTTTGAGGAGCATGGAATCACTTCTTAATTGCTGGTGTTCCCAGGTCCACCATGACCCAGGGTGGTAGCACCTGTTAGGGTCCCATCTATGAGCAAATAGTTGACCCCCCCCCCAAACTGGGATCAAATCACTATAAAAGTGTAAAAATAGATTTTAATACCAGAAATACTTTGTAAAAGAAAATTACCAGCTATACATTTTTGAAAAAAAAAATGTTACCAGCAGTAAAAATCTTGAAGGCATTAAATAATCCATTGAGGTTATGCCATAAAACAAACCAAACTATACATTTTTGAAAAAAAAAAATTATCAGCTATACATTTTTTGAAAAAATATTACCAGGGATACATTATGAAGAAAAAATATTACCAGAAATAGATTTTTGAGGGAAAAAAATATTACCAGCAATAAAAATTGTTGGCATTAAATAACCCATTGTGGTCGATATACTGTAAAACAAACGAAACAAAACCCTCAGAGTGAGTCTCTTAAAACGAGCAATATTTTTTATTTTTTTGGGTTTTGCATTGCCAATAAATTTGATAAAAAAGGGGGTAATTTTTCCTTAAACCAGATATCCCCCCCCAAATGTTTACCACGTGAACTGCAATGAAAATACAAGAGATAGATATTAATAATGGTATATAATAATTTTCATGAAAACAATTTTAAAGGTTCCATAAGGGTAAAAAAGTTGAGAAACTATGTTTTAAAGGGTTGTTTATTGTATAAAATAAATTTGGTGAATTCTGTAAAATGTGCCTAACTACTATTAAGCTAGTTATTTTGTTAAATGTTTTAAAATGAGGTTTTGTCTGATATAAATAATTTTTGGAGTGTATTTTTCTTTTATTTTATCAATCAATTATTTACTTCAGTTGTGTTATATTTTGCTTTAAAGTAATTTTTTATATATTTAAACACATTCAAAATGAAACTTTTCAACTATAATTTTTCTTCCAGGTTACTCTTTTTAAATCCAGAAGAACTAAGATTTCATTTTAGAGATGTGGAATATGTTATTATTTAAACCATCATGCTTGTCTTAGTTGTTATATTCCTAATGTTTTGGATATTGCACTCTTCGGCTTTCTTCAGGCATGTCATCATATGCAGGTACCTTCTTGGAATATTGAAACAAGCAATCTGTTTAATTCACAAGAGTAGATTCTTCTCATCCTGCTTTGGGTAGATAACTTGTATCAATTAATAGACAAAGGGGAATAAGATTGGCAAGTATTAATGGATATGAAATATTCCTTAAGCATAGAAAGTGAAATGAGAACATCCTTGTGGATTGAATAGAGTGATTTAAAATTCTAAGGTTACCAATGTGTGATAACAGATGTGTAATGAAAGCTGTAGGGTACAACAGCTGAAACATTGACAATGGCAACCAAGATGAGCATGCTGCTCTCTAAAAAAAATAAAGCATTTAATGAACAAGACAAGAGTATTGATAATATGTATTAAAATTATTTTAATGCAAAACAGTTAATAATTAAAAAATAAAAATGATTGTACAAATTTATCATTTTTGTACATAGTACAGAGTGACATGTCATCATTTTAAATAATTAGACTTTTAATCAGTTTTGATAATAAATGTAATAATTTGACTTTTATTTATGTAGGTTGATGTTTGGTCAAGAAATCATTCATACCTATATATTGAGTTGCTGAAAAGTTCTTGGTCCAAGAATATACTGAAATAAATCTGATGTTTTGTCATTTTGGTCAAATTTTGGGAAGTTGGTTGGACTGGGAACTTTTCAGCCCCTCTTTGTATGTGCATATTAGGTAAAATTGAGCCCAATTTAGCACAAAAAATCTTTAAATTGATTGTTTGTGAATTGATTCTTAATGTGGGTTTCTTTTCATTCAGCAATACAGTGATAACTTATGACAGTAATGCTAAACAAGTTTCTAATCTTCAAATTTACAGTCTGAAAACTTTTTCCTTATCTTCAGTTTTTTTTTTTAATTTACAAAGAACTCCTTTTGTTTAAATTATCACTATTGTGACACAGATCTAATATAAATGTTCACTGGCTATGAAGAAAAAAATTAGGTTATTGTGCTACATTTGCTTCTCCAGTCTTTTCTCCTAGTCATGCTGGAAACTTTTAGTTTATGATATATAAAGGCTATTCAGGAAAATGGATAAAGAGATTTAAAAAAAAAAATGTATAAGATTTTAGAGCATGTAAAACATTACTGGAAACTTGCTAAAAAATCCTCTTTGTTCTATAAACTGAAAAGTCTTAATCTGAAGCATCAGTGCCAAAGGCAAAGTATTTACTGTTTATTTGTAGTCATCTGTTTATCTTGCGAGATAAAGGTAGTGCACTGTTTGGTCAAAATTCACTCCTTTGGTGGTGAAACTGGAGTGACTTCTCCAGGGTGCAGACCTGGGCAATGTTATATAGAGGCTTTGTGCTGCCCAGACTACATGCATCCCCCTCTTGGATGTACTGACAGGATCCAAAGGAATACAGGGTATTCTTCATCAACTAGGCTACAATCACCAACTCTAAACTTAGTGAATCACTTCCATACAGTTCTGTCAGCTAAAGCACCATCACTGTACATAGCACATATCTTTTATGTTGCTTGCAAGGCATTTTTGCCTTTATGATAAAAAAAGTATCAAGTGTCTAAAATGCACCTTATAATCTTCCATTTTTGTATGAATGCAAATCAAGTAATTTTAAACTTTCTTTCTCAAGAGATAGTTTAAAGTGTGCTCTAATTGGAAATGTCAGTATGAACTTTCCAGATAACTCAATATTTATGCAATTTTGTTACATAAAAATGTTTATATATTTCTACAGCTATTTTCTTAAATTTTTCTTAGAATAATTCCCATTTAATTCTTGAAACTTATTTTCTATCATAATTTAGAGTAAATAAAAGGAACTTGTATATAAATATTTAATTTTCCATATTCTATAAAAGCATTTTTGTTTTAATAAAATCTCTTGAAATGATGTTTCATCCTTAATATTCCTCTTCCACTCAAAATAGTGAAGTGTCTCTTAATGGTAACATGGTAAACTCTAATTTTCTTTTCTTATTAAGTAACTTAATGACTTATGAGCACTGATTACTCATCAATTTACTGACCATAATGTATTAGAAAGTATTTTAAATCTTATAAGAACCTAGAATAAATTCTCATGGTGTAAGTTTTCCATTTGTCGTCTATGTAAGTTTTAACTTGAATTTTTAAAATATTTTGTGCTTTGTCATAACCATATTATTAATTATATAGTATTTTATTACTGTTGAAGAAACTGATTTTCTAGACTAGAATTTTGTACCACTTGTGGAATGTTTAAGAATGAAAGCAGAAAGGAAATTCATAGGACTTAAGACTATTTTTCCACAGGATGATGATTTTTGTATGAAATACTTTAATGTCCAGTCACTATTGACATCATCACTTAATAATTTAGTACTTCTCACTGTTGAATCAATAAATGCTGTGTTTCAATAGCAGTTGTGTAAAATTCTAAGGCTAATAAAACCTTTTATGGGGATGATATTTTGTAAATGAATAGATATTGACAAAAATCTGACTTCATGTGCTTAGGGAAGAAAAAAATTCTTTGGACAAGTTTTAATGAACTTAACATGTTTTTAAGTCTTTTCCTCAATTTTATTTATTCAGAGGAAATGTTTTTTACAATTTTAACATGTAATACTTAGTTCATTTTAAATACTGTAAAATAAATATAACTTGTATTTAAGTTAAATATTTTATATCACAGATATATCAGCAATAATTATTCCCCTATTTTCTTTTCCTATTCTATTTCCATACTGATAAAATGTTTTTTGTTTAATGTTTGTTGAAGCAAGGTTATTACGGCTTAATTTATAGTCATACAAGAGTCCTGAAAAGTTTTTAGCTTAACCAGGAATCCTTTCTAAAAAAGAATTATGTTTCATCATTAAGTCAAATTCTGAGAAGTGGGCTTTGCTGAAAACTTTTCAGTGCCTCTCATGGTTTAGGTTGCAATCACTTTTATTTGACAACTTTTTTGTTCTCATGCAATTGCAATGTACTTAAAAAAAAAGTTGTGTTTCTAAAGGAAATAATAGCACAGTCATTACAAAACCATAGGTTCTAATCAGATGGAGAAAAAATAGCTATCCTAAAAGTATTTATTCCTCCACCAAAGCACACACTTGAATGTAACTTAAGTGAATCTGGATTCATTCTGCATTTTTTTAATTTTATTTTATTTTCATTGTTAGTAGCAAGCAGGGCTTGATATTAATATCATCTTGGGGATGATAGAAAATTAGTTTGGGACAATTGGTTAGATATTTTGGAATGATATGAAATTTTTAATTAAAATTATATTTATTGTAAAAGCAACTAACTTCTTAAAGTTCTTACTTCTCTTTTAATAAATGGAACACACACACAAATCAATAAAACTTAAGGGTTTCTTTTTTAAACTGGTGAATGAAACCTGAATGAAAGTTGAAGGACTTAAATTTATATATTTTTGTATTTATTTCAAAATATGAACATTAGTATCTGATTGTAATAACTAATTTTGCTACAATAAACAAGAAAATATTTTTTCTGTTGGTTAAAAATCTTGAATAAACTATTAACAAATAACATTTATGCTTTGTCTTCTGCTTATCATAAATTGAAAATACAAGGGAGAATTTAAATGATAAACTTTTATTCATGATGTGAGGTAGTTATAGATTTGATAAAGAACATGGAACTTTTTTGATTAAATAGTTGGAATGTACTAATTAATCTTTATATAGAAAATGAATGCATAGAGCACAATTCTTAAATTGAAGTATGATAAAGGTTACTTTGTACATGAAAATTAATTAATAAGAACATTTCTGCATAAAATCATTCAAGGTGATTTAAGTTAAATGTTTAAATAAAAACATAATTTTTTAAAAGATTAAATTTTTTGTGGTTAACATTTTTGGGACAGTAGTGAAAAAAATGTTACTTTTAGATACCTGGGAGCAAGTGATTTAAAAATATCTTGTAACTGTTTTGTCTATTACCAATTTTTTTGTTTCCATTTTTATTACAAGTAAACAAAAACTAATATTAGATGAATGTGTTGATTAGTGCCTTTCATTTGTTCACATTGTTGCTTTGAAAAAATGTATTTTATATAATTATTAAAATTATTTCTTCATGTCAGAATTGCTATTATCATTCATTCAAATGTTTCAAGAGAGCTTCTCTATAATTTCTCTTCAGAAAAGTTATGACATTTGTATTGTAACAATTTTAAGTAATGATTTATATTCTGAATAAACAGAATCTCATAGTAAAAATTAATGGGAATGTAAATTTCAATAATTTTTTGTCTTTGATTTTTGGATATTGTTAGTTCCTTTTTATGAAAAAATACAATGTTAAATGCTTTTGGTGTATTTGAATGTATACATGATAGAGAAATCTTTCATTGTTGAATATATTAAGCTTGTATATATCTCTATTTTACTTGATTTTATTTTTGTTTTGTGTGTATTTGTGAATGTTTAGATCACATGTAAAATGTTTGTTTTTGTTATTTGATCATGAGTCCTATAACTCTTGAGGGCCATAGGGGCATCACATGTACTGCAGCAGTAGTGTGTCTGGAGCAAACCAAGCCTGATGGAACCTAATGCTCTACAGGCTGGTTTGAATTCAGTTTTCCTTCTAGACTGGTTGCTGACGAAGGCTATAGGGTCCAGTTTATCTTGCTATTTACCTATATCTGGGTGGGGAGGGGTAGAAGAGATGGATTCATTCCATTCTCAAGACTATTTGTGTGCAAGTGAATGTAATCAACTTAACTGGAATTTGAACTCTGTTCTCGGATTCTTCATTCTGAGCCATTATCCATTGCATCACCATGCATCCAAATTTCTTAATGTCTAAACGTTCTTAAAGTCATAAGTTAAAAATGGCTATTAAAGAATATGCACATGCATTTAAAATATTTTATGCAAATACATTTGTTGGTAAATTATATAAGATATTTGCTACTAGTAATTTTGTCAAGAACATGATAGAACAATTGAAATTTATTATTTTTAAATTTCTGAATAATTAAATATTAAATAATATCCTTTGAGTTAATGTTTTTTATATGCTTTTCACGTGAAAGAATTTAAATTTCCCTTATATTTCTATAACTTTTTTAAAAAATTATTAAACATTTTTATTTTTCAGGGGAAAGTGTTTGTATTTGATAAGGTTCTAAAACCAAATGTTTCACAAGAATATGTGTACAATGTTGGTGCTAAGCCCATTGTTGCTGGTAAGTAAAGCCTATTTACTCTTTTTTTCTATATTTAAATATTCACTAATTATATTTTTAGCATTCACTTGTTTTTTTAACAGAAATTGAGTTAGTAAATTAAGATTTTGAACTTCAATAATTACACACACACACACTAGTATGCCAAACCTTTTGGCCACCTTGGTAAATTACTTTTGGTTATTGGGAGTGATTAGCAGTATGCTTTTCTATGATACCTGAGGACCAGAAAACAAGTTATTGCATTTATTGTTCACCATTTTACAGTGAATGATAGAGCATCTTAAGCATTGTGATGTTGAATAAAAGGCAGAAATAAAAAAAAAATGAGAGAAATACTGAGCCACCAGCAGAACTTTCATCCTTTAGCCCTTAAGTTAAAATTTATTTGTTTGCAAAAGGTGATCTTTATTATTACAGAAAGTATAAAAAGTCAGAGTATGGAGTTAGTAATTAGTGTTGCTGCCTTTGGTTTGAATAATTGCTTCAATTCAATGTAGCATTGACTGGAACCGGGTTCAGATTTTCTCTTCTGGAAATTTTTTTTCCATTCATTTTAGCTGTAATCCCAAAGCTCTTGGAGATTGTGTGGGTTTTGTTAGAGCACTTGTTTTTTTTAGTTCCCACCACAGCAATTTAATTATATTCAAATCGGGACTTTGTGCTGGCCAGTCTTCCAAAAGTTGTACATCTTCATTTACAAGAAATGTTTTTGTTGCACGTGATGTGTGGCAAGGAGCACCATCATACTGAAAAAATTCTCCATCTTTGTTACCTGGCATAAGATTAGACCATAGTAAACTAATATAGTTTCCGCTGTTTAGGTTTCCATCAACTTTTACCAATTTTCCTTTACCACCACTTTTGATGCAACCATACACCATTGTGTCCACCACCAAATCTTACTGTCATTGTTATGTACCTTAGAATACTTCCAGTAGTAACAAACTTCAAGGTCACAATCTTAATCTTTGTTTCAGCAGAAATTTTAGTCATAATTTTAGTGTAAAAATAGCAAGATATTGTTCAACTTTAATGACTTGTCAGGACGTCTTACACTCATGTTAATAAGCTGGAATAATTCCTACTTAGAAATTTGCATATTATCATGACTTTATCATCTTTGGCCTTTCATTGGTCCAATAGTTTTGCATGGCTTTTATTCAGCTGCAAGCTGCTTATAGTAGTGCATCTTCTGTTATACTGCACCTATGAAATTGCAACAACTTATTTTCCAATCCTCAAAGTCCATAGACACTACTGATTATATAAATCTTATGTTATTTTTAGTGGGTACATGTGTTTGAGTTGTTACTCCTGTTTTCGTTGTTAGCCCACTTTTTTAATTTTGTTAAACAGGAATTAACAACTGTCCTGAATTGAGAAGTCCTAAGAAAATACAGCCTCTAACAAGAACCAAGCCTGCATCCATTTTTTTTTTTTTTTTTTTTTTTTTTTACTTCAAGGAAATCAATTAAACTGAATAACGTTTATAAGAAGAAGAAATAATGTTGGATAAAAAAAATCTTTTCAAAAAATTACTGTTTACTTTTCAGGCATGAAACTGATGCTAGCAGATACAAATTCATGGATGTCTCGACAAGAAAAACGTCTTCCTTAACAGGTTATTCTGACTTTGTGCTGTCAGTCAGGCCCCATGGCCGAACCTGTGTGTATATAATATATATATATATATATATATATATATATATATATATATATATATATATAGTGCTGTTCGATAAAAGTGACTCACCTGATTTTTTTACTAAAAATATTTTTTGTCTATTGTTTTTGGGGTTAAAATAATTTTTAATCTTACTAGTATAAAGACCCCTTCCCGATCACCTAGGGAAAAAGTTTATTCACCCTAAGGTATTCTATTGATAATTATAAATTTGGATATAAATGAGATTCAGGAAAAAACTGTGTGCAAAAAAAGTAACTCAGATATCGCATTCTAATGATTAAACTGTGTAATTTAAAGAGCTTTTGACAAAATATTGAAAACTATTTTACAATACACTCAGAACAATATTTTAGAGAATTCTAGAACAGCTTAAATTAAATCTAGAGTATTCCAGAATATTCCAGAAAGCCTCATACAGTATAAAAACAGCTTGAAATATCTACTCAAGTCACTAACTAGATGAAAGGATACAAACACGCATCAGAACCACTTAAGGCATCTATTATTGCCCTCTCAAAAGCAGGCAAGTCTATCAGAAATTGCTATAACCTCGCAATCGACTGTCTCTAGAGTGCTTAGGGCACATAATGATGCCACTCCTGCTCCAAGGAAGGAAATGAGGCGACGAAAGAAAAAGATTGATGATAGAACTGGCAGGGTAATCAAGAGAGAAGTTGCGAAGAATAGGACTATAACTAGCCAAGAAATTGCAGCCAGTCTAAGCGAAGAGCAAGGTATTAGTCTTGCATCTTCAACAGTCCATCGGTGGCTGTTAGAACAAGGCTACAAATCTTGTACATGAAGGTTTAAGCTGCTAATAAGCAAAGCCAACAGATTTGAATGGGCTCACTATTACAAAAATTTCACTGTAGAAGACTGGATGGAAGAATGTTCTCTTCTCCGATGAAACAAAAGTTGAGCTAAATTCAAAGGATAAGGTTAGTCACTTTTATCAAACAGCACTGTGTGTGTGTATATATATATATATATATATATATATATATATATATATATATATATATATATATATATATAATGTTTCCCTTGGGTTTATATAAGGAGATACTGAAAAACCCATTTACCAAAATTTGACCAAATAACCAGACAGATATTTTTTATCTTTTATTTGATTGAATAAGAACTCAACACTCCTCATGTTTTAAATGTTTTTATAATTTTTTAATTAGTTTCTATGATAGTTTAATAATGTCTCCTTTCATTTGGTTATATTATATTTAACAAAACTAGGTTTCATTTATAAACTTTAGTTTTTGAAGGATGATATTGATAAATAGAGTAGCAATTGTTAAATTAGCTTTTTTTTGTTTAAAAGTGCTAAAAATAATTTTTTATTTGTAAATACTGATTAATATATTAAATCAATTACTGATAGTTCATTTATTTTTGTTTTTTTTTATTTCTTTTTCAAGTTTCATAATCCCAGAAGTCTTTTTAATTTGGCAATACTGCATGTTAATTTTAAGTCAGTTGGTAGCCCTATCCTGAGTTTTGCAAGTAGTGTAATGGTTATTGGTACAGAAAGTGTAATTGGCAAGCTGTGTTAAAATTCCAGCTTAATCTGTTGTGTTCATGTTTGCATTAATACCTTTGGAAAACATAAATCCGTCTTTTTCTCCTCCATCTATGGGATAAATAGCAGGATAGACTGGGTTCTCTAGTTTTATTTGGAAGCCAGTCTAGCAGAAGAGCTGTGCTAAATTTAATGTTGTAAATAAAGTGATGGAAAACCACTCCATTACCTTTTCTAATTCACAGATGATTAATAATAATAATGGAATTGTGGAGAGCCAAATTATCTATGTCCTGAAGAGACATGACATTTAAAAATAGTAGAGAGCTGTGTTATTAAATGTGCGCTTTAAAATCTTACTCTTTTATTGACGGTAGATGTAGCCATATAACCATTTGTCTTAATGATTATTAAGCTTATCTTAAGATTATTCAGCTATCTCGTTTGACTATGATTATAACTTAAAATATCTGTTACCTGAAGTTAAATATCTAGGTAGAATGATTATCAGGTATGTAAAATTAAGAGAATTAATAAAAAAAAAAACCTCATACCATTAAGAGAAAATATTTAAAAGTGATAAGAATTTCATAAAGGGATGGTTTTTATAATTATTCTCAGTTTTCTTGTAGTTTAGAAAATTTCTGCTTTCAAAAAAACCAATGTTAATAACTTAAAATTTAACAAAATTCCATAAGATATGCTTTGTTTCGAAAAAAGTGCATATTGTGAATGCAAAGCAAATTTGTAAATGACATGAAATTGATTAATTATTTAAAAATTTATATAAAATATTTTATGTTTGCAACTTTATATTTTAAGAATGTATTTTAATACAATATATTAATTTCTTGAAAAACTATGAAAAGATATATTTTAGATTAAACATTTTGAAATTCATTTATATGATACAGTAACACTTTATTCTGCTAATTTTTGTCATAAACATTAAGTTTCTTGAAATGCTCATGTAGCTCTTACTTTTGGACATTTTCTATAGTTGGGAAATGTTTAAATATTAAATAAAATTGTCATTAGTATCTTGTGGTTGAGTAAAATATTAGCATTATTTTGCTTCACTTGTCAAAATTAATTAAGAATCTCAGAATCTATCAAGCTACATCTTAATTCTTGTTTTGGAAAATAGTACTTTTAGTAATTTTTCTCATTGCAGTTTTCTGATTTAGTTACATTATTATCAGATTTTAAGAAGTTTTTAATGACAGTATACATTTTGCAGCAGCTTTTTTTTCTGTAGATAAAACTGTTAGTTATTAAAGAAAAACATTTGATTTATCTCTTTAAATTGCTAGTTTGCATTTTATTTTCTGTAATTACTTAGGTTCTATTTAAAACAGTTCTGTTATTAGTTTGTTCAAATTAATTGACTGGTGTGACCAAAACTCAATTTATTGATTTTAAGTTTCTTCTCTCTCCTTCCATCCTTATTTTCACTGAAAGTAATGCCTGTTTTACCTTTCTGCCAGACAGTTCTTTGCCGATAGGCAATTTTATTGATCACTTTCCTAGTCTTGACAGCTTTACTTGTATTAGTTAACAGTGCAACCTGTCTGCTTTTGATGTTATTATTATTACTCTATCTTGCTACTAAGAATGAACAGTAACCTGCTTGATTCATTGCTGCTACCTGATCACCAACAGCAATATTGCTATTTTGCTTTGTGGCTGCTATTCAGACTAGCTTTGTCTTCTGACTCATTTTAACTCCTACTACAAGCCAAGCCTGTTGGATAGGCTGGTGATGATTCACCATTTATTGGCCACTGGTTGGAGTGGTCTGCATCTATTGTATACTGAATTTCTATTAGCTGTTTGTTTGTACTGCAGTAGATAGCCTAGCCAACAGAATGCTTTTCATTTTAATATATTCATCTGTAAGTGGCTGCTACTATCTAATCTTCATAAACATGCATGCTAAAGTTACTTTTTTATAATTATTTTTCTTTTTAATTCCCCTACTTTTACTCTTTTGGTTATTTGCCATACTGATCCTGTGTTAATGTCATGAACTGGATTTTATTAGCTCTTGTTTCGTTTATTTTTTTTGTCATAATAGGCAGATAGTAAAGGAGGACTGTGATGGAACA
This sequence comes from Acanthosepion esculentum, assembly GCA_964036315.1. Taxonomy (NCBI): domain Eukaryota; kingdom Metazoa; phylum Mollusca; class Cephalopoda; order Sepiida; family Sepiidae; genus Acanthosepion; species Acanthosepion esculentum. The sequence continues at coordinate 32,852,240 of OZ038490.1, read as the reverse complement.
ATATCCTAATATCAAGCCTTGTTATTTGGTTTTAACTCATCAAGTGCATTTTATAAATATGAAAAAATGCACTATTAGAAACATTAATTCTGGAATAATAAAAGTGCAATATTTACTTAAACAAGATAATTTGTAATAATAAAGAATGATTTTCATGAAAAAGCATAAAATATACTTTTTTTTTTTTTTTTTCATTGAGAATTATGATTTTGGGCTGTTCATTGTTGATTATTAGAATTATGGATATTTAGTATTAAAAATTTAATTTTTATATAATATTAATTTTCTTTTGTTTATTTTAATTATTAATACATTTCTTTTTATAGAAACATGGGTTTCTTCCTACATTTTCAATAGACTAGACCTCACTTTTTCTTTATTTTTCATGAGTTGTAGTTGAATCTTCAGTTAGTTCAAAGATCTACATATTTGTATGATTTATTGAAATTTAAAAAAAAATATTCATTTTCTGTAACTGGGTAAATATTTAAAAAAGTGTTTTGAAAAGTTCATGTATTTCATAATGGTTTATTTCTGGTTTGTAATATATTTTACTGTGATTTATTTTGACTCCAGTTTGATTTCAGTACTTTGCTTTTTAATGCTAATTTAAAAAAATTAAAAGCCAACATTTTAATATTTTTCAATTTCAATTATATATTATAATTTAAAAGATATTTAACATTAAAATTTCATTGCAATTGTTATAGGATCCATATTTTCTTTATATGGATATTCTGACTGATAATATCAAAGCTGAGTATGTGCTTTAAGTCATTTAGTAATTTTGCTTAAAGGAAAACCAGTTCTGAAGAAGAAAATTACTAATTAAATACACCTGATGAAAATTACTCGTTTACTGGTTTCAATATTTATTTGTATTCTCAAAAGATTTTTATTACAGAATTATTGTTAGTTTGTACTATATTTTCCTTCAGTTTACAAATGACATGTCAGTTGAGTAACAAATTACTTTTGGTTTTATTCTACTGTAAACTCTGAGAGAATCTTATAATGTTCTATAACTTATTATTTGAGATGTCATCTCATCAGTGTTCTTGATTTTATCATGGATTTTCTTTATTTTGTATCCTAAATTTAGGTTTAAACTAATCTTGATTGATTTTTTTTTTTTTTTTTTTTTTTTCACATAAAGTTAATTGTATGCACAAGAAGAAAAACTGCAGTCAAATAAAATCCTTGTGATAGATACTTGAAAAAATGGATGCTTGATTGAACGAAAATGTATTTGCTATGTCTTGGATAAAATTCAGAGAATTATCAAAGAAAAACTTTCATTATCATTTGCATACACATTTCATATAAGTATAAAAACTAAAAGTAATACTTCATTATAAAATTTAGAACAATTCTGTTTTAGTCTCTTTTGAAGTAATTTCCTTGAGATTTGATAGGCTTGTCTCGATGCTTCTCCTATTTCTATTTATAGAATACAGAAACATTTCTTGTCACTCTGTCAAGAGCCTCCTCTATCCATCCATCCCTCACTCCAATTTCTTTGTGGATTTCTCTCTTTCAGCATCAATTTTAATTCAGATTGGGAAGTTGCAGAGTCACATCTAGCAAAGCAACTGCTACATTGTTTTTGATTGTTATAAAAAAAATATTAACAATACAAGTACTTATGATGATGTAAGTTTTAATGAAACTCTGTAGTTATGTTTTGGCAGTAACACACTTGCCATGATTTTGAAATTTTGATTAATTTTTTACACTTAAGATTTACTTGAGTAAAAAAAAATCAAAAATCAACTGAGAACTAATTTTCATCATGAAGCTTACCAAAAATAATCTAATAAAGATCAAAATAACATTTTGGTTGAGAGTTGGTACTTGCATAATTTAAAATATTTTCTTTCACATTTGACATTGAATATCTATTTTTCAAAAATGTACTTGTATTTTTTTAATTGCAATTCTGAAATTCCTCTAATCAGTTTGCAACAATGGATTTTTCTATTAAATGAAGATATGTTTTAAGAATTGAAAAATATAAAGTTTAATACCATTTGTGATACTATGGACACCCACATTGAAAGAGGAGAGGTGGTTTTTATCTCAAGTATTTCTGTTTGATGGACTAGCAGATGGCCCCTTTTGAAGTTTGTTCTTCTAAGTGGCTTCCACTTTGACCAAAAGGGAATAAGAAGTTAAGGAATGTATTAAGGTTTTTTGATGATCAAGTGGCAACAAAATCAGAAATAAGGTATATCCAGGTACTTGTCAATATAACTACCATGCTTGAGATTGGGAGAGAATTCTGGTCTGCCCTTAGTGGAAAACACTCATATGCTGTCTAATTCATATTTCCAGCCACCATGTTGGGATGAGTAGATGGGCAAAGAGTTGGTAGTGGGAAGAGCTGAAATGTTAGACCAACAAAGCAGAAGTTGTCCTAAGTATCACCTACCTACCCACCTAGATGAACGGACAAAGCCCTGAATAAAACTTCTAAATATAATATGAGAAACAGGGTTTGCATTCTTATTCCTCGATATGGCATTTGTCTTTCATGTGACCCTTTTCTAGCCTTCAGCGCACACTGATGATGAGAATGAAAATATTGATTTATTTTGTCCAAACTATCAGCTGGAATTTATTTTTAAAATAAATAACTACTTTATATAGTTTTAAAATGCATCATTAGAGAAAATATTAAAAAAACCCCCAAAAAACCTGAAATATCCATTGATGAAAGAAATCTAATGATTCAGCTGACAATGTTGTCACTTGGTCAGTAATAAAAATTTCAATACATTGCGCCTGACTGTTTTGCATGAAATGAACATGTTATACCTTCTTTCTGATTCATATGATCCTCAAGTTGTATGGGGGCAGAGATATAAAACAAACTTATTAAAGACAAGACATTGCTTGACAAGGCAGTAAAATTTAATTTTTTGAAGAGTTGAATTCTGGTATTTCATCCACTAACGTTTTCAACGTAGAAATTTTTTAATGAAGACGTCTTCAAACTTCAAATTGACTAGTGTCCTTTTTTTCTTTAAGATGGGACTATTTTGATATATGCAGGGAGACACCACTCTGAATGTAACAAGTTTGAAAAACATCACTATTAAATTGTCAATTTAAAAAATGTGAACAAGTGCCAGCTGTTATTTTAAATAGTTGCATAATTTAGAGAGATGTGAAAATAAAAATTAATCATCACGCATGAGAAAGAATTGTATCTTTAGAAAGAGAGATTAAATTTAAGATTAAGTTCAAATTCTATTTTGCAAAGTGTTCAACCACTATCTAGTACGTACATAATTATTAGGTATGATTTTTCTTTGTTGGTATATTGTTCAGCAGTAATGCATCAGTGCTTGACAGTTGAGAAAAGTTCTCTAGTCATAAAAATAAAGCATGTTTTCTCTTTTAGATATAGCTAGCTATATATATATATATATATATATATATATATATATATATATATATATATATCTATCATATATATATATCTATCATATATATATATCTATCATATATATATATCTATCATATATATATATCTATCATATATATATATCTATCATATATATATATCTATCATATATATATATCTATCATATATATATATCTATCATATATATATATCTATCATATATATCATATATATATATATATATCTATCATATATATATATATATCTATCTATCATATATATCTATCATATATATATATATATATATCTATCATTATATATATATATATATATATATATCTATCTATCATATATATATATATATCTATCATATATATATATATATATCTATCATCTATATATATATATATATATATATCTATCTATCTTTATCATATATATATATATATATCTATCATATATATATATATCATATAATATATATATATATCTATCATATATATCTATCATATATATATATATATATCTATCTATATATATATATCTATCTATCATATATATCTATCATATATATATATATATATCTATCTATCATATATATCTATCATATATATATATATATATATATCTATCTATCATATATATCTATCATATATATATATATATATATCTATCTATCATATATATCTATATATATATATATATATATCTATCTATCATATATATCTATCATATATATATATATATATATCTATCTATCATATATATCTATCATATATATATATATATATATATCTATCTATCATATATATCTATCATATATATATATATATATATATCTATCTATCATATATATCTATCATATATATAATATTCATATATATATATATATATCTATCTATCATATATATCTATCATATATATATATATATCTATCATATATATATATATATATATCTATCATATATATATATATATATATATCTATCATATATATATATATATATATATATCTATATATATATATATATATCTATCATATATATATATATATATCTATCATATATATATATATATATATCTATCATATATATATATATATATATCTATCATATATATATATATATATCTATCATATATATATATATATATATATCTATCATATATATATATCTATCATATATATATCTATCATATATATATATCTATATATATATATATCTATCATATATATATATATCTATCATATATATATATATATATATATCTATCTATCATATATATCTATATATCTATCTATCATATATATCTATCATATATATATATATATATATCTATCTATCATATATATCTATCATATATATATATATCTATCTATCATATATATCTATCATATATATATATATATTTATAATACTATCATATATATATATATATATCTATCTATCATATATATATATATATATATATCTATCTATCATATATATCTATCATATATATATATATATCTATCATATATATATATATATATCTATCTATCATATATATATATATATATATCTATCATATATATATATATATATCTATCATATATATATATATATATATCTATCATATATATATATATATCTATCATATATATATATATATATATATCTATCATATATATATATATATATATATATCTATCATATATATATATATATATATATCTATCATATATATATATATATCTATCATATATATATATATATATCTATCATATATATATATATATATCTATCATATATATATATATATATCTATCATATATATATATATATATCTA